>CP092883.1:33081555-33153190 GCA_030710605.1 Cordylochernes scorpioides
TTCGTGGAAAAAAAAAACACCCAGAAAAAAGTTGCAACAGGTCGTGCATCTGACCTTTTTAATGACACTTGCCTAACTCATTTCCGGAACATTCTGAGAGGGAGGAAGAAACAAACCTCCTTGGACATGTTTTTTTCTAAACGGCCTACAGGTAAAAGCGAGAAAAATGTAGCGAAAAAGGCAAAGACCAGTGAGGATATCTAATTTATTTCTTTACATTCTCTTTTTTGTTTTTGTGCAATAAATATTTGATATTTATAAATACGTTTTTATTATTTAAAACCACGTAACAAAAATAACTGGGGTGACATTTTGGAGGTTGGAACGGATTAATGGTAGTTCAATTGTTTTGTATGGGGAAAATTTGCTTCGAGATACGAGTAATTCAAGATACGAGCAAGGTTGCGGAACAAATTAAACTCTTATGTCGAGGTACCACTGTATTTTTATGTCCCAGAGTAAAAATTTCACGGTTTGGCCAGCTTTTTTTAATGTAATGCCTTTCCCTATCTCTGCTATCCCACTCACACAGAAAACAACAAAATTTTGTATATCCACGCTGTAATCCACGCAAGAGAGCAATGACTTTCAAATCGCTGCATATTTTCCAACCGTATCTTTCATATTCTATCTTTTTCAAAAGCAGTTTCATGTTTTCGTAAGTCTCTTTCATGTTGGATGCATGTGCTATTGTCACTGATGGGAACTTATTTCCGTTGTGAAGGAGAACAGCTTTCAAACTAATTTTTGAAGAATCAACGAATAAACGTCACTCTTCTGTATCATGGTCATGACCAAGCGCTTCCATTAGACTAACAACATCATTGCAATATACTAAATCATTCTCTTGTGAAAAGAAGTCTTGAAATTCATCTTGACGCTTGCAAAAAAAAACATACTTTTGTGCCTTTATGCAGTAGATTCCAGCCTTTTAACCTAGAGCATAGAAGTTCACTCTGTTTTTGGATAAATCTAAATCACATACAAGGTCATTCAAATCTCCTTGTGTTAACAAATGAGGTTCTGATGAATAACCTGCTTCAAAATTTGTGTCATCCGACTGTTGTTCCGACTGTTGCTCTCGTCTATCTGAATCACCGTCACTAAATATTACATTTTCAGGAGGCTGTGGCACAGGTAAAATACCGGTCTCATAGCAGAAGGCAAATCTGGATATTCAACTGTATGTCTTGATTTGGATGTAATACCTGTAGTCTTTGTCAAACAAAAATAACAGTCTGAAGAATGGTCTTTAGGTTCCCTCCATATCATTGGAACCGCAAAAGGCATAAGACGTTCACCTTTAATCCATCCTGTAAGACGTCGATCACAAATTTCACAACAATAATGAGGAGCCCAAGTCTTATCTTGGTCACCGACTTTACAGCCAAAATAAAGTTGATAGCACTTTTTGATGAGCGGTGTAAAGTTTCGCCTTTGAACTTTGAAAGTTAATTCCCCACAAATGTAACAGAAAATATCAGGAATATTAATGCAACGCCTCGGCATATTGACACAGTCTAGTGCCCACGATTTATAAAAGCAAATCGATAGAGAAGAATTAACTGATCACTTCTAATTTACCTGTCGCTTCTGATGCAAATCTATTAAACAAATCGTCAGGTTCGATTTAAATATATATATCAAAACTGTTATTCAAAAAATAGCATTCCAGAGCTTGTCGTTATTTTCGAGTTGAAAGCAAAACAGATTGCATTATAAAATAAACATATTTAATTAAAAATTCAATAATTTGTTATTTAAATTGATATTTATGATTATAGAGAGCAAAATTTAATTAATAACAAATAAAATAAAGCTTTTGGCTCCACATATCAACTCTTCTTGTCAAAAATAAAGCGCTAGCTAATGTAATGATGTTTACTTAAAAATGCTTACGCAACATTTTCTGAATTATTACTATATATACCAATTTATAGAAAAAATGGTTATTCTGCAAGAACTATGGGTGATTGAAAACTTCTGATTTCATTTTTGAATTCAGCATGAAAAGATACATTAGAATCAACATCAGGTTTTCTCCGGCAAAAAAAAAAGTTTTTTTTGTAGACCTGTGTAATCGGAATTGTCTAAAATATCGTATTTCCACTAAAGGAATAAATTTCCTGGTATTCTGAATCAATTAAAAATGAAGCCAAATTAAATTATCCCAAAAAATTGGACGCGAAACATGTTGATATGCTAGCGCGATCGGTAAAATCTCTTTCAAAACGGGGGATTGAAACACCAAATTGGTATTATAACAGGCGTCCAGTGGGAATATCCGCGAACTCTGAATGAGTCATTTACCTTACAAGGCAGCCGTTCTAAAAATTGAATTGTAGCGGCCATTTCTGAGAATTTATAAGGCGATTCGTTGCTGCCTGTGAGACGGGCACAATCGTGGTATTTGTAAAAAATTTTAATAGCCTTCTATTTTTATATCTCTTATAATATGAAAGTTACATTTCTTATTTTAACATGTTCTGAAAATTTTACTGTGTTGTTTCACTTTGAAAAGCTTTGATAATGATTTTTTTTCTAGTAATAGCCTTTGGTTTTTAGAACGTCGTTCTTTGCCTTTTTTTCCCCTTCATTTTGGAAGCTATTTGCATTTTTTCTATTTCAAAGCAACACAGAAGGATGGAATCTCAGAAATGGTTTCAAGAAAACTATGGACATAAGCTTATAGGACAGTAGAATTACATTCAAATATTTGCATCGAGCAATGCTCTTCCGCAAACAATAAAGACGAGGCCAGTTAGGCATAAATTAACACAAAACAATAAAGCGCCATCTATACATATAAAATGGAAGGGTTCACCACTGATGAGCCAAGCCCTCCCAATATATTTTTTCATCGCAGTAAGGGCAGTAAAAGTTAGTATTATGTATAAAAAGAAACATTCGTGCTTTTAAATCCTTTCATTTTAAAAGCTAATTTATTTATAATTAGTATTTATTCTGGGAGATGGTGCAAGTCATCAGTAACTTTTAGTTGCACGATCAGGAAATGGCTTTTTCTTAATTTATCACCCTGATCCCAATATAATTTAAATTTTGTGCTATTTTCCCCTTGAAAGTGTTCCATAAGGATAGTTTGAGTCATCCTGGTTGTGTGTGTAACTGAAGATTGCCATCTTTCACATACAATTGGTTTCTACACATGCTATAAATACTCATAAAAAATTATTTCTTTATTTTATTTAGATAAATGGATGCGTTTCAGGGCAATTTTCTGGATAAATTGAGTATGGTAGAACGAGGTGTCCTCTTACCCCCCACAGAGTAACTAATTTATTCTTTTAAATAGAGATGTCCTCTAGCATGAGTATTCCTTCATGGGGTTTTCTACTTGCATACTGTACGATTATTCTTGATTTATATGTTGCATGTGTGACTGACTAATGTACAAGGGTGGCCAATATTTTCAGCAGGGGGGCTCAATTTCTGAAATATTTCTTGACAGGCAATGCACTAGTTTTTTTCATTCCTTTGGTGAGAGATAGGTACAATGAACATTTAATTAAATTGTGCCTAGCTCTGTGTTGTCAACCCTTAGTACAACCAAACTACTAAATGTCTGAACACAATGGAGTGGTAACCTGTGTGCAGTTGAGGTGGAGCACTCCCACGTGAGGTTCTTGGGCAACCTGGTGCTGAACCTGTGGGACTGCGGCGGCCAGGAGGCCTTCATGGAGAACTACTTTGTCAACCAGCGGGACAACATCTTCCGCAACGTGGAGGTACGCTTTACTTCCTCTCTTTATTTGGGGGGTATCTGTATCGGCTCCTTTTCTTATGGGCTCCACTTTCTTTTTTTATCTTTTATAGAATTCTTATGATTAAAACTTTATATGATTTCTAATGATTATGGATTAGAGAGAGAGAACTACAAGGTAATAAGACCAAATTCAAATAAATAAATAGTATGTAGACACACTTTATTTATTTGGATATGCTCTTATTATCTTGTTGAGGTTCTATTATATTTTTATAGGACTACTTCTCTCTTTTTTTAAAGCTTCTATTTAACATGCTTCCATGTCTGTCCACAATTCTTGTAATTGATTTTTTAAGTATACTTCTAGAGCACATAGAATTTTGTACACTTGTTAGGGCCTGATGACAGTGCAAGTTGTCAAATTTTCAGATTTCGTGGTTGTCAGAATAGCCAAGAACAGACAAATTTTCACATTGCCTTTCAAAATTTTAAATTTAATTTTAATATGCTTCCAGATCGCATAGAAGTATTTAACTTTTAACACTCACTTAGTTCAATGAACAATGCAACTATACATATTTTCAGACTTCTGGGTGGTTGGAGTGGCTGGGAATGAACTAATTTCCATATTTCTTTTTAAATCTTTAGTGTGGCACGAAGTCAAGTCGGAAAACTGTTTCCAACCAATAACGTTTTTCTCAAGGAAACTAAACGCTGCACAAAGAAAATACAGCGCATACGACAGAGAACTCCTGGCGGTATACTTGGCTATCAAGCATTTCAGGCATTTATTGGAAGGGCGACAATTTCCGGTCTATACGGGACCAAAAACCTCTCACATACGCCTTCCAACAAAATCTGGACAAAGCCTCGCCGCGCCAATGTCGACACCTCGATTTCATCAGGCAATTCACAACAGACATCCGCTACATCGCGAGCTGTGAAAATGTACCTGCAGATTTCCTGTCACGTGTGGAACCCATCTCCCATCACCAACCTTATGACCCGAAATCCCTCGCCGAAGCTCAAGCAGTAGACCAGGAGCTACAAGCTCTCTTGACATCGGAAAACCGCAGCTCATTACAACTGGAAAAATGTGGTCAGGAATGCACTAATTTCCATGCTTCCTTTCAATTTTTGTGATCGATTTATGAAATAATCCAGACCACATAGAAATATTAAATTTGGTATACGTGCTTAAAATAGCTACAAAGCAAAAGTAATAAATATTAAACTTTTAGCTGACTTTGGTGCCAGATATAAGACAGAATATAATTTTTATATTCCATTTTAAATGAAGAAAATGGGATAGTAGTTTCTTTAGCATAAATATTCGTGATATCACAAATATTCAACATTCCAGGAAGAAACCCTGGTTCTTTAGGTGACTAAAGCTAGCCTTATTCCTCGCGTGTGAACTTCCGAATTGCCTCAGACTGGCAATTGACTTTTTCTTTCATATACAGTCCACCCCACTATACACCCAATGTTCAACTCTGCTTTTGTTAAAGGTCACAGCGGTATTCTGGGAAATGAATTAGCAGACCAAAGAACAATTAGATGTATATAGGTGAAAATAAAAGCGGGTGGGGGACGATCATATTTAGAGAAGAGGTAAAATTTAGTGAACACTTATAAAAATCGCTAATCAGTTACTACATATTAAGGGACATTAGGTTTGAAATTCATGATGATCTTCCCCTGCCGCTTTTATTTTCACTTATATACATCAATTTCCCAATGATAGAAGATAAACATATTTTTCCCTTTTTAGTCCATTTGAAAAAGAGTTTTTTAAATATAATGCACCACTCACTTTATTTTTTTCTACAATATGCTTTTGTAAAAGGACCTGTTATAATACAAAGGTACAATCACAAGGCGGTGGAACCAGGTGCTGATCTATGTATTCGACGTGGAGTCCCGGGAGCTGGACAAGGACCTGCACTACTACCAGTCCTGCCTGGAGGCCATTGCCCAGAACTCCCGCGATGCCAAGATCTTCTGTCTCATCCACAAGATGGACTTGTTGTCTGAGGAAGAGCGGGAGCTGGTAACTTGATTTGGAACACTCTCTCATCCCTCAACACCACTGGTAGTGACATCAACATACCCACAATTTCACAAACATGATGCCCTATATTTCATCCTATTCCTTTTTTTTTTTTGCCAAAGAATCTATTTTAAATAACCTATTTTTCATTGTTTTATGATGGTGACTGGTAATGTGCACAAGGGCAGGAATGTAGACTGCTGATGACTTCCTAGTGCACCACTTATTCCCATCATGATGTTACCTGGTCCTAGCTGACAAACACTCAGTCTAGCCTAATTTAGACATTCAAGGCCATTACAAGCCCTCTTTTGCTCTGTTTCATGTGGTTAAAGGCCACCTGTCCCTCATAGAAGAACCACTCATGGTAATAAGGACTGTTGGTCTATTTAGTAGCTAGATTTTTAGTTTTCATTACTATGAAGTCATTCATTTGTAGTCATTTGACCTTATTAAACCTATATGTATTAACTTTTTTCATGCAATAGTTTTTCCTATTGTGCTAGTTTTTTTTTTCCTCATATAGGTGTTAGATGATCAAAATGGGTGAGGGACCAATGTTAGGCATTACAGTTACCTAGCTGTGAGGTGGTGCAGTATAATACAACACAGCTATGAAGGAACAATTTGTAAAAGAGTAGTTTGTTTAAAATGACATTTGCTTTCACAGTCACATTCATTAGACATGAATCCGCAAAGGACGTGCAATATATACTCATGGACAAAACTTATGGAAGTGGAAAGTTTTAATGTTGCCAGTCATCTATTTTTTTAAGAAGATGAGAGGCAATTTTGTTCCCACTTGGTTATCTCATGTGTCTTCAATAATTGATATGAGCCAGGGGTGGTTGTGGCAGACATTCCGGGGCAGGGAAGACAGTCTCTTGGAACTCTCCCTTCCTCTCGTCTGCACCTGCTTTCAGACTTCCATCTGGGACGAGACCCTCTACATGGTAATGTTCCTTTCTAGTGGTATCTGCCCTACCTACTGCCAGGAGAAGGTAAAAAAAAAGACCGTTTGTGAAGGATAAATGTATTGTTCCACACATGGCTAAACCTGATCAGGATCAGGAGTTGGTCTTCTCTGGCATTTCAGGCAATCTCTGATGAGAGACCGGATTTAGCCATGTTTTTAGACAATCTCTCTTGGGAGAAGACACTGGCTCAGCAACTAGGTGTTGTATTATAGATTCTATTGTATAATTTAATATAGCGAAGTGATGTTTCTCGCGGGGTGGTTTCAGAAGCCAACAGTATGACAGTCTATCTAATGGCAGCTGTGCGCAGGCTTGGTCTTCCATCGTGTATGCCCTCATCCCCAATGTCCAGCAGCTGGAGTTCAACCTCCAGACATTTGCTGACATACTAGATGCCGATGAAGTTTTGTTGTTTGAGAGGGCCACCTTCCTGGTAAGTCAATGTTCCCAACCCACCTGGGAGATGTGCTGAGACCAACACCTGCCCAGATGATCAGCCACAGCAAGCGCAAGGACCACCGGGACATCCACAGGTTGAGAAGGTCTCCAACATCATCAAGCAATTCAAGCTGAGTTGCTCCAAGCTGGCTGCCCAGTTCCAGTGCATGGAGGTGCGCAACTCCCACTTTGACGCCTTCAATCGACATCTTCACCCCCAACACCTACGTCATGGTGGTCATGTCTGACCCTGACATACGTAAGTTCCTTCTGCTTAGGAAAGCTATCTTTGAAAACACCCCCCTAATTCCAAGACTTTCTTCAGTAAAGAATTGATATCGCACAGTGCTGTAGAGTTAAAAGTTTTGCCAAAATTAGGTGCAACATATTATAATTTGAAAAATAGTACAAAAGTGAAATTGTAATTGTTTCTTATTCCCTTGTGTAAAATTAACACGAATTCCATGAGTCCATGCTCCTCAAGCTGTTTTATGATAAGCAGCGGCCTCTCCCAGAGGTTCTGTTTAACGAATATAATGCAAGCCAAAATGTGTTCTGGAGCTGTTAGCTGCCAAGCTACATTTTGGGCAAGTAGGGTAAATTTTGTTGGTGTTTTCTATCTTCAATGATGGCCTGTTCTAAATCTTGTTAGTGTTTTTTGATGCTGGGTATTTCTGAGGTTCAGAACTCCTTCTGGGTCCACTCCAACTGTACCAGCTGTGCTTAGGTAGGATCTTCTAGTGCTTGTTTATTTTTGTTTTGGCTACTGTCTCTATATAGGTGTGTTCAAAAGGTATCGCGACTTTTGTGTTTTTTCAAAAATTATTTATTTATTCATGAATACCTATTTTGTCCCCTTCAAAGTAATCCCCATGAAATATTATACACTTGTGCCAACGGTTTTTCCAATCTTCGAAGCACTTCAAAAAATCATTTAAAAAAATCTTTTTCAGCTCCTCCTTCGATGCCGTCTTTATCTCGTCAAGCGTAGCGTAACGTCGTCCTTTCATGGGCCTCTTCAGTTTAGGGAACAAGAAAAAGTCACAGGGGGCCAGATCTGGGGAATACGGTGGCTGCGGCATCATTGGTGTGTTGTTTTTGGCCAAAAAGTCGCGCACAAGCAACGATGTGTGAGCAGGGGCGTTATCGTGGTGCAAAAGCCAATTTTTGTTCTTCCACAAATCTGGGCGTTTCTGGCGGATTGCTTTGCGCATAACTTGCAGGTAATATTCCTTATTGACCGTTCTACCCTGTGGCAAGAACTCATGATGCACCACACCCCTGCAATCGAAGAAAACTGTCAGCAAAACTTTCACATTCGACCGAACTTGGCACGCTTTTTTCGGTCTTGGTTCGTGCGGCAGCTTCCATTGAGATGATCGAGCTTTGGTTTCCACGTCATAACCATAAACCCACGCTTCGTCACCAGTTATGACCCTCTGGAGCAAATTTGGGTCGTCGCGGACAGAGTCCGACATCTCATTAGCAATGTTCATGCGATGCTGTTTTTGGTCGCAATTGAGCAATTTTGGTACGAATTTCGCGGCGACCCGTCTCATGCCCAAATCATTGATAAAATCGAATGGCACGAGCCAATCGATATGTTTAGGTCCTCAGCAACTTCTCTAACGGTGATTCGACGATTGGCCAATATCATTTTCTCCACTTCATTAATTTTTTCGTCTGTTGTTGAAGTGCTCGGGCATCCGGCACGCTCTTCGTCGTTCACATCTTCTTGGCCTTCTGAGAACATTTTGTACCACCGATAAACGTTGCTTTGGTCCAAGGAAGCTTCTCCGTATGCCACAGTCAACTTTCGGAATGCATCCGCGCACTTAATTTCGTTTTTCACACAAAATTTGATACAGGTGCTTTGATCCATTTTTTTAATAGGTAAAAATCGAAGACGATCCAAAACACCTGCAAGCAAAGCAGCTGTCAACAATTAAGTGAACATTCAAAATGGCCGAGCTTGTCGGCATAAGTGAGAGAGAGGAGTACCAACATAAAGCCACAAAAAGATCGAAATTCGAAAATACTTAACCCTTAATTCTTACTGAGAAGATGGGCATCGCAGTCACTCACTCAACTCAGGCAAATTCAAGGGTTAATGCGCTGGGGTGAGTACCTCGGGGGTTGGATGGAAAAGCTGCCATCTATTTAAACTATATTGATTTTGAAACAACTAAATAGATTGCAAAAAATAATTATATCAAATACCTAAACACTAATATAATACAATTTTTGCCTATGTGTTATGTTACTTCTGTTATTTTTCTCATTTATTCTTTTGTCTGATGATGGTGACAATGTTGTTGCCGAAACGTCACACACTAATAAATTATTTGGATTAGGTCTTTTTTTCTTTTATTGAAATATATTGTTGAGTATATTCTAAAACATTAATTTTAGATTTTAGGGGAGGCTGGACCACAAAAAAGAGCTACGTATTAATGAGAACACATTTCATTAGATGCACTAATATAAGGACCTTTGGGAGTTGCATATCTTCAAACAGCTCAGTAACATGAACTCATGAAAATTATGTAATCTTTACCCAAGGGGATAAGAAACAACAACATATTAACCAGGTACTCTATATACTGGATTACTGTATATAACTAGCTTTTACTTTTTGTCGACAGAGCTGACTGCTACAGGGCGTGTCCCCAGGTGGTAGATAGGCGAATGACCTTTAGATATGAAGGTCAGCTGTGAAACAAACAGAATACTCTGATGAATAAGTAGTTGTGGACCAACAGCAGCATTGTTAGAAGAGGAGAAAGACCTCTTTATAAGTCGTGAGTTCAACTGACCTGATTGATTGACCTCAAGCAAGGGTTTCTCTCCAGGGATACGGAGGAGCTGCATCTGTACTAATTTTAGAGTTGGCAGCAAAGGCGTCTGCTTTCATGTTAGGAATGGCCTCAAATTACAGGCAAAGTCAGACTTTCACCAAAGTGTGCCTGGATCATGGTTCCATGATCAACAAAAGCTGCAACCTTACACCCCATTCCATGAGCATGAATTCTTGGAATTTGTATAATCTTTACACAAGGGGATAAGAAACAACAAAATCTTCAACTTTTTTTTTTCTCTTTTCCATAGCAGATTCCTTGGTAAATCCATGTCCTAATAAAGGGCTGTGTGTGGTTGTATCCAAGGTAAACTGTGTGTGCAGCCTCAGCTGTGACCAGGATCAACATCCAGAATGCCCGGAAACACTTTGAGAAGTTGGAGGGCTGCAAGTCCAGCAGTTCTCTAGGCAGCAAGTAGTTGTGTACATATCCTCCCTTCCTGTGATGTTGGACAGCCTCTTCTTGTTGCACTCTGGCTTTCATATAATTTATCCCGAGATTATTAAATTTATATAATTCTTTTTTTTCACTTTGTGCCGATAATTTTCCTTCTTTTAAATTTATTTTTTTAAACAAATGTATCATTTTTGTACAATACTCTTGGTTCCCTTCTATAACACTATGTTACACTTTTTGTTGTTCTTGGCATGTCAACATTATTACCAGAGAGAGTTTTCTTTCATATAAAAACATGAGACAACATCACATACAAATGAAGAAATTAATTTTTTTTATTATTGGATGTGATCCTGTTACTTTGTTTTTAATCTCTAATTCAAATTGTACTTTATACTTTGGTCTAAAAATGGGAAATATATTATATTGCAAAGTTTGCTTTTGTGCCCAGCAAAAGTTATATACAGTAAAACCCCGCTAATATGAATATATGAATATTATTTCTTTAAAAAAAAAGGCCATTTTCAGAACTTTTCAAAGTGAAACAACACAGGCTAAATGTTAAGAACATATTAAAATAAGAGAACATAACTTTTATATTATAAAAGATAAAATATAAGGCTATTAAAAATTGTTACAAAGAGGAATCAATCTCAACTTTGCCGCGATCGCGATCGTACATTTTAGGGATTAAAAAAAAAAAGTCCAAATCATCTATAACGAACCTTCCCTTATAACGAGCCCACGCAGATTCCCAATTCCATTCCATGAAAATACCATCGTTATAATGAACTTTGCGATTTTTAGAATAACGAACTTATTTTTGTTCCCAAAATAATAAAATCTATTTATAATACTATGCTTATAACGAACTTAGAATTGTAATTTATAAAAAAAAATTGAAACAACACAATTTTGAGCATGTTTCAGCTTGCGGATTGCGATTTCAAAACAATAAATTTAGCGGCATTGTTTGTTTTGATTTTTTGCACTTCATTTTTGCTGTATGTTGTATAAATTTTTACACATTATACTTTTTATTAAATAGAATATATTTGCATCCATTAAATATGAAATATAAAAAATGCAAATGGCTTCCAAAATGAAGAAAACAAAGGCATTTTAAAAACGAAAGCATTATTTCTTTAAAAAAAAAAAGGCCATTTTCAGAACTTTTCAAAGTGAAACAACACAGGCTAAATGTTAAGAACATATTAAAATAAGAGAACATAACTTTTATATTATAAAAGATAAAATATAAGGCTATTAAAAATTGTTACAAAGAGGAATCAATCTCAACTTTGCCGCGATCGCGATCGTACATTTTAGGGATTAAAAAAAAAAAGTCCAAATCATCTTCTTCTTTCTAATCTCCACTCAATCACACTAAGGTATCAATAGGGTAAAGTAATATGTGTCTGCTTTTGTCATTAAGACTGGGAGCACTACTCAGTTGCAGGCCGACTTAGCTCCAAAAGAAATAGCCGCCTCTGACATGAGGAACAGACGCCGTGTGCAGCCGCTCCTAACATGGAGTACAAACGCTGCTCATCCTGTATCCCTGGATCAGGAGCCCTTACAGGGTACTATCAGCCGGGCCAGCTGAGCCCAGGTGTTTTAGCGAGCTTGTTACTGCTCCCCCTCCTCCTTTTTCATCCGGGCTTGGGACCGGCAAAGGCGGAGTTAAAAGTCCAAATAAACGGTACCATGATGAAACAAAAATTATTTTTATGGCATTAACTATGGTGATTTTAAAGTCAGCAATGTTTTGCTTGACAGGTTAAAAAAAAAAACGAAATCTAGACCTAGAAGAATATGTGGAAACATGAAATGGAATAAATACACTTACTTTATTTGAATGGTGCAATGCTTGTAGAATGCTTTGAAGCAACAAGGTGTTAGAGTCATTTTTTCAAGTAAACATTGCATTGTATAATGCGATAATGATGTTTTAAAAAATCATTCTATATATTTGAATATATATTTAATAAAACTTTGCCTAGGATTTGTCTTGATTTTTAAATTAGACATAGAGGTACATGTATGTTAATGATAAGAAGAACCTATCATCTATTGATTTCTATTATTATTCAGTATTAATGCAAGGAAATTGGTCAATTAAGGGAATTAAAACAAAGTGACCACTATTAAGAGGGAGCCTCTTGTGTGTATGGCCGTCCTTTAATTATACGGTCTAAACATTTTGAAAAGTAAAAAAAAAAAATAGCCAAACCGTGGCCATAGTGAACCAAAAGCTCTCTCCCATTGGGGTTTACTGTATTTTGCATAGGCCCATATAGGTAGACTGTAATAAATTTTATTTTTCTAAACTGACATAATCTAGATTAAATATATAATGATTATTTTTAACTTCAATGCAATGATATCTCTGAAACTAAGATAAATATAAAATCTATCATTGATAATATCAATGATATGTGATGATAATAATGAATGATGATTTTTGTACAAAGTACTTTTTTTTTTTTAAATTTGTACTTGATAAATTTTCCCTAGACATAGCAAAATAAGTCTTCTGGATGTTTGTAGATTCTCTGTGCCATTCTACTTACCAATATAAAGTATTTATATATCACAGCGTGCAAATGTTGTTGTTGTTGTTGTTTCTTATCCCCTTGTGTAAAGATTACACGAATTCCATGCATGGAATGGGGTATAGGGGTGCAGCTTTCGGCGTGCAAATGTATCACATACATATAATGCAAAAATATACAAATTCTATCTTTCAATTTCCTGGCCACAAAAGCAAGCTTTTTACAAGATAATTGGTATTTTTCTGTACTTTCTCAATATGGAGGAAACAGTTAAACATATTTAGCATCAAGAGACTGAATATTGTTTTGCATAGTGTAATTCTGGAGGTTCAGGGTAGGAAACTTACAAGGCCTGAATATCTACCGACAATTTATCTCCCAGTCTCACATAATGAGACAATATTCTTTAACAAATGCCCATGTAGTGGTGGACAGGCTCTTGTTCAGAACATGGCACACAGTCCTCACTGAACATTGTACAGGACATGGAAGAAACCCTGTTCATCATAGCGCCATCCATAAACCCTTTAATCTCTGCACTCCAGTCATGACACATAGGCTGGAATTTCTGGCTACCACCAGCTAGCTATGGGTTTCTTAAAAAATATATCAAATAGGGTTGAAATTCTATTAATAGGATAGAACAAATCCTGTCAACAACCTCTTTTTTATTCCAATGTTTTGAAATAAAATTACTTTTTCTGTTATTACCTTTATTGGTTGGATGACTCCATGGCTGCTTTTATTCCATCATCCCCACACAATGCATGCATGACATGGCTTTGAAATCTTTTTATATATATATCTTGTACATAGGAAATATGACCATAAAGCATAAATGTTTCTTCACAAAAAATAGAATAAATGAGTGTCCCTTACGGCAATCAAAATATTAAGAGGGCTAGGCTCATTAGTGGTGAACCCTCCAAAGTAATCAGACTAGTTAAATAACACCATGTGGCAGCATGTTTACCCTACCTAATGCTTATGGAAGTGCCTGTTGTGGACCTGGGTATTGTTTCAAGGTAAGGCCAGAATGCCCAGGATGTCTCCAGAGACATTTGTGATGGTTGTCAGAACACAGCAAGAAATGTGACTCGTCACTAAAAAACTATATGTCCCCAGTCAGCACAGTTTCAAGTTGATCGCTCCCGGCACCACTGTAACGGGACTTGTTCTCTTCTTCTTCTTTTTATCTCCACTCAATCATATCATGGTATCAAGTTGTGACCCTTGATGGTGTCTGTTTGACAACCATCATGACTGGGTGGAGTAGAATGTGTCTGCCTTGTCATTAGGACTAGGAGCACTACTCAGTGGCAGGCCGACTTAGCTCCAAAAGAAATGGCCACCTTTGACATGAAGAACAGACGCCATATGCAGTTGCTCCTAACATGGAGTACAAACGCTGTTCATCCTGTATATCTGGATTAGGAGCCCTTACAGCGTACTATCAGCCGGACCAGCTGAGCCCAGTTTTTTTAGTGAGCTTGTTACTGCTCCCCCTCCTCCTTTTTCATCCGGGCTTGGGACCGGCAAAGGCGGAGTTGCTGGACTTGTTGCTGTACAGGTGTGAAGGGTAGGCATTGAAATGGTACAGAGCTTACAGAGACCTAGCTATACAGACTGAATATGGGAACACTGTTTGGTTCAAACCACAAAAGAGAGTGAGGCAAGTTATCACCATATCTTTCCAACTTTGAATATTGAACTTTGATGAGATTGGCTGATCTTGATGAAACAAACTTTGGGGTGCACGCAGATAAACAATCTTTGTTACTGTTTGCTTTTTTATAAGTTGTTTTTCATAGATTAATATATTTGTATTTTTGACCACATGACTGGGTTACTTTACATGTATATATTTGGTTTTTGAATCTACTCATAAAGCCCTATTTGCAAATAACTTTAAAAACAATAAGACAACTCAGACTCAGAAAAACAACTCATAGAATTTCTGGTTTCTGGACAGTGGAACTACTGAACACATGACGTCGAACAGACTGAAAATGACTAACACAAAAAGTATTTCAACTTCAGTTGAAATGGTAAACAATGAAAAAATAAAAGTATCAGAGATGGATGATGTAACCATGAAACTCGGTCACGAATATGGAGGTGAAACCTTGTATTATACGTTCCTGAATTAGACGGAAATATTTTGCTGTAGGAAGGATTGAGGAAAGAGGAAACAAGGTATTAATCCAGACTGGCAAGGCCACTGTTTTTGGAAGTGATGGCGAATTAATTCTGAAATATAATAGAAGAGGAAGGATCTATACAGTTGAATAACTTAAGATAGCTAAAGTAAAGTCAACAAATGCAGATATCTGGCACAGAAGGCCAGGACACATTTACAAAAGGGATCTCCAAAATGTGAGTGACACAGCAGAGTGCTAAGTATGCCTTGAAGGTAAAATGAGAAGTCTCCCATTTCCTTCCAAACACGTCGAAAGTAAGAAGACTTTATTATCCTTGTGGAGCTCATCCATTTGGATGTAGTAGGTCCCATTAACCCAATATCGAAGGTAGGAAACAATTTTTTTTGTGACATTCATAGACGATTTCAATCATTACACTACAGTATATTTTATGAGGTCTAAATCAGAGGTATTTGAAAGATTTAGGGAATATAAGAACAGTGTTGATAATTACCCTAGCAGAAAAATCTAAGTACTAAGAAGTGATAATGGGAAGGAATATGTTAACCACGATTTTAATAAATTCCTCAATGAAAATGGCATCAAGCTTACAGTTTCAACGCAATTTTGCAACGCAATTTGCAAATAACTCGAAGAATATTCGGGATAGAAACCTGAAATTTTCAGTCAGATTAGTTACGTATTGTGGACGTGTATAGCCGACAGATACCCACATACATACATACACTGACTTATATATAAATTATTCACCAAGTTGGATGCCAATAGTGGATTCTGGCAAATACCACTGTCTTCAGAGTCATCAGTACTTACCACATTTATCATTCCATTTGGGAGATTTCGGTTTAAGAGGTTACCTTTCGGTATCTCTTCCCCTCCGGAAATTTTTCAGAAAAGAATGGGTCAAATATTGGAAGGACTAGAAGGAACTCTATGCCATATGGATGATATCTTGGTTTATGGTTCATGCCAAGAAGAATATGATAAAAGACTCGAAACAGTATTAACATGACTTTCTAAATCGGGCTTACCCTGAACAAGGATAAATGCAAATTTGCAGTTACAACTATTAAGTTTTTATAAGTCATCAAATTGATCCTAACGGGATTCAAGTAGACCCCAAAAAAAAAAACGAGCAATACTGGAGTTTCCCAAACCGAGATCTGTCAAGGAACTAAAACAATTTTTAGGAATGGTAAATTTTTCAGCTAGATTTGTCCCTAACTTAGCGGAGATATCGCATCCATTGAACAAGTTACTGTCAAAGAAAGAAGAATGGATTTGGGAATTTATTTTTTCTCCAGTTTTTGTGTAAGGTATTCAATTTATTTTTGAAGTTTTTTGTTGGATCATTTTGTATAGAAGAATAGGTGCCATTGTTATTCAATAAAGAAAGCATTTTTTGTTTATAGTCTTCTTTTAAAAAAAAAAAAAACAATTCCATTTCCTTTGTCATATTTTGTTATTACATATTTGTTTGTAGGTCTTCAAGTTTGGAGGTCAATTTTTTGTTTATAGCATTTGATTTATAATTTTGTTTAAGTGAATTAGTAACTTAAAATCTAATATTTGCTACCTCATTAAGGTTAAGAATTTTGCATATTTATTCTGTTTTTGAAATGATATCCAATTTTTATTTTTGTTTCAGATTTCCCCCTAATGCATATTTATAACCTTTGCTAAGCAGGTCTAGAACTTCAATTGGGATACCTTCACCATTTAAAATCATTATGCTATTTTTTGGCTTAATTTCAGAGTTGAGTACTTCATTTTTCTTTTCAGGGAAGAGTTTTTCATTAATAAAATCAATTTCTTTATATTGGCATAATAATTTTAGCATGTCATGTTTCTTTAAAATACATTCATCTTTTTAAAATGCCTTTTTGAATTTTGTTTAGAAATGTAGTTTGTTTTTATTTCAATAATATTTTTTATTTTTTCTAAAAGCTCACAATCCGTGCTAAAACTTAGAGATGAATTTATTGCCTTAGTATTGAAATTAATGGGGGGGAGAAGTCCGACCACACCTCCCTGCGGTCCCCCTGGACCCTTGGAATATTCGACCAAATTCTGGTTTGTTTCCAAGGTGACTAACTTGGCAACGGCACCCATTTTCCAATGAAGAGCAAGATAGTGGATATTGCTGCTGCTGTGATGGAGATGCATGGATACATCTGAGACTCTTCTTTGGTCACGACAACAACAACAACATTGAAATTAATATTTTTCCAACGAAATCTAATCTCTCCATTTATAAGATCGAGTCATAGTCTTTTTAATTTTGAATCAGATTTTGGAAAATTCCCTCTATTTGTAATGAGAAATAACTATATAAACCCTGCTGTGGTAAAATTTCTCATTCAGTACTTTTGTCTGAAAATGGTAACAAAGCTGTTACTGAAACGTCACACACTATTTATTTATTTGGATTTGGTCTTATTACCTTGTGCTTATAATCTATAATCCAAATTGTGCCTTATCATTTTTACAGACTTCAATGGACCTAAGAAGTTATTCTTCCTATGAACTGAAGAACATGAATTCCAAAGTGAATATCAATGTTGATGCTAAGCCATCACTTGAAGATTCTATTTTAAAGAGTTCAGTATCTGAAGCTCTCCTCCATTTCAAGAAGTTGAGAAAACACAGCATTAAAAGGGCAAGTTTTTTTTCTCACACCTATTTTCTCAAATTCTTCAAAAAGCATCAAGTAATTCCAGATGCATTTCTCATTACAAATAGATGGATTTTCCAAAATCTGATTCAAAATTGAAAAGACGATTCACTTTATTTTATAAATGGACAGATTTGATTTCATTGGAAAATTTTTCATTTCAATACTAAGGCTATAAATTCAAATCTCTATTTTTAGCAGATAGCACAGATTTAGAAAAAATAAAAAAAATATTGAAATAAAAACAAACTACATTGCTAAACAAAATTCAAAAAGGCATTTTAAAAAGATAGAATGTATTTTAAAGAAACATGACATGCTAAAATTATTATGCCAATATAAAGAAATTGATTTTATTAATTAAAAACTCCTCCCTGAAAAGAAAAATGAAGTACTCAACTCTGAAATTCAATCCAAAAAATAGCATATTGAATTTAACAGGTGAAGGTATCCCAATTGAAGTTCTAGACTTGCTTAGCAAAGGTTATAAATATGCATTAGGGGGAAATCTTAAACAAGAAGAAAAATTGGATATCATTTCAAAAACAAGAAATATGCAAAATTCTTAACCCTAATGAGGCAGAAAATATTAGATTTTAAGTTGATAAGGCACAATTTGGATTATAGATTATAAATACAAGGTAATAAGACCAAATCCAAATAAATAAATAGTGTGTGACGTTTCGGTAACAGCGTTGTTACCATCTTCAGACAAAATTTTCAGATTCAGTACTTTTGTCTGAAGACTGTAATAACGCTGTTACTGAAACGTCACACACTATTTATTTATTTGGATTTGGTCTTATTACCTTGTGTTTAGATTTTAAGTTACTAATACACTTAAACAAAATTATAAATCAAATACTATAAACAAAAAATTGACCTCCAAATTTGAAGACCTGCAAACAAAATATGTAATAACAAAATATGACAAAGGAAATGGAATTGTTTTTTTTGAAAAAAGAAGACTATAAACAAAAAATGCTTTCTTTATTGAATAACAATGGCACCTATTCTCCTATACAAAATGATCCAACAAAAAACTTCAAAAAAAAAAAAATGAATACCTTACTTAAAAACTGGAGAAAAAAATAAATATATCAATTATAGGCTTTTAACCAAGTTGAAAAATAATGATGCACATATATATGGTGCTCCAAAGGTCCACAAGCCTAAGTGTCCATTACGCCCAATAGTAAACAATAGACCTTCACCAACCTTGGCCTTGGCAAAATGGTTAGCACAACAATTAAAAATTTACCAATATTTTAATAAAAAATAATTTGTTAACTCCTATGAATTCAAAGAAGATATTATTGAGATGAAGCTAAATGGGAATCAAAGAATTATATCTTTAGATGTTGAATCCATGTTTACTCTACAATCCCTATACCCACAATTATGGATGCATTAAACCATGTGATAAAAGATACAGAAATAAATAATTTTCCAAAATCAGAATTCTTAATTGAAATAGAATTTGTTTGAAAACAACATACTTTATTTATGATGACCAAATATATTTCCAAATGAAAGGTGCAACAATGGGTAGTCCAATATCACCAAATGCAACTTGTATCACAGTAGGCCAATAAGAAATCAAAGCTCTAAATTCACTTAAAAATGATTTTTATTATATCAAAAGATATTTAGATGACTCCATTTTATTTATTAATCAGGGAAGTGAATAAAAAATATTGGATACTTTCAACAACCTATGTCCTGATATCAATTACTCTAAGGTAGTAGATAACAACAAATCAATAAATTTATTGGACATGAACTTATCATACAACAATATTATAACCTCTATATCTGAAAAACCAACACATACAGGAACCTAATGGAACTATAGCACACAGCAACATTTCAGCCAAAAAGTAGGATTAGTAAAAGCTCTTTTATATAGAACTTTTACACTCATTATTGATACAGTTAAAAGAAATATAGAAATTAACAACATTAAAAAAGAACTAATCAATGAAGATTTTCCCATCAAATTGATGGATAGAATAATAAGAGACAAGAACCAAAAATATGAGAATAACACTTCAATTCAAAATCTCAAGTGCAAAAACAAAGAAGCCAAATTTATCACATTGCCATTTATAAACCAAAAGTTCTATTCTAATCTATTTTACTAATATATTCAAAAAGTATGAAAAAATCGCATGGACAGCATGTAATCCTATTTCTCAATATACAGAATCATAAGAACACTCAATCACCTAAAAGAGCAGGTTTAATTTATGAAGTGAAATGTGGAAAATGTGACCAATGCTATGTAGGACAAACATCCAGAACTTTAAAAGAAAGAATTAAAAAACCATGAATATGCTCTAAAATGGGATAAAATTGAGAATTTTGCACTTTTAGAACATAGAAAAATCACAGGGCATAATAATTTTAATATAAAAGAAACAAAGGTACTAGATTATGAGAAAAATTATTTTAAGAGACAATTTAAAGAAGCCTTTTTCATTCAAAAGAAATGCGCTACAATTAACAGAATGGAAGAAAGAGAAAATATCAATTATATTTATCGATATGCTTTTAATTATATCTAAAAAAAAGTGGGTTATTTTCACTTTTAATTCTAAGAATAATATTGTGTGTTTTTCTCAGAAAACTATCTTCTTCTTATCTGCTATCTTGTTTACACACTTATAGTTGGCGCTCTGTGCGCTCCAGGAACCTGGGTTGTAAATATCTCTCTTACAAACCTGATAACAGTAACTATTCAAAACATGCTGTAAAATTTTTTCTCATTCAGCACTTTTGTCTGAAGATGGTAACATCGCTGTTACCGAAATGTCACACACTATCTATTTACACAAGGTAATAAGACCAAATCCAAATAAATCAATAGTGTGTGACATTTCGGTAACAGCAATGTTACCATCTTCAGACAAAAGTACTGAAGGTGGTAACAACGCTGTTATTGAAACGTCACACACTATTGATTTATTTGGTTTTGGTCTTATTACCTTGTATTTATATTCTATAATCTAAATCGTACCTTATCAATTACTTACAAAATCAATTTCTAGAATCTTAAGTATGTAAATAAAGATTAAACTGGTTCAGAAATCTAGTGAGAGAGAGCAAATAAATATGTTGACATTAGGAAAATTGAAGGAGACCTCCAATGAGCTAGCTGGAAGGGGTCAAGGAAGCTACCAGAAGCTGCGAGTAATGGTCACCAAGAGTCAAATTTGACTTGATTGACACTAGACCAACAATGCCATTGTTAGCTATGTCAGACAATTTAATGAAAGTCTGTTTCGATACTCTCTGTGGTAGGTTCCCATTAAAACACTCAATACGGAGGTCTGTGAATGAGTTGTTCCTTTTCCCTTTTTTCAAAGAATACACAAATTCCATGAGTCCATGCTCCTCAAGCTGTGATCTCATGGAATGGGGTGTAGGGGTGCAGCTTTTATTGATCACATGATCCAGGCACACTTTGGTGAAAGTCTGACTTTGCCTTTAATTTAAGGCTGTTCCTAACATGGAAGCCTTTCCTGTCGACTTTAACATGAGTACAGATGCAGTTCTTCCATATCTCTGGAGAGGAACCCTTGCTGAGGTCTATCAACTAGTTCGGTTGAACTGAGGATTTAAAAAAAGTCTTTCTCCTCTCTTTCTAACAATGCTGCTGTTGTGTGTGGTCCACGACTGCTTATTTGTAGAGTTATTTTGCTTTTTTCACAGCTGGCTTTCATATCTGAGGGTCATTCTTCTATCTACCACCTGGGGATGCGCCCTATAGCAGTCAGTTCTGCTTAAGGATAGGGATGGGTGGTGTAAACTGTTGCTTTACGACCACCATGACCTGGGATCGAATCCTGCATATTGGGCACTTTTTTCTAATTAAAATAATATCCAATGGCCTCCGATTCTTGCAAAAGTCCAACCTAACCAGCGAGTGCAAGTAACCAAGCTGGTCTTTGGCACACTTGTGAGTGCAAAAGTCAAACTGTTTTTCACATGTGTAGACATACAGTAAATGCAGTTGTCAATTTTTAATCACTATTATTATCATGGTCTGTACCATGTGTACTAGAGGGATAATAATAATAATAAAAGAACACTTAATAATAAATGAATGGTGATAGAAAGGAAGCTGTGGTAGAGTCAGTCAATTAGGAGACACTTTATCTCTCTGTAGTGGGTTTCTATCAAAACACCCAATGAGAAATGATTGGTCTTCATCTTTCTTAACTCCACTCAATAATATCAGGGTATTAAGCCTGTAGAGCTTGAGATGGTGTCTGTTGGGGATGAGTGAGTTCATCAATGGATGAGCTAATACAGTCGATAATGTGGTTTGGGGTTACAGGTTGAAAATTGCACTCTATACATAGTGGGAAAATCGTGCAAACATTCTGGAAAGTCATTGCCCGTAGATGACCTGCAGCCTGGAAATCAAAGACTGTTGTTCCCTTGGGAAGACAGAATTGGTAGTTGTCCCTCCTGATCTGTACCAGTAGATTTCCATTCTTGCTGAATTTTTCTTTGTAAATAGCAATTCTGCTGCCAGACAGTCCAGTTACAAGTTGGCTGCCGTCGGTATAAATTGTGATGTCAAAAGGGGGCCAAGAGCTTTAAGTAATTCTGGCGATGTTTCATGTTTGTGGAGATTGGCTGGGAGAAAAGGGATACAGGTGAGTTTGTTGCGAGTTCTGTGTGGAGGGTAGAAATTTTTGGTTTTGGTATTGATTTGGATATCTAAAAGATTAGAGTGTTGAGAGGAGTGGGGCGTTTTAATCTTTGATTGGGGTCCCAATCTCTAATAAAATCTCTTGTAAGGTGTTCTTTGGGAGAGTTAATCTTTTTAAATATGAATTTTGAGAAGCAGATTTTTCTCCTGAGGTATAGGATTAGAAGGTTAGATTCAAATTCAGCAATGTGATTTGGGCAGGATGAGTTTAGCTGTGCTTGTTTGGAGTTGTTTGCAACGAGATTGATTTTACTTGCATTGATCCAGGCTGGGGCCGCATATTACAATATTAGGTCTTACGAGAGCGAAATATGTTGTGTGTAAGATATTGGTATTTGAACCCCAGTTTAAGCCTGATATATATTTTTAGAATTTGGAGACAATTTTTATCTTTTTGTATCATGGGGGTCAATATGTTTTTAAAGGTGAGAGCAGAGTCAAATGTGACACCAAGATATCTTGGAGAATCTGAACATTTGATTATTGAGTTGTTCAAAGAAATATTTGGGGTCCAATGGCGAAGGTGGTTGTTAATGGTGAAGAGGCCAATTTCAGATGTGCTGATGTTAATAGGTAATTTCAGTTTCTGGGTTAGCTTTTTCAGATTTTTCATAGCCTACTCAGAGAGTGTTTTGCATCAGAGAGTTAGTGATTGAAGACCCAGAAGTAAAGGTAAATTTTAGATGGTGGTTTGATGAAGGTGTGTTCATCTTTAGGTAGATGTTGAAGAGAATATAACTTAGGATTGACCCTTGGGGTAGATCTAGGTAAATACGAGTAGTTTTTGATGTATTATTGTTGAAATTAACCTGTATGGGGCGTTTGGATAGAAAGTTGCTGATCCAACTCAGCATGCTTCTCTCGAATTTGATAATTAGTTTTTCCTTCCAGACTCTGTCGAAGGCTATAGTTGATTGCATTGGTTTATGATGAGAGCTGTCCTGGATTTGTTGGACAAAGTGAAAGATTGAATCCTTTGTGCTTTGATATTTTTTAAAAGCTCTCTGATGACTTCACCCAATAAGAAATGATTGGTAATAGAAAGAAAGCTGTGGTAAATGGTCAGTCAGTCAGTAAGGACATACTTCATCTCTCTGTGTTAGGTTCCCATCAAAACACCCAATAAGAAATGATTGGTGATAGAAAATGGTAAGGAGATAGACAACCAAGTTATACAAGTTTAATGGAATCAAGTTAGACAAGTTTGGTCACCAGTGGGCCCCCAACATGATAGCCACGGCATGGACCAGCTGGGAGTGGCTGGCATACAGCCTGAGCTGGGAGCCAACATCCGCCCACCTCACAGCTGCAGCATCATCTCCAGCCTCCAGTGGCAGCAGGCCTGCAGTGGCTCCCTCCTCATCATGGAAGTTGACAGCCACCGTCTCCATCCAGGCTTGGTCTGTGTTCCTGGGGTCATCCACATAGCCTCTGTAAACCTGAAAAATCCAGTCAACCTCAGTTTAGGCTAGGACTGCTACTTTTCCTGGGTAGTGGGGAACAGATGGCTGTGGGAACCTATACCTATGTAGACCTTTTGTAGCTGTTGGTAACCCTACAAAAATAGCCACAGCCCAACAGCAGTATTATTACCAGGATGTGTCACCATTGTCCCACATAAACCTGAAGACATGATTAAGACAAGGCCACCCACAACTGGGGAACTCTTCAGTCAGAACTACAGTTCATCTTGGGGAGAGGGATTTCAAACCAGGGGAAGATGAAGCTATTAAAAAAATCGGTGAAAAAATTTGACTATTGACCAACTCTGGTTCTGTTCATGATTACATGTCATCATGCCAGCTGGTTTGTCTCATAACAAGGCAAGATTTGTAGACAGATTTTTGGACAGAACCTTTTCTATTAAAGAGCAGTAACAAGACAGAAGATTATGTTTAAAATATTTAAGGGCACAAATAAAGAGCTTTACATAGAGTGAATACTTGTACTCCTTAGTGACTCATCATATTTTCCCTTATTTTTTAGTGCACCTCCTTGCATCATTATAGTTATTGAAGAAAAAAAGCACGCACGGTATGAGACACTCACGGACGCACCTTGAAGAGCTCTCCACTATAAACATTTTATAAGCCTAAAATTTGATTTGAATTATTCAATATAAATAACCTTAAATAATAACATATTTACACTTTATTAGTTTATTTAACAACCAATAGATGGCCGGATTCACTGGACATACATCAACTTGCTCCGGTAAATATTGCTTTTATTATAATATATTACGATGCACTAGCGCGCCATCTGTTATCAAATTAATTATAATATATATTTTTAAAGTTATTATCATTTCTGTATTTCAGTTTAAAAATACATTATTACATTAAGTGGAAATGAACTTTTACTTAGTTAAGTAAATAGAAGGAAATGGATTCTATCTCAAAGTCAATGAACGCTAAACTTGATGAAATAAATAATTATTTCGATAACAAGTTTGAAACCAATCTCTCAAAAGAATCTCACAAAAAATAATATACGTGTATATTATTTGTTGTCTATGATAAATCAGACAAAGAATGGAATTGAATCTTTAGAAGATTTAAATAATCAAAATACAATTGAAAAATAACTGAAATTATTGAAAAAACAATAGATAGAAAATTTGAAAAGATTTTTAAAGAACTTCCAAAACCTAAATCCTAAATTCAAGTAGTACCACAAGATACCAAACTTATTAATAAAAACAACAAGCACATAAAGATGAATCAACATTCATAGTGTCCTCAAACAACAATGAAACTAATTTCAAATCAAAACTATTTCCAATAAAAAATATAAAAGTTCTAAGAGAAAGTGGCAAGAAGGTCAAGATTAACAAAATAATTAACAATAAAAAATTGGCAATAACAAAATCCCCTAGTCTGCTGATACCAATATACTGCTAAAAGAACTGAAAGTGGTAAGGAAAATTTACATACCTAGGCCAAGAGATCCAACAATAATAATTTAAAATCTATGTAGATTAACTGAACCATCGTCATTGGTACCAACGGTATGCAGAATGAATTTGGAATTGGAGGGAATGGAAAATGAAATAATATTTCTTTTTTCAATTAAATCTAATACACCCTATCAAAATTTAGTTTTAAGAGTCTCTCCAAAAGTTTATCAAAAATTGAGGAAAAAGAATAATTTAATTTATACTGAATTTGAGCGATGTTATATACAGGATAGAATATTTGTTAAACAATGTCAAAACTATTTTGAATATAACCCGACTCATAAATTAAGGGATTGTCCCAAAGTTAAAGTTTGTAAAAACTGTGTAATACAGGGTGATCATAGCTGCACTGGAGAGCTGAGATGTTGCAATTGCTTGATCCACGCAAAATATAAAAATAGCTCAACAAATCATAGGCCAAATTATAATCTGTGCCCGCTATATAAAATATAATTAGATTGAATAATCCAAAGAACACAATATTCTCCTATAAATAAAGAATAAGAAACACCTAGTGGAAATTATTTCATTGAAATTTGACACATAATTATTCTAAATGAATGAAAATATAAAGTGCATACAGCAAAACCTCAGGAAGAGTTTAATAGAAACCAGTGAACTACAATCCAATATTATATCTAATCCAGTGGATATTCTTTTGATTCAGAACCATATGCATTGCACAATGATGTTATTTATGACATAGAATCTCAGATTGTATGTTCGGATAAAAATGAAGATAAATATATGGTAATTATTATAGTGCAGCATTTATATATATGATCTGAAGCTCTCCTCTATTTCAAGAAGTTAAGAAAACACAGCATTAAAAGGGTAGAAGAGCTCATGACTCGTGGAGATCACGCCACAGGCAGAGAGAGAAAAAACATATCTTCCTTGGAAGTCTTTTAAAACTTAACGTCTAAGTTTATTTTTGGAAAGTTAAACTTCTTGAAACTTTACAAGGCGAGTTTTTCAGTGTTATTTTCTACGCGACATCTTTGGTGGAGATGCTGGGTATATTCAAAGACGGCACTTAGAAGGAGCTTCCGACTGCAAAGCCTACAACCCCAATACGGATTTGAGGATCTGCCAAGCAGTACAAAGATGGTGACAACTGAAGCTTCTGGAACTTCCGAAGTTTTCGGAGCAAATTCTGGACAACAATCTTACGCCTGTCATATTCCAAGGAATCCTCCGACTTTCTCTGGCGAGAGTGCTCAGGATCCCCAGAAATGGATCAAAATGTTTGAAAGGGTCGCAAAATACAACAAATGGAATGAGACTCAAAGCCTTGCCAATGTTGTATTCTACCTCGAGGGAACAGCCGCCCAGTGGTTCGATAACAACGAGGACATCATTAACTCATGGGCTCCATTCAAGACTGATCTTTGTGAAGTGTTTGGGCAAAAAGAAGAGCTTACTCGACGAGCCGAAATGACACTAAAGACCAGAGCTCCAAAAGCCTGGAGAGACAACCGAATCTTACATTCAAGAAATCCTATCACTGTGCTCCCGAGTTAATGCCGAAATGGAGGAGGACGAAAAAGTTGGACATTTGATGAAGGGGATTGCCGAAGATTTCTACCAAGCTCTAATTGTCAAAGATCCCACAACTGTTGACGAGCTGGTGAAATTTTGCCGACAGCTAGAGAACATGAAGCAACGCCGCATCTAAAGAACACGTTATGAAAGATTACTGAACGTGACTCCGATCTCGTCGGACTTTGAAGAAGATTTAGCCTTAAAGATTCGACGGATTGTCCAGGAAGAGTTGCAAAAGATTATGCCTAAAATGTCTGAAGTAGAACCCTTTAGAACAACTGACGTGAATTCTTTGGAGGCCATAGTTAAAGAGGAGGTGCAAAAAGTACTCGCCCCAATTACAAGGCGAAGTATTCAAACTCAAAAAAGGAGAACGTTTGTGCCAAGATTTTGACGAGAAGATGACTACACTCCATATGCCCTCAGAACATCTGACCAATGGCGAACGGTTGATAACCAACCTATCTGTTTCCATTGCGGGAAGCCAGGCCATGTTTTACGTTACTGTCGAGAAAGAAGACGTACTTTTGAGGATGCCAGATTGAGAAGAACACTTCCAGCAGCCGACAATGCAACCACACAAAGACCCTACGATTTGAATGATGATTTCCCAACTCTCCCTAGACCCGGAAGTTTTAGCCGCACAAAGGAGGAAAAAGTGCGGCATTTATATATGATCTGAAGCTCTCCTCTATTTCAAGAAGTTAAGAAAACAAAGCATTAAAAGGGTAGAAGAGCTCGTGGAGATCACGCCACGGGCAGAGAGAGAATAAACATATCTTCCTTGGAAGTCTTTTAAAACTTAACGTCTAAGTTTATTTTTGGAAAGTTAAACTTCTTGAAACTTTACAAGGCGAGTTTTTCAGTGTTATTTTCTACGCGACATCTTTGAACAAAAACTTAAGATATATATATATATTATATATAAAGGTTAAAAACTTTACTAAATCATTTTGTACACCAATAATTATTCCAACATCCAGAAATAATATAAATATCTCTAACTTCTATATTCACCCTAATTCTCTTTACGTGAACATTTGACTTTTATTAAAAACTAGCCAAATGACTCGGGCAATGTTTGGGTTTTACCTGAATGCTTATATATTTTCAAAATGTTTTTATTCAAATACTATTTGTTACAATTATAAATTGACGCCGTAGATGTCACTCTTGTGAAATGTCCAGCTCCAAAACTGTATGTGTTTTAAAATTGTATTATTTTGATTTTTATATGAATAAATTTTAAATCTGTTATATGTGATGATAGCAAGTGATTTCTTGTTCCTACGTTGACATTACGTCTTATGTCACTCTTGTGAAATGTCCTGCTTCACCCCCCCCCTCCACACACCAATCCCTGTTGCGCCGTTGGGTGAACGTGGTCACTGTACACATCCTTGACATAGTTATCGCAGTGAGGCACTGGTTGCAAGTTGAATAGGGAATTTTTTTTAATAACTCCAAGGATATTCGAGCTAGAAAAACCTGAAAATTTACCTATAGTTTTTCCAGATTCAACTCTATATACTGCTAAAATTTCAGCCAGATAAGTTTTGTGGTGTGGACTTGTATAGCTGACAATCATACATACATATATATTAAAAACAAAAAAGGGATATCCTGACCGCATTCACGTGAACATCTCTAGATGGCAGAGCGTCATCTAGTGGAACAAAAATAAGCTAAACGTTTATTGAAGAACCTACCTATACATTCATCACCTAAAAATCAACACTTGTCGGGATACAAGCATAATATATCTCACAATTTCTAATAAACATTCATTGAATTTGATAATGAATTGGCACACTTCCGAAAAATCTAAAACTTCTGATCATGCAAACCTCAGAACAATTTTTAACGCCTTGCCAAATGCTTTATTTTTATTTACTTCTCCTGACGAAGACAAAAAATTTTTGTCGAAACGTTGAGAAAATAAAAAACTCCAACTGGCCGAAGTGTCTATTTTTTATATAAATATGAATGCCGGCCAGGCAACCTCTATCTTTTCGATATTAGAAATAAGATAAAAAAACAATTATTCAATCATGATAAGGCACAATTTGGATTATAGATTATAAGCACAAAGTAATAAGACCAAATCCAAATAAATAAATAGTGTGTGACGTTTCGGTAACAATTATTTGATCAATAAACAAAGATCTACATGGAAATTCAAGGAAAATAATGCAAACTGGTCGATATATGCTGATAAAATATCAATATTTGAAATACATAAGGGGGGGTCGGAGGAAGGATGGTCTAAACCGTTGGTTTTCGACTGCTTCGTCCGAGGTTCAATTTCCCAATTGGGCACTATTTCTAAAAAAAAAAAAAAATACTCCAATGGTCCCCCATTCTTGCAAAAGTCCAACCCCACCAGTGAGTGCAAGTAACAAAAAGGGGCTCTGGCACATTTGTAAGTGCAAAGTCGAACTGCTTTTCACATGTGTAGACATGTGGTGCACTTACAGTAAATACAGTCGCCTTCTACCCACCATGATTATCATGGCCTGTACCAAGTGTACTAGGGATAAGAAAAAAAAAGAAATACATAGATTTGAAAATGCAATAGCTAAAGCAGAAAACGAAACAGATATTGATAAAGGATACAGTAGATCCTCCCTGTAAAGGACATCTACTTGCAGAGTCAGTGTCCTTTAGGGAGAGCTGTCCACTTACCGGAGAGTTGCTAAATCGTAAAAATGGTAATTTTGCTAATGAAAACTGTCCTTTATAGAGAGGTGTCTTTTGCGCCAGTGTCCTCTCATGGAGCTTCTACTGTAATTGGAATCACAAATCTATTAATGAAAGCTGCCTACCAACAATCTTTGGAAGTTAAGCCCACAAATCTTAGAGTTCTCTAGAATTAATTGGTGGAATAGCAACCTTGAAAAATAAAAACATATTTCCTATATAAAAATTTATATTATCATAATGGAACAATTAGTTATAATATATTTAAATCAGTTAGGAATAAATACAATAATGCATTAAAAAAGCTAAAATAATCAATTAGCGATTCTTTATAGAAGAAAACTTTACTGATAATCCATTTGGAAACACATTCAAGATATTTAGTAAAATAAGACCATCAAAATAACAAAAGGGAATGCCTATTATTAAAAAACACCAGAAATTTAAAAGAACAAAAGGTAATCGAATTAATAAACAAGTTAATTCCAGATGACAATCAAAATGTTGACAAATTCAGTCAACAATCAACAAGGAGATACAAACCATAAATGAACAATAAAAGCAGAGTACATATTGAAGTAGAAGATATAAAGAATTTAATATCCAATATTGATGTCAAAAAGGCTCCTGGAAAAAATGGCATGCGCAATAATATGATCAAATATGCTTCTTCCAAAATTTTATCTTTGCTAAATGAATTATTTAATAAATGTATTCAAAAAGCATATTATCCTGATGAATGTAAAAGAGCAGCTCTTAAATAATTCCTAAACCTAACAAAACAAATTTAGAAATTGATATATATAAAAGCTATTGACCTTTATCTCTAATATCAAATCCCTCTAAGATTTTTTAAAACATTCAAGGGTCACTCCAAAAGTTTTTGCAATCACTTATTTTTATTGAAGCTACAACTTTCAAATTTTCAAAGTTTCCGAAAGTATTCACCCTTAGCACCTATGCGATTTTTCCGCAAAACCATTTATTGAAACACTTACACCAGTCATCTTCGGGGTTGGAATTTATGGCATTGATAAAGGCTTGCAGTGTTTCATCATCAGTGCCAAATTTTATCCTTTCAACAATAACTTAACTTTTGGAAATAGAAATAAAAAGTCACAAAATGCTAGGTCTGGTAAATATGGTGGATGAGTGTCTAATTGGACACCAGAGTTGGCTAAAAAATCTAATGTTTGGCTGAGGTGAGCGGTCTAGCATTGTCATGGGGAAGAAGGACTCCTCTAAGTTGAGCTCTTAGTCTACTTTGCTTGATTTTTTTTCAAATACTGCTGGAAGGCATTTTGTTGTATACCAGTCACTATTAACTGTCTTTCGATCTTCTAACTTCACAATATCATGTAACCCCTTTTCCTGAAAAAACAAGCAACCATTTGTTTTTCAACACTTTGAGCTCTGCGAACTTTCTTAGGAAGAGTTGATTTTAAAAAGCACTAAAGAGTAGATTGCCGTTTTGTTTCTGGATCAAAATTGTGAACCTAAGTTTCGTCACCTGTAATAATATTAAAAAAGCCTTTAATTTGTCTTCATCAAATTTCATCAACATGAAATTAAACCATTTAATGCAACCAAGATTTTGGTCTTCAATCAAGCTGTGAGATCTACTGATGAGTTTTCTGAATTTTAAAAGATCATTAATAGGGTGTTGATTTCTGCCGATCCAATGCCCACACTTTTCTTACTCAAAAATCTTACCAGCTCAATTTTTCTTGGGTCACTGCTGTTGGTGGTCGACCTGAACGAGATTAATCTTCAAAGTTGGTTTTTACAAATTTAAATTCATTAAACCAATTAAAAACTGTTCCAATAGGAGGAGCTTTATTCCCTAAAGCTTTCATCAATTTTCCATGGGATTCTTTAGAAGTTAAAATGCTTTTATAATCATAAAATATCATGGCACGTAAACTTTCTCTAGTCAACTCCACTGTGTCCGAGGTTTAGAAATTACCGGTGCCGCTATAAACAAAGTGGTGCCCTCTACGTTTCATTGTTGTTACTATTTTATGAAAATGTATATGTTAGGTAAAATTGCATGTAGATTTTAATGGTATAATTTATTTTTTAATATTTTAATTATTTAATAATGAATGCAAAAACTTTTGGAGTGACCCTTGTACTAAAAAATAAAATTTATGAATTTTATTGAAAAAATAATCTTTTAAACAATATAAAGCATGGATTTTTGAAAATGAAATCATGATAACATGTTTGGAAAAAATAACAGAGGTAATATTAGAACATAGACAGAATTATTTAGTGTCGCTATTGCAATCAATATAGAGGGTGGATTTGACAATGCATGGTGGCCAGCTCTTTTTAAAGAATAGATTAAGATAATAAACCCGCTGATTTGATTAAAATATTGAAATCTTTCTTGGATAATAGAAAAACAATTTTCATTTATGGTGATAAAAGGTTGATAAAGCAATTTCAAAAGGCTGTCCACAGGGCGGGGGACCACTGTCTCCATTGCTATGGCTGATATTACTGAATGATGTATTAAACAAAATGCAGCTACCCAATTCTGAAATACTGTGTTATGCTGATGATGTGGCAATAATAGTTTAGAATAAATACAAGGATACTCTTAATAATTTGACAGAATTAATCTTGGAAGAAATCAATCAATGATGTACTAAAATAAACTAAAATCAGCCTTGAGAAAACTAACATTCTGCATTTGCACAATAAAGACATGTCAGCAAAAATGTTAAAAAACAAAATAACGTGAATGGCTGTCCCTTAATTATACGGTTTAAAATTTTTGAAAAGTAAAAAAAAAATAGCCAAATCATGGTTATAGTGAACTGTGGCTATAGTGAACCAAAAGCTCTGTGCCATTGGGGTTCACTATAGAGGGGTTTTACTGTATATATTTTAAGAAACTGATAATTTATATTATGTTTATTGTACATATTGCCAGACATTTCTTTCTTTTGTACACAGGTTCTCTGTTCTCTTTTTTTTCTCTCTTTCTCCTTGTTAATATGACTATTCTCTTTATGGCTTAAAATTATTGTGAATGCAAATATATAGGTATAGACAAATGTGAAGGCATGCATGTATGACAGTGCAAGTGTCCCTAGGGGGACATAGCACTTTAAATTGAAAAAAAAAAAAAATTATAGTTATTGAAACAAGTACAACAAAATTAGAATTTAAACATTAGGTATTAGCGCACCATCTGTATTTGAAAAATTAAACTTTAATGCAATCTTTTTTTAAGGCTAAATAAATAAAATTCATTTTTTCTATAGTAAGGCCACTAGAAAATCATTTTATTTGTTTTAGAAAAAATATAAATATTTTTTGCTACGAATACAGTAGAAGCTCTCCATAAATAAAACACCTGGTTGTAGAGCCAAAGTGTCCTTTGGAGAGAGATGTCCTCTTGCCAGAGAGTAGCTAATTGGTAAAAATGGAAATTTGGAAAATGGAAACTGTCCACTGTAGAGAGGTGTCTGTCATCACGAGTGTCCACTCATGGAGGGGCTCTACTGTATTCAATTTGAACAGGTCAACTGTGTGATGTTTTGATCCAGTAGCACCTCCTATGAGAAACCAGCCGGCCATAAGTAATACTGAGAGGTGGATTAGATGAGGTTTTACAACAGTGGATGCTCATTATAAATTTCACTATGACAACATGGCTGCCAGCCCAAACATCACCTCCTCTCCCCCAGCAAAGAACTCCTGCAGCCGGAGGTCCAGCTGTTCCCGCCGGGACTCACTCAGCTCCAGGGAGTTGAGGGCTTCCTCACAGAACTCCCGGCGGAGTGTCTTGGTTACAACCTCTCCAGGGTCCACCATGCCCTGTACACATCCGTCTGCTTGTTTAAAACAACACTACTACATTAAACTAATGTTGCTTGGGCAAATATTCCCTTGTTGCTCATTCAAAAATTATTGTTGAAACTTTATTTTTCAATGTGAAACAATTGTACAAAAGTGAAGATTTACTGGGGTCAAGTGGTTAAATAAAGAAAAAGGCATCTCCTTATTGTGCAACTAATTTACATATTTACATAGCCAATTCAAATGTGGTTTTGATACTTAAATGACGGAAAATATTTCTAATTGTAAAACACAATGGCAGGGTGGGGGGGGGGGGGGGGGTAATCTTGGTAAACATAGGTTGTATCCCAGTCTCAGTTTTATTATAGTATGAGTAGGTTGATAATGGAACCATCCAGATCACATTGACTCCGTTACACATGGGTGCTGCACACATTCTCCAGACCATCACCACCTCAGTGAGAGAACACTGCACAGAAAACTACAACTACCAAGTAATAAAATCAGATCCAATAGTATGTAACAGCACTGTTACCATCATTACATTACCAACATCATGTTACCAAAATGTTATACACTATTTATTTATTTGGTTTTGGGCTTATTACCACGTAGTTCTAATCCAAATTGTGCTGTTTCAGCCAGCCTATATAATAATTGAGTCGAATGTGAAAAAAAATGACTGAAAAACCATAATTTATTTTTTGGTATTTTCTTATTATATAGAGGACTTGCAAAAATTTCACAAAATTAGTTGATGAATGGTATAGACTGCCAATTTTTGACAGCCATGACCTGGGATCAAATCCTGCATATGACACTTTTTATGAATAAAAAAAAAAAGAATGCTCGAATTGCCCCCTCGATTCTTGCAAAGGTCCAACAACACTACTAAATCCAAGTAACCAAATGGGGCTCTAGCAACTCTTGTAAATGCAAAAGTCGAGTTGCGCTTTCCACATCTGTAAACATGTGGTGTACTTACAGTAAAAACAGTCACCAACTACTACCCACTGTATTTTTCATGGACTATGCCACAATATAGCAACATGGTTCTAACATTAAAACAAGGTAATAAGACCAAATCCAAATGAATATATAGTGTGTGACATTTCAGTAACAACACTGTTACCGAAACGTCATACACTATTCATTTATTCGGATTTGGTCTTATTACCTTATATCTATAATCTACTAGATAAATGACCCGGGTTCGCCTGAGAATTCCCCAGAGTGCAATTTCCTTCATACTGAAAGTACATCAATAATAAATAGTAGAAGTGACATAGAATAGCAATACAGAAGTAACACATAAACCACAGGAAAAAATTGTGTGTGATGGCAAAAATTGTATTATATTAGTGTTTAGGTATTTGTTTTAATTATTTTTTGAAATCCATTTAGTTGTTTCAAAATCAATATAGGTTAAATAGATAACAGCTTTTCCACCCAACACCCGAGGTACAGGCCCCAGCGTATTAACCCTTGAAATTGCCTGAGTTGAGTGAGTGACTGCGATGGATCTTGACTGTGATGCCCATCTTCTCATTAAGAATAAGAAAAAATAGGTTTATAAAAAAAAATTAATCCAAAATACTGGCATGTAAATATTTTTCTGTAAAAAATAAAGGAGCACATAGAAATTAGGCAAACATATGTGTTTGTTAACGAGTGCAACTGCATTTAAAAAAATTTTTTTTTTTTAAAGAGATAAAAAAAAAAAAAGGCCAAAACAAAAATGTATAAAAAATACGAAAGCCATTATTTACATAGAGTAACACTAATTTTGTTAAGTTTTTTTTTAAATTGCATTATGTGCACTTACTGTAACTTATTAAAATAAATTTCTCTCTCAATACTTTTGTAAAAAAAAAAAGTAACACTTGTATAAAAAGATATTTCAAAAATGTACGCAAGCAACTTGAAAAAAAATGCAGAATGCTTATGAACTCAGGGAGATGCTACTGCTTATCATAAAATAGTTCGAGGAGCATGAACTAATGGAATTCATGTAATATTTACACAAGGGGATAAGAAACAATAACAGTTAAAACAATTTAGATTCAAAAGTTGTTGTTATAGAGTTAGGATGTTAGAACCATGATAAGGCATAATTTGGATTATCTTCTTATATATAAAAGTCAATGTCTGTTGTCTGTTTCGCGATAAACTAAAAAAATACTGAACCAATAGGTACCAAATTTTGCATGTCGCTTTTTATAAACCTGAGGAAAATTTTCAGCTACATTTTGATTAGTATTTTTGGCTATTTATTTTTTTATTTGAAAAAAAAAAATAAATCCTGGGCCTTGTATTTACTCCGCGTAAAAAAAAAAGTTCAAATGAAAAAAATAAATAGCCAAAAATACTAATCAAAATGTAGCTGAAAATTTTCCTCAGCTTTATAAAAAGCAACATGCAAAATTTTGTACCTGTGGCGACTACACTTTGCTTCAGCGAGCCGAACTAAGACAGCACGGCATCCGCGGGCGTCAACACTTCACTACGCATGCGCGTGGGACGTCATCAGATACGCTGGCCACTTAGCGGTAAACAACAAGGCTAGTGCGGCGGCCATTATTTCAACCGTTGCTTCTTTTCTCTTTATAATTTCTTGCTTTAAATAAATTAATTTTAATTATAATTTTATCAGCAGCCTTTCCACAAGCCACACCAACACAGCACATCAACAACCATCCCACAAATTGGTGAGCCGGACGTGATGCAAAAGTTATTTTAATCACACTTCTATATATTATTTTATTTCATCCACGAAACTTTCAACAGCCCCAGAATGCAAGACGCAACTACGGAACATCCAGAAGGGCCAACATCCACGGCACCCTCCCAAATATCAAGATTGGCTTTCCGTGCACCACCATTCTGGCCCAACAACGTTGAACTGTGGATAAGCCAGCTAGAAGCCGCTTTCGGTCTAGCTGAGATCTCCCGCGACGAAACTAAATTCCAAGCAACGGTAACGAGCCTAGACCAGCCAACCCTTACTTACGTCGCGGACATCGTAACGGCCCCCCCCACCCTCTGGTAAATACGATGCGCTGAAAGCAGGCCTTCTCCAACGACTCGGTCAATCAAAACAAACTAAAATCTTACAGGTTCTGGATGGGCGTCCCATGGGAGATCAGAAGCCATCAACAGTCCTAGCCGCGATGCAACATCAGGCAGGAAGAAATTTCTCCGATACAGCACTGAAAATGCTGTGGACTCGACGCCTACCTCAGGACATAAGGGCCGCTCTCGCAGCATCCTCTGAAACAAGTTTGAGTAAGCTGGCGGAAATGGCAGACAACATACACGAAGCCATACTGCCAACGGTCTCAGCAGTGGACCAACCAAGCACAGGTCATAGCGCGGAAGCCCACCAACAGCTGATCACACAAATCCAAGACCTGCACACGCAAATCGAAGCTTTGAAGTCATCCATGGACACCCCACACAATCGCTATCCGAACGCTAGGTACCCGACCCACAACAAAAAAGGAAACGCAGGAACTTGCTGGTACCATATGAAGTTTGGAGCGCAAGCTAGGAAGTGCCTTCAACCATGAAACTTCAAGGTCCAGGGAAACGAATACGCCCGCCGTCAGTAGGAGCCACTGACGGCGCAGGCCTTACTCGCCGGCTCTTCATTACGGACCGACGCAGCGCCTATTTGTTTTTGGTCGACACTGGAGCCGAAGTCTCAGTGATTCCACCACCAGTAAAAAACGCTAGGCCCTCGCACAGGCAGCTTTTCGCAGCTAACGGATCTATCATCCACACTTACGGGGAACGACATCTTGAGCTTGACCTCGGTCTCGGACGATTATTCCGTTGGCCTTTCATCATAGCCGACGTCGGCGTGTCCATCATCGGCGCAGACTTTCTCCGACATTACGGGCTGACAGTAGACATGCGTAATCACCGGCTGAGCGACCCAGTATCTTCCCTTCACTCCATTGGACAAGTTTCCCCTTCCCCCGCTGTTAGCATTCACCTTACAATCGCCAATTCGCCTTACTCCAGAATACTCAGACAATTCCCAGAGCTCACTAATCAGAATCTTGTAAAAAGCCCTCCCCGTCACTCAGTGACTCATCATATCGTCACAAAAGGCCCTCCGATTGCAGCAAAACCGCGACGACTCCCCACGGACAAACTCGCCGCGGCAAAGAAAGAATTCGCCTTCATGATGGAGAAAGGCATCTGTCGTCCATCCAAATCACCGTGGGCCAGCTCTCTCCACCTAGTACCCAAAAAAGACGGCTCGCTACGACCATGTGGAGACTACAGGAAACTGAATGCCGCAACCGTCCCCGACCGATATCCAGTCCCTAACATTATGGACTTTGCATCGCATCTGCATGGTAAGAAAATATTTTCTACTATCGATCTGGTTAGAGCGTACCACCATGTGCCCGTGGAATCTAGAGATATCCCTAAGACTGCCGTTATTACGCCTTTCGGCCTTTTCGAGTTTCCCCGCATGTCCTTTGGCCTATGTAACGCAGCCCAAACCTTTCAAAGGCTCATCAACGAAGTACTCCAAGGTTTGGATTTTGCATATGCCTACATTGACGACGTGCTTATCGCATCCGATTCAGAAAATCAACATGTATCCCATCTTCAACAACTTTTTGGTCGCCTTCGAGACTACGGCCTGACGATCAACGAAACCAAATGCACCTTCGGCCAACCTTCAGTCAAATTCTTGGGGTTTATCATCACTAACGCTGGAATCTCGCCGGACCCTCAGCGAGTACAAGCAATTAAAGACATCCCAATCCCTGATACTGTCGGAAAACTTCGACGTTTTCTGGGTATGTTAAATTTCTATCAGCGCTGCCTCCCCAATGCCGCTAGTACTCAGGCACCACTCCACGCCATGGTCAAAGGGCGCAAGAACGCATCCTGCCAATGGACCCCAACAGCACTCCAGGCTTTCGACCAGTGCAAATTTCAACTAGCCAATGCTGCCCTCTTGCACCATCCTTTTCCAGAAGCGCCTCTCTGCCTTACGGTAGATGCCTCGGATTTTGCTGTGGGCGCCGCGCTTCACCAGCAAGTTGGCAACAATTTCCAACCAATAGCGTTTTTCTCAAGGAAACTAGACGCTGCACAAAGAAAATACAGCGCATACGACAGAGAACTCCTGGCGGTATACTTGGCTATCAAGCATTTCAGGCATTTATTGGAAGGGCGACAATTTCCGGTCTATACGGACCACAAACCTCTCACATACGCCTTTCAACAAAATCTGGACAAGGCCTCACCGCGCCAATGTCGACACCTCGATTTCATCGGGCAATTCACAACCGACATCTGCCACATCGCGGGCTGTGAAAATGTACCTGCAGATTTCCTGTCACGCGTGGAACCCATCTCCCATCACCAACCTTATGACCCGAAATCCCTCGCCGAAGCGCAAGCAGTAGACCAGGAGCTACAAGCTCTCTTGACATCGGAAACCCGCAGCCACTACAACTGGAAAAAGTACAAATCCCAGAAACGAACATTTCCCTGTACTGTGACGTTTCCACAGCAAAACCCAGACCATTCGTACCCGCACCCTGTCGCCGCATAATTTTTTCTGCATACCACAACTTGTCTCACCCCGGAGTACGAGCTACTACAAGGATGGTCACCGCCCATTACGTCTGGTCGGCCGTCAAGAAGGATTGCGCACTTTGGACTCGCGCCTGCCACCGCTGCCAAGTCTCCAAAACCGCTAGACACACAAGAACGCCCCTTCAGTCGTTTAGTCCCCCAGACGGATGGTTCAGTCATGTTCACATTGACCTGGTCGGACCATTACCACCAAGTGAAAACTATCGGTACATATTCACCTGCGTCGACCGATTCACTAGGTGGCCCGAAGCCCTACCCATACAGGACATCACCGCCAAAACAGTAGCAAATGCCTTCCTATCGGTCTGGATATCTCGTTTTGGCGTGCCAGCAAAAGTGACTACAGACCAAGACAGGCAGTTTGAATCAGCACTTTTCGGTGAGTTGACACGGCTTCTGGGAATCAACAGAATAAGGACATCACCCTACCACCCAGCAGCAAACGGCCTGGTAGAAAGATTCCACAGACAGCTGAAAGACTCCCTTCGCTGTCACGATTCCACGAGCTGGTCCTTGAAACTTCCCCTGGTGCTCCTAGGGATTCGTTCGTCGCTAAGGGAAGTTCTCAACACCACAACCGCTGAGCTGGTCTATGGGAAGCCCCTACCCCTTCCAGGAACATTTTTCAAGGACCCCCCCTCTGCAAGCTCGCCTACCGAACCGTGGCTGGAGGACTTCAAGCACGTCATGGCATCTCTGAAACCTGCACCAAGCAAACCACATGGGAACCGCCACGTTTACATGCCCAAACCACTCGAGACATGTTCCCATGTCTATCTACGTCGGGACCTGATATTGCCACCGCTAGCCCCCCATACGACGGTCCATATGAAGTCCTTTTTAGGAAACCCAAAATTTACAAACTGAAAATTAAAAAGAGATCCACCTGGGTGTCAATAGATCGCCTCAAGCCTGCTTTCACATCAGAAGGACCGATGTTTTCCCAAGACCCGAACTTGGCAAGCCAATAAGATTGCATAGGATCGCTGGAAAGATCCTACTGGAGGGGGAGTAGTGTGGCGACTACACTTTGCTTCAGCGAGCCGAACTAAGACAGCACGGCATCCGCGGGCGTCAACACTTCACTACGCATGCGCGTGGGACGTCATCAGATACGCTGGCCACTTAGCAGTAAACAACAAGGCTAGTGCGGCGGCCATTATTTCAACCGTTGCTTCTTTTCTCTTTATAATTTCTTGCTTTAAATAAATTAATTTTAATTATAATTTTATCAGCAGCCTTTCCACAAGCCACACCAACACAATACATCAACAACCATCACACATACCTATTGGTTCAGTAGTTTTTGAGTTTATCGCGAAACAGACAACAGACATTGACTTTTATATATAAGAAGATTATCCAAATTGTGCCTTATCATGGTTCTAACATCCTAACTCTACAACAACAACTTTTGAATCTAAATTGTTTTAACTGTTGTTGTTTCTTATCCCCTTGTGTAAAGATTACATGAATTCCATTAGTTCATGCTCATCGAGCTATTTTATGATAAGCAGTGGCATCTCCCTGAGGTCATGTTTAGTGCATCTAATACAAGCCAAAATGTGATAAGGCACAATTTGGATTATAGATTGGATTTGGTCTTATTACCTTGTGTTTATAAGCCAAAATGTGTTCTGGAGCTGCATGTGCCAAGCTACATTTTGGGCAAGTGGGGTAGATTTTTTTTTTTTTTTTATCTTCAATGGCTTGAGATGTCCTGTTCTAAATCTTGTTAGTGTTGTTTGGTGCTGTCTATTTTCAGGTTCATAGCTACTCCTGGGTCCACTCCACTGTACCAGTGTGCTTAGGTGGGATTCTCCAGTTGTTGTTGTTAAAGAAAAGTAAATTTATTTTTCCATGGTAAGAAGGGTTCTTTTGGACCTTTTTTTGCTATCACATCAGCAGTTTCATTGCCTTCAATGCCAATGTGTCAGGGTATCCATTGAAGATAAATTTTAGAGGTTTTTGAGAGTTTTTGGAGATAACCAATTATGTTTCTGCTTACTTTGTCTTCAAGTTCCCCTGTGTGACTCAAGTATTGTATAGCACTTCTACTATCAGTAGGAATCCAGATATCTTGAAAATTGTATTTTATGATTAAATTTAAGGCTTCATAGATGGCTTTAAGTTCTGGTCTGAAGACAGCAGAAATATGGATTTCTTGTGTTTATTTTCTCAATGCCATTTGTGGTTTTAATGAGACAGCAACGGCCATCACTGCTACCATTGGTATTAGATAGTTATTGCATTTTTAGAAATATTATTAATTATTTGTAATGATAATTGTTTTAAGTATTGGGGTTTTGGTATTGTTTGTTGGTGGGTTCATTTGAAATGGCATTAAAAATAACATTTTGTAGTGGTTCGCATGGAGAATTTTTTTTTTCTTCTAAATAATTTGTTACTACTTTATTTTGTAAAAATCCATTTCTTTTGTCCAGGTGAGGGGGGGTCTTATTTTTTTGAGTCTTAGATTGGATTCCCAATTAAGTATGTATTGTAAGTGTTCTGTGCTTGTTTCCATAACTCTTGATCTTGTTTATCTATTTTGACAGATTGTAGCTTCTTCTATCCTTTAAGGGCATAATGTCTGCCTCGTAAAGTACATACAGGTACGACATACATACACGATGTACATACGTACATCCTGTTTTCCAGGAGTTATTGAAAATATTAAGAAGTCTTTCTTTGGCATTTTTGCCCAAGTTTGATATCATTTGGCCATGGATTCCATCTGGCCCAGGGGTCTTGTTTAGGTCAGTGTTTTCTAATGCATAATCTAGCTTTTCTTTATATTGATTTTTTTCATGTAAAATATTACGAGTGCTGGTGACAATTTTACAGTCATAAATAAACTTTGGGGCCTTTTTTTTTTTCAATTTCTTATATTTTATTTCAAATTTGATTTTACAGTAGAACCTCCCTGTAAAGGAGACCTAATTGCAGAGCCGAAGTGTCTTTTAGAGAGAGATGTCCTATTACCGGAGAGTTGCTAAATAGTAAAAATGGCAATTTTGCATATGAAAGCTGTCCTTTGTGGAGAGGTGTCCGCTAGCAGGTTGTCCCCTGAAGGGAGGATCTACTGTACTAATTATTTGAATAGCCTAAAAGATTAGCAGCATTTTTGTCATTAGTTCCTGGGGTACCATCTGTATTCTTAATCAAATTTATTTTTTCGGTTTGTGGCTAAGCTGTGTCAACTTGTTTTGCCAAATGCCAAAGTTTTGTATTTGGGTTTCTTGGGTTCAGATTTTCACATGTTTGTTTCCATTTTTCCCCTTTTCATATTTAGGTAATATCTTTTTATTTTTGCATTCACAATCTTCAGTTCAGTTCTACAATTTGTTTGGTTTTGCGTGCAATTTTTGTAATTCATTTCTTTTAGTTATAAGTGTTTGAAGAATCTTTTTTGCCTGGTGTGTATAATTTTGAAATCCATTTCTTAATATTGCCTTTCGAAATTGACACTTTGGCTGCTTTAATAATGATATTTTTGAACGAAATCCAATTTTATTCCATATCTTTTATTCTAGTGGGTGCTATTCTCCAAAGTCTTTATTGAGTTTTGTTGGTAAATATTCTAATTACCTTTTTTGAAGTTCCAGAATTTTTCTTTAATTGAGTTGGTTTTGGTCTTGATCGTAATTTCTATCAAAATAGACAAATGATCACTTCCAATACTTTTTAATATTTCCCATTTGCATTTGTGGAAAATGCCAGGACTGGAGAACCTTATATCAAGGGCTTGTGCAGTATTATAGCTGTAGGAATGGTGGCTAGGATTCCCATCATTTAAGCACATGAAGGCTTTGTCGTCAAATATATTTGATATTATTTTGCCTCTTGGGTTTGGTGGGAATAATCCCCACAGTTGATGCTTTGCAAAAAGGTCGCCTAAAATAATAATGTTGCCTGTAAGAAATTAAGCCATTGTTCCTTTTTCAATGATTTTATTGTTTGGAGGGTGATACATATCATGTATGTTGATGGCTTTGTTTTTGTTGAGGTAGAATTTGATACCTTAGGCTTCGAGGTCTGATTTATTTGAAATATTTATGGTAATGTCCTCAGTATACATTTTTTATTAGATATGATAGGCTACCCCCTTCTTTATTTCTATCTTTTATGAGGATATTGTGATTTTTATATTTCATTTTGTATTTTTCATTTAATTTGGTTTCCTGTAGGGCTATAATTTTTAACCTTGTGTTTGTCAGCTATTTCTATTATTTATTCTAATATTATTGTTTGAGTACACATTACATTTATGTCACACTACAAAATGCTTAATTGTTTGGAAGCTGCAAATTTTGAAGTTTGTGTGATGAGACTGTATTATACATATCAGACAGAACATTCTACCTAAGTCCTGAACGCGCCTCTATTTATTCTGCGCGATGAGTGATGCAGCGCATGCAAATCAACATTTGATCTCATGGAATGAGGTGTAGGGGTGTAGCTTTTGTTGATTATGGCACCATGATCCAGGCGTACTTTGGTTACAGTCTGTAATCTTTACCTGTAATTTGAGGCCATTCCTAACATGGAAGCAAACCCTTTGCTGCCGACATTAACATGAGCACAGACGCAGCTTCTCCGTAATCCCTGAAGAGAGACCATTGCTGAAGTCCATCAACAGGATCAGTTGAACTCGGGATTTTTAAAGAGGTCTTTCTCCTCTTTCTAATGAAGCTGCTGTTGGTCCGCGACTGCTTATTCGTCAGAAATATTCTGCTTGTTTCACAGTTGGCCTTCATATCTAAAGGTCGTTCCCCTATCTGCCACCTGGAAACGCTCCTTGTAACATTAAGTTTTGCTGAGGGTGTTTTAACTGTGATTATAGCAACATAAAATCTTAGTCCCAAGAGATGTTGCTATAGGGAAGTTCGACTATTCCCAGTGATGTAGGTAGCCCTTAAAATACAAAAAAAATCTTCAGCCAAACTACTGCAGCTTAAAGTATTACTATGATGTGAATCACTGTAGAATTACAATAGAGGTTTGCCATCTGTCAAGTGTCTAGATATGTACACCACAAGCAGTTCAAGGGGTCAGAACTCGGTTCAAACACTCACAGCTGTACTTGAACATGAATAAGAGGCCATTGAAAAAAAAATATATATAAAATATATATTTTTTTGCTTATCCCTAGTACACGGGGTACAGGCCATGATAATCATGGTGGGTAGTTAGCGACTACTTTTCACTGTAAGTGCACCACATCTCTACACATGTGAAAAGCAGTTCGACTTTGCACTTACAAATGTGCCAGAGCCCCGTTTGGTTACTTGCACTCGCTGGTGGGGTTGGACTTTTGCAAGAATCGGGGGGCCATTGGAGCATTTTTTTTTTTAAAACAGAAAAAAGTGTCCAATGCGGGAATCGAACCCGGGTCGTAGTGGTTGAAAACCAAACGGTTTAACCAGCCTTCCACCACCCCCCTATATAAAATATTATTTAAGGGAATAATAATTTAATGGACATTTTAAAAACCTTGTTCTTGGTTAAGATAATATATATATTTTTTACTTATCCCAAGTACAGGTGGTACAAACCATGATAATCATGGTGGGCATTTACTCTAAATACGCCACCACAGGCAGGAATCATTTCAACTTTGGCACTTACAAGATGTCCAATTTGATTACTTCCATCACTGATGGGCTTGAACTTGTACAGAGGCAATTGGATTTAGATTTTTTTCTTCATAAAAAAGAATGCCCAATGCTGGATTTTTCAACAATTATAAGTTTGTGGTTAATATAACGTAATTTATTTCGAATTAAGCTTTATTCAGGAAAGAATGAAAGATTTTATTTATATATTTATCTCTAGCTTTTAGAGGAGAATATTATTATCATCTTAAAATTATCCTCACATTAGATAATAACACCAAATCCAAATGAATAGTTTGTGATGTATCGGTAACAGCATTGTTACTGGAATGTTACATACTACTTATTTATTCGAATTTGGTCTAAATTACCTTGTGTTACCAATCTAGGATTCCAATTGTACCAAATTACCGAAGTTAATTCACTCCATTTTTGCTAGTCCTGAACCTGGATAAAAAAGGGGGAGGGCAACGATAACAATCTAACTAAAAAACCTGGGCACAACTGCCCTGTTGATAGTACCCTGTAAAAGGGCTCCTGATCCAGGAATACAGGAAAAGCAGCATCTGTACTCCTTTTCAGAAGCGACTGCAAATGGCATCTGTTTGTCATGTCAGAGGCAGCCATTTTATATATCCTATATTTATATATCCTATATCTATATCCCTTGGCAGAGCTGACTGCTATAGGGCGCGTCCCCAGGTGGCGGATAGGGGAACGACCTTCAGATATGAAGGCCAGCTGCGAAACAAGCAGAATAACTCTGACAAATAAGCAGTCGCGGACCAACAGCAGCATTGTTAGAAGAGGAGTAGACCTCTTTAAAAATCCTGACTTCAACTGACCCGGTTGATGGACCTCAGCAAGGGTCCCACTCCAGGGATACGGAGGAGCTGTGTCTGTACTCATGTTAGAGTCGGCAGCAAAGGCGTCTGCTTCCATGTTAGGAACGGCCTCAAACTACAGGCAAAGTCAGACTTTCACCAAAGTGTGCCTGGATCATGGTGCCATGATCAACGAAAGCTGCACCCCTATACCCCATTCCATGAGATCAGCCATTTTATATTGGAGTAAGTCGGTCTGCCACTATGCACTAAGTACAATTCTCACCTGCAACCCCAAAATGCATCATTGACTGTATTGGCTCATTTATTAATGAGCTCTGCTCATCCCTAGCAGACCATATCAAAGGTTTCAAGCTTTACGGGCTTTGATACCCTGATATGATTTAGTGGAGATAAGAAAGAAGATGATGATGATGGTTGTCATTAAAATTATCCTAAAACCAGTGCACTTCAAAATTAAAAATACAAATGATCTATTAGAAAAGTGAATTTGGCTGAAGATGGATTTTATAGGAAAGTGTTGGCTAGGATGACTGACCCCTGGGATGGCCCACTCCCCGGTGTCATGGCGCTGGATGGCTACAAACTGGAGGACAGGCTTCTGGGTGTCTGGATGGAGCATTTTGATTCCCGCTCCTGGCTTCCACCTCAAAACACCACCTTTGTATTTTATTGGGCAGTTAAGAGAAGCACAGAGAAGCCATTAGTACAGCAGCAAAATGATTTAAGCAAGGATACATTGTTAAAACAATAGGTGCTGAGCAAAATATTTCAGCGAGAATGAACTGTTAGAACAATAGCTACAGCAAAAAGAAGATTTTAGGGATGATACACTGTTAGAACAATAGCTACAGCAGCAAGAAGATTTCAGTGAGGATACACTGATAGAACACTGGCTACAGCAGCAAGAAAATTTCAGTATGTATACACTGTTAGAACAATGGCTAGAGCATCAAGAGGATTTCAGTGAGTATACACTGTTAGATAAATGGCTAATTGGCCATGGCTACAGCAGATAGAGAATTTCAGTAAAGATACACTGTTAGAACAATGACAACAGCAGCAAGGGGATATAAATGAGATTACACTGTTTAAAACAATAGCTACAGCAGCAAAAGGATTTCAGTGAGGATACACTGTTAGAACAATAGCTACAGCAAAAAGAGGATTTTAGGGAAGATAAACTGTTAAAACAATAGCTACAGCAGCAAATGGATTTCAGTGAGGATACACTGTTAGAACAATAGCTACAGCAAAAAGAGGATTTTAGGGATGATACACTGTTAGAACAATAGCTACAGCAGCAAAAAATTTCAGTGGGGATATACTGTTAGAACAATGGCTACAGCAGCAAGAGGATTTCAGTGAGGATACCTGGTAACTATAGGGTCTGCGGCATGATTAGGTCCCCAGCGGCCCAGATAGCCTCGTCCAGCCAACCCGGTCCTCCCACGGGGGTTGAGGGGAGCCCCATCAGGTCCCAGATCATAGGGGCCTTCATGGCTACAGCGGTCAATGGTCCCATTGCCATCCAGGTTGTTCCACTGGGGGTTGAAGTTTGGGGTTCTGGAACAACATCCACCCAGGATTCACCATTGATAGTTGGAGAAAGTTTCAGGAAAGAATGATTCAATATATTATCAATGTAAAATGTAACAAATCCACATAGGTGATGGCATAATTCTATTTGTACATATGAAGTCATTTTTAATTCAAAGCCCAAAGGTATCAGTACTGAATATATAATGCCTAATACCAACGGTTGTAACTGCACTTATAGTTAGGGCAGGCAATGTTTTTGAACCCTACAGACAGAGTCAAATTTGTGCAATGCAACACTCTCAGAGGATAAGTTTAACAACAACAACAACAACAAAAAGCTTTATTAAGACAATTCAGTCTTACACGGATTCTCCAAGCACAGAAATGTAGGGTACATACAAGAATAGCCGTATTAACAACAACAAAAGTACCTGTTATGACCCTTTGGTCTTATACAACTTCTCCAAGTAGAAGAGGGTATATACAATAGTTACAATAATGCTATTTACAACGTGTCAAGGAAGAGAGAAGCAAAAAAGGGCTTGCTGGGGAACTAGGGTATTATCATGGGTAGATGTTATTATATCTCTTGAGGAAAGATCTCGCGACAATAAAGTTGAGATATCCAGCAGGTTAAGAAAGTCTCCAAGGTGGTTAATGCGAATGTTTAGTTCACCATATAAATTATCTCCAGTCCATTGTGTATCTTGATCGTGATATATATATTCTCTAGTTGATGTTCGTTAGGAGGTAGATACGTAAAAGTTATACAAGTCAGCAATGAATCTATGCTTGGGTTCATTTTAAGTAACCGAAATCCAATTAGTTTTCTCTTCAAAATTGTCCAGTATGTGTTTATTTTTGATATAAATTCCCACAATGATGTCTTCAGAGCTTCTTCCCTGACCCGAGATTTTTCTGGCAAGTGATTGGTAAACCTGGAAATTCTCGAGTTTTAGATCAAATTGGCACTAAGTTTCCGTTATAGCAAATATTTCAAATTGTTTTAAATAATTAATGAAAGGGAAAACGTATAAATTGGAAAAATTCCAATACATAATATTTACATAATTGTGACCAAGGTTTAATAGTTGTTAAATCGAGTAGTTTAGTTTTCCATTCCTATTAGCTATATGTGATTGATGGTGATATTTTCTTGCCTGTAAAAAGAGATATGATGTGATCCTTCCAGTTCCTTTCTGAGTGTTTGCTATATCTCAGTTCCTTCTGAACTCATGATCTTATCATTTATAACTTGGTAAACAGTACTTCCCACAATCAACTTGCTATCTCGAAGTCTAGATGAGATTCCTTTAGCCAAAAGTTCTTTTCTCTTATTAATCAACAATCGACGCTGTTCTCTAACTTTTAAGGTGTAATCCTTATTTATGTAAATCCTTAATTGCTTAAGCTTGAATGCATTCCTAAATAATTTTATTCTGTCTTCATATTTGGGTATTTCAACCAGTAGGGGTGCGCTCGGCCTTTTAGATAATCGATGACATTTAAGGATGTTAATTTTCTCGGAGATTTGCATATTATCCGTTAATTATCTGTTTTATTTTTGCGAGAGATTCATCGCTTGTTTCATTTTCTTTCTTTTCGACTCCGTAAAAAATTAAATTACTTTCTCTCATTTTCATCTCCGTGAAATCTATTCTTTTCTCAATTTCTTGGATCCTTTCAGAATTCTTCGAGACAGATTTTACCGTGTTTTCCATAGTATTCTCCAGTTGTTGTATACGTCGATTTAATTTATCAACTCCTTGCTCTATAGAAAGTAATCTTGTCTCTAATTTATCTCCCCAGTTATCCATTTTATTTGAGATTGCACCAATCAATTGTCGAATATCACCTTCCATACATGACTCGAGCGTAGTTTGCCTAGTTTGCCTAGTGGGCCTAGGTCCCGGGTTTTGCTCTATGCCAGATATCAGTTTATCCCCCCAGTTATCCATTTTATTTGAGATTGCACCAATCAATTGTCGAATATCACCTTCCGTACATGACTCGAGCGTAGTTTGCCTAGTGGGCCTAGGTCCCGGGTTTTGCTCTATGCCAGATATCAGTAATAACATCAAAATTATACATCTAAGCTTTGGCCTTCTGTACTGAATCTGAATGATAAGTTTAACATTGAATTATGCTAAGTCAGTGTAGAGATAATTTTAAAATTATCACTGCAACTTTCACCGCTATTGGAAATTTTGTTAACACTTAAGAGATAACACTTAAGAGAATTATAGCCAATTAAATTAAATAGGTTGATTGGAATTTGAAAAATAGATTAATTATAACAAGGGTTGAATTAGGGTCAGCTTAATTAAAGATGGTAATTTGAAGGGAAATGGTTGGCAATTGAAAAATTGGGCGAATTAAGGTAAGTGTTGAATTATAGTCGGATGAATTGAAGTGTTCCATCTTGGACACAGAGGCTAGTCATTATATTTCCACTCTTCCCATTGAAATAAATAGTTAAAATTTCCAATGGTGTGTTACAAGAACATAAACTCTTGTACCCAAGTGATGTTATTACTATAGCAAGGTTCGCCTGTCTTCATTTAGTGTATTGCCTATGAATGAAATCAAGGGTTTTAAGAGCACATTTTTTATAAGCACAAATTTATCCTGTCCCTATTGGCACCCATTGGGAGAATTTTGCTCACTGGTATGGCACACTTTTTAGAATTGTTTCTCCACCTATATCTTTAGACCTATTAAAGTGCATTGGCTTTTTTGGATTCTTATAACAGGCATCCATAAAGGAATTTGGGGGAAAAAAAAGTATTTACAACCCTTTTATTTTCTATATAGCAGCAATCTGAAGTGCAATCTAAAGATGACTGAACTTCTGGAGGGGGCAAAGGTCTCCAGATAGATTCTTTCTAATTTCAGTAAAGATGTCATAGAAATCTTAATGTAGTAAAACTTGGCTTTAAGAACCTAATTTCGACCCAATAAAAATATTGTTATAACCACTTTTAAAACAAATGGGACTTTAGAATTATGATGCTATAATTAAGTCACTGTTATAAAAGAGGCTGCTATAATAGTGTAAGCTGGATTGTATATTTTCCAAAAAAATTTCCAACAAACAAATGATGTTCAAAAATAAATTTTAAGTATTTGTTCGGCGTGTGTTTCCAGTGTTTTACCTAAATAGAAGAAAATTTGGCAATTTTGATAGAGAATTATATTTAGAAATTGTGACTGTGATGGGAGTGACCTCAGTTGAAGCAGTCGGGCTGCTACAATAGATGCTTCAGAAATATTCTGTGAGAATCAAAGAAACTTATATTTACCATCCTGAAGTTGGCTATTTTCAGGCGAAAGGATAAGAAAGGAAAATAATTTATAAATATATTTTTGTAGTTATAATATTGTAATGATTCCATATGCAAATTTTATTATTAAAGAAAAAATGCAGCATATATATAGATATGTATTAATTTTCTGATAGAAAATTAAATATGTAAAAATGATTGGATGTATATAGAGTGTAAGAGGAGAGTGAAAGTATCTTATTTATAGAAATAAATGGCTTATACCTTGTAGTGTTCGTCAAGTGCTATTTTTGTTAGGTAGAGAACACAACAAATATATAATCCAAATTGTGCCTTATCAAAGAAGAAAAAAATATTACAACATTTTTTTTTAATGCGATTTTTTCTTTTATCAATAAAACATCTTTTGAGAGAAAAAATTCATTAGAGAAAAGTGACTTGCAAAAAAATATTTAATTGATTCAAGCACTCAGGCCTTGGAGCCTTCTAAATGAGTCAAGTTAACGAAATCACAGCCTTGTGCTGAAGCTTTAGAAGAGCTTCAAGACTTGAGTTAATTGACAAATTTTTGCAAGAAACTCTTCCCTGGATGACATTTTTCTCTCAAATGATTATATACAAGGGATTTTATATAAATAAAACATCAATGCTTCTGTCTTTACAACAATGAAAAATATATTAGGAGTGCTGAGCTCATCAGTGGTGAACCCTCCCAGTGGTTTGTCCAATCCACCAGACCACTATAATATTGCATATGGATGTATAATATGATATTAGGCTGATGAGCCAATATACTTTCATCAGAGTAAGGACAGTAGGAGGGTGTTTTATTTAATAAAAATAAAAATGTTCTTAAAAGGTTTCATTTCATGTGCATAATTGGTGTGTTAATGCCTTGTATCATAACAACAATGTAATCCTATTAATCAACATTTGTTGGGGGTCGGTGGAAGGCTGGTTAAACTGTTTGGTTTTGACCACTACGACCCGGGTTCGATTCCCGCATTGGACACTTTTTTCTGTTTAAAAAAAAAAAATGCTCCAATGGCCCCCGATTCTTGCAAAAGTCCAACCCCACCAGCGAGTGCAAGTAACCAAACGGGGCTCTGGCACATTTGTAAGTGCAAAGTCGAACTGCTTTTCACATGTGTAGACATGTGGTGCGCTTACAGTAAAAAGCAGTCGCTAACTACCCACCATGATTATCATGGCCTGTACCACGTGTACTAGGGATAAGCAAAAAAAAAAAAACATTTGTTGGACAAAACCTGACTGGGTCATTTGGTGTGTCTAAAAGATGGATAGCCTCAATGATCCCTCCTGATTCTTGCATAAATCCTGCCCCAAGAGTGCTCTGATTTCTTGTGAGGAACTGTGTAGAGCTGTAGCACACTTCACACAGCACAAGCAGTCCCAACCCACCTCAGAATTGGCATTAGCCACAACAACTGGAGTTACCCTAGGTCCGGGTCAGCCCAGGGCTTGGTAGCCAGTCCCTCCATGGAGAAAGATGGAGGCTGGTAGTCCGGCCAGACAACATCCCAAGGCACTTTGTCATCTGGGACGGGCAGCCGCATGATGTTCTGTCGCGGGTACGGCACATTGCGGCACTTGGTATGCAGGCTCATTGAGCCTGAGAAAGAAAAATAAGTTTTAGCTTTCCAATGAATGAATTGTACATACATATATATTCGGACCAAAGGGCAACAACATTGTGCAATGGAAAGTTTATTTTGATCGGTTTAAAGTGGCCTCACACTTGGAAAATTTACCTGAAATGCCCCCTTATGCCCTAATAAATTTTTGATATTCAACATTCTACCTGATCCAAAGCTACTTTAAATTGGATGGTTTCTGAATAAAGAAAGTCTCAGAATAGAGAATGAGAATTTACCTGTGTAAAAAACTTTGTGTATATACAGTAAAACCCCTCTATAGTGAACCCCAATGGGACAGAGCTTTTGGTTCACTATAGCCACGGTTTGGCTATCTTTTTTTACTTTAAAATTTTTTTAGATCGTATAATTAAAGGACAGCCATACACACTGGAAGAGACTGCATTTTAATAGTGGTCACTTTGTTTTAATTTCCTTAATTGACCAATTTCCTTCTATTGATACTGAATAATAAAAAAATTATTTGATGATAGGTTCTTCTTATCATTAACATACATGTACCTCTATGTTTAATTTCAAAATCAAGACAAATCCTAGGCAAAGTTTTATTAAATATATATTCAAAGATATAAAATGATTTAAAAACATCTTTATCACATTATATAATAGAATGTTTACTTGGAAAAAGGCTCTAATACCTTGTTGCTTCACTCTTCAAGCATTGAACTTTTCAAATAAAGTTATTGTGTTTTTCTTCTATTTCATGTTTCCTTATATTCTTCTTAAGTCTAGAATTCCATTTGTTTTGAACCTGTCATGCAAGCCATTGATGGCCTTAAAATCGCCATTGTTCATGGCATAAAAAAATAAATTTGCATCACAGACCCGTTTATTTGGTCTTTTTTTTTTTTTTAGCCCTAACACGTACGATCGCGGCAAAAGTTGAGGTTGATTTCTCTTTGAAAACAATTTTAACCCTTAACTGGACGGTTGGATTTTTCTTACGTACCTGGACGGATTGGCTAGATTCAACCCACCTATGTAACTTTATGAAATAAGCGCTAATTGATGATTGATATCAATATTCAAAAAAATATTTAATTAATATATAGTTAATATACAGATTTTGACTTTTAAAAATTCTGAATATAATCTATTTACAGTTTTCAAAAATTATAAAGAAATGTTATTGCAGACGCTTAGTTGACATACAGAGCAAAGGGTTTTTATTTTTTACTGCACTTTTTGATGGACATTTGTAGAACCTTTTGGAGTATCAGATTGTTGTGGCATCGTAGATTCACTTGGTTTACTTGAACCATCATCATTCTTCTTGAATTGTTGTCTGTAATTGCAGTGGGAGAGAATTGAGATTACGTGTGGCCAGGTGTTCATCAGTCAATGCTCTCCCAAGATCAACAAAAAAATGACTCCTTTCTTTTTTACCTTTTTTATCAATCTGATTACCAATTTTCTTTTTTCTTTTTTTTTTTGGAACATAGGACACTAAAGTGGTTGTTCCAGAGAAACTGAAAATAGAGGTTCCTGATTCTCTATTAGGGTGCGGTTGAAATTGTGGTGAATCTAAGGTTTGTTCTTTCTCATCGTTCCTAAATATGTAAGGCCATGTTCTTTCAACTTATCAACTAATTCTACTTTTATTTATTTATGCTTATGAGGTGATACAGCAGCGTATTTACAATTAGAAAGGAGACAAAATGAATTAAATCTAGAAAAAAGAAGTGAGGACATATCGGTCATTAAAGTCTGAGAGGCAAGTCCTTCAGCCAGTTCAGGGCTTCCGGGGTGACAGAATGGAGATTGGAGATTCCTCCATTGAATTTGTACAGCGGGCAGTCATCTAGTATATGGGACATTGATTGTGGGACATTGCAGGCACAATTTGGATCTTTGGTGTAGCCCCATAACTTCATTCAGCTCTGCACACCTTCCCTGACCTGTCCCTAATTCTACTGAAGTAAATCAATTGTCTGCTGGAATATTTCTTCCAAAGTGTGGTCGACTAATCTCTAAAACATATATATTTTGGGTTGGCAGGGATAGTTCTCTCTGTTGACTTGATTGATCATTCTACTTATCCAAAGAAAGAATTGTTATTTTATAAAAAGAAAGCAAAACAGCATAAGATAGAGACTCAAGAATGAGCCACGAGCGAACGCTGACACGAAAAATTCTCACGCTTCTGGATGGGCTGGGCGGAATCCGCCCACACATGCAAATTTAACCCCCCTCCCAAAACTGAAATTTATAGACGATGGATGGAAAATGTTCGTATCACTGTAAAATTAGAATACATGAAAGCTGGTAGCTCTAGGTAAACGAAAAAAATATATTTTTCCTATATTAAATTTATGCATGGGCAGAACTACCCAACCCGTCCAGTTAAGGGTTAATAGCCTTCTATTTTATATTATAAAATAAAGTATTATATTGTATTATAGTAGAAAAGTTATATTTTCTTATTTTAACATGTTTTTTAATTTTGCCTGTGTTGTTTCACTTTGAAAAGTTTTGAAATGGCCATTTTTTTAAAAAGTAAAAACGTTTTTGTTTTTAGAATGCCTTTGTTTTCCTTATTTTGGATGCCATTTGCTTTTTTTTTTTCTATTTCAAATTTGATGGTTGCAAAGATATTCTATTTAATAAAAAGTATAATGTGTAAAAATTTATACAACATACAGCATAAATAGAATGTAAATGAAACAAAAAATGCCGCTAAATTTATTGTTTTGAAATCGTGATCCGCGAGTTGAAACATGATAAAATTTTGTTTTTTTATTATTATTTTTTAAATTACAATTTTAAGTTCGTTAATAAGCATAGTATTTTTAATAGATTTTATTATTTTGGGACCGAAAATAGGTTCGTTATAGGGGTAGTTCGTTATTTGAAAAATCGCAAAGTTCGTTTTAACGATGGTATTTTCAATGGAATGGAATCGGGAATCGCCTTAGGCTCGTTATAAGGGAAGGTTCGTTATATCCATGGTTCATATAAGCGGGGTTTTACTGTACAAGGTATGATAATAAAATTCGGGGAATTGGGTCATTAAAGATTTATTAGATGAATATATACAAAAAATGGTTAATATTCCTCAAAATACTGTCCGAGGGAATCTATATACAGCGTCTCATTCTTTTTTCCCAGTTCCGGAAGCACCCAGAGGAAGCACCCAGATAATTCGTCAGAAGTAATGCCCCTCAAAACACTCAGCAATTTTTCCTTTATGGCATTAACTGTATTAAATCTATGTCATTTTAGAACTGATTTCATTCTAGGAAAGAGAAAGAAGTCATTTGGTGCTAAATCAGGTGAGTAGGAGGGATGAGGAATTGTCAACATGCTATTTTATTCAAAAAAAAGCACCCATGGAAAGAGGAAAGAGCTCCGTGTGCTGGGGTGTTATCGTGATGAAGCATCCATTTGCCTGAGATCCACTTTTCCAGTCGTTTTTTTCGTATTGATTCCTGTAAATGGCGTAAAATCGCTAGATATATGTGTTGATTAATTGTTTGCCCTTGTGGGAGAAATTCATAATGCACAATGCCTTGGTGATCGGAAAGTCACCAAGAGTACCTTTGTTTTTGACTTAGACATTCTTTCTTTTTACTGTTTGGGGGCATGTTTCGGAGTCATGCTCGATTGTCGTTTGGTCTCTGGGTCATACTCATAGACCCAGGTTTCATCACCATTAATCACCTTTGTGAGGAAGTTTGGGTCTTCATGGATGTTCAATAGCCAATCTTCGCAGGCAGTAACCCTTTCCTCTTTTTGGGCCCCTCGGACAGAATTTTTGGAACAAATTTCAAAAACTTTCAAGTCCAAGATCCTCTGTCAATATTTTTTGACACGTTCCATATGAAACCCCTGTTTCTTCTAGTTCTCTGATTGTTGTCCTAGTGTTTTCCCTTATTAAAGAACCAATTTTTTGGGTCAGTTCTTCATGATTTTCCAAAGGAGGTCTTCCCTGACGGGTGTCATCTTGGGTTGACTCTCCACCAGATTTGAAAAGGGCAAACCACTTAAACCTTTTTGTTTGTGATAAGGCTGCCTCCCCAAACGCTAATTTCAGCATTTGAAACGTTTCTGACGCCGTTTTTCCTAATTTTTGACAAAACTTCATGCATACATACTCTTTGTTCACTTTTAAGATCCATTGTAAAAAAATGCCACGCATTTGTTTATTTTCTTTAAAAATGCTTATAAAATTCTTATTATTTTAGATATCGAAAAGATATAAATATTTTCTAGTAGAACAAGGTCTCGTGATTACAATGATAATTTTTATTTTTTGAAACTCTTTCAGAATTTTTTTTTTTACTAATTTCCCGAACTTTGTTGGGTTTAAATGGGTTTTCCTGAATAGTAGTTTCACACTGTATCTTCCTTGGCAGTTTCTGGAATAGGTTTTCATGTAATAAGTTTCGTAATCTTCTTCCCTTGGATTCTGGTCTTGTAATGACGGCACTGACTCCACTTCCCAGAAATTTCTCACCAGACCATCTAATTCTGATGTTGTTTGAACCGTGAAGCTGCACGGTCCACCTTTATAGTTCGAAGAGCTGTCTACTTTGCCCATTAGAATCCAACCAAAATTTGATTTTATTGCTATAGGCCGGTTCCTTCCCAGCATTTTTTTTTCTCCATGCATCAAATATGCATACATATCTGCACCTAAAATAATGTCGATAGGTGCCGAAATATGAAATAGAGGGTCTGCCAACTCAAGGCCTCTCTGCATGATCCAGGTTGGTTCTGCCAATTTGAAGTTTGGAATTTCAGTTGTTAAGACTTCCATTACTAGAGCATTTGTTTGGTACTTTTCGGATCTATAAATCGATTTGAATGTCAAGTTAACAGATGTAGACTACCTATGATACTTATAAATATTACATAATATACCTGGAGGTTTACCTATATGTTTTAAGAAAATCCTATTATATTGATATATAAAATCATATTTTATAAGAGAAAGTATCCACAATTGCATTTTAAGAGTGTTACGCTATGCATTGAATTAACTGAAGACAATTAAAAAGACACTAATATATCGAAAATGTATTTATTATTAGAGATGTATATATATAAAATAGAGTTAAAACATTAAATTTTAATTTAGTTTATTTCCACAGTGATCTTGAAGAAAGAAACGGAAATTGGACGAGTGATCAATTTGTCAGGATCCTCCGTGGACATTGGAGAAGAGGGCAGGCAGTCAGGCAGCTCCGGCAGAGATCATTTTCCAAGATGATGATGTGAGGAGTACACGGTTGGTTAGGTTGATGGATGGTTGGTCAGAAGAGTCGGTCTTGGGGAAGTGGGATGAGGGATCGGTGAAGATAAGCTTGAATCCCAGTTGTACATCAGGAATATAGAGGTCATTGTTTCAAGATAACAGCAGAAAAAGTAATATATTGATTTTCAAGATCAAAGGTCAGGATCATGTTACAGATTCTCAGCAGCAACAGCGAAGGGCTTAGTTCCAGATATTCAATAGCAACAGCTTTAGTTGCATATGTTCAGAGATAAGAAGATTCTTAAGTTGCGTTTGATAAGCATGCAACAGAATGAGGTTTAATTCCAGATCTTCAGAAATTCTTAGATTATTTTGATCATAGATTTGGGAAAGTTCTTGAGAGTTCAAGATACTCAGAAACCACAGGAAGAGTTCCAGATATTTAGCGTTGGAAGCCATTTCTTGAGATCAATTTGATCACTTTAAGAGAAATTTCTTGGGTTCCAATTTGATCATCATGGCGTTAAGCGAGAGCATCATGAGCGTGGGAGCAGACTGCCTGACTTGGGCTTCGAGGAGGAATAGTGGCCATTAGAATGGAAATGAGGTTGGCTAATAAGGGAGATGAATTTTGAAAAAAAAAAGCCAATCCTAAAATAAATAAAAAATTTGATAAAAATGCCAAATCTATAAAAAAAGAATTTTGATAAAACTGCCAATCAAATATATATAAAAATCAATTTAGAAATTGAAAAGCCAATGATATATAAAAAATAATTTTGATATAATTGCCAATGCTTTAAAAAAAGAAAAAAAAAAAAACCTAAAAAAACCTCTCTCTAAAAAACTCTAAATAACCCCCCCTATAATCCCTAGCACTAAGATAAACCCCAACCCCCCATACCACTGTCACCCCCCAACTGTGAAACTTATAGAAATAAAATGGGTTAGTTATAAGCCACCAAATAAACCTAAACAACCTATCTAAAAAATGGTTAGTAAAAAAAACTAATCCGTAAACGCTAACCGAAATCAAAAGATAAAAAAACCCTACCCAAAAACAAAACACTATAAACCCTGGTACTTTCATCTCCCGAATTATCCGCACTCAATTCAAGGAACTTTGAATCTACTGTAACAATGGAATAGTGCTTGGTTACTATAGGATATTTGAAATATAAAATTTTATTTCTTTCCTTTCAATTATTTCTCAAATAGAAATGAATCATTTTGACATATGGGAACAAAACATACACACGGTTTAAAGCTGTATACTTCACTGAGGTAAAAAAAATAAAATAAAAATAGTGTGTGGATACCAAAATATTTGTGAAAAAACAGAGTGAGAGAGAGAGAGAGATACAATTTATACCTTTGAAAATTGAATACAAACTAATATTTTCAGAATATAAAAATATGAATTTACAAATACAACTGGACTTAGTACAAGAGATGAATTAGGTGTATATATATGAGGGTAGTTTGAAAGGAAAATAATAAACATTAATATCTCTATTAACTTGGTGACTCCACAATACCTGGTATCTACATATAACTTAATTTTTTGAATAATCATAGCATATTCAGAAAATATTCGACAAACTATAAAAATAAAAGTCGCCTCTCCTGTCAAAAAATCCGCTAAACTATCCAAAAACTAGTGATGACATATAACAGATTATATTGGAGAATATTTGTCCATAGAGTCACCAAATGTGTTGAAATTGACCTGATGGCCCCTATCACAAGAACCCGTCTATAAAAGCAAAGGTCACCTCTCCTGTCAAAACAGACGCTAAAACCAAGCGGCGTCTCTGAAAACTAGTGATGATCACCAACAGATTATATTGGAGAATAGTTGTCCATAGAGTCACCAAATGTGTTGAAATTGACCTGATGGACACTAATCACAAGAACCTGTCTATAAAAGCAAAGGACGCCTCTCCTGTCAAAATAGATGCTAAAACAAAGCCCCTTCTATTGACTGTCACCACAAACTAGTGGACTAAGGTCGGTCACAAAGCCACAATACCAGCTTAGGCCAACTGAGAAGCGTCTAACTGGAGACCGTGGCTTCAGGCTAATGGCCCTGTTCAGTCCAGGGCATACTTAATTATATGAGAGAACCACAAAGGATCAAATGAAATCATCACAATCTGCCGAGAGATGTTTAGATGGTCGAGTGGCAAGACCCAAATAGAATTAGCATCTATTTTGCTGGGAGTGGTGGACTTTTTTTTATAGATTAATGTCCCCTTGGCAAAATTCCCATCTATATTTTGGCCATATCTGGTCTAAGCACTTTACCAGCTAGACACCTCTTTTGAAAATTGTGAAGATTTCATTTGTGGAACTCATGGAATAAAGCTGCCTAGGAATAAAGAGTCATTAGCCCGAAAACATGGTCTCCAGGTAGACGCTTTTCAGTTTGTCAAAGCTGGTGTTTGTGGCTTTGTAACCGACCTGAATCCGACAGTTTGCGGAGACGGTGAATAGATAGCGTCTAGTTTTGAGCTCTATTTTGACAGGAGAGGCGACATTTATTTTTAAAGACCAATTTCTTCACCCGACAAAATTTACATCTATATTTGATTAACATTACAACATGGTATGTGTATCTTTTTTGAAATATATAGACGAGCCTGCTCTCGAGCGAAAATGGCTCTTTTTCTGGCTTTTTTAACGCTAGAATGAGGACAAATAACTTAGCGTTAAAACACCACTGGAAGAGCTATTTTGCACAAGAAGTAGCTGTTTTAGGATTTGATAAAGATCCACATTCCATGTTGTAATGTTAGTCACATAAAGGCTTATATATACGGGAATGAATAAAAGTAATGAAATACCTTTTATTTCTTAGGCGACTTCAGGTCGCAGTACACTCTCTTCGATGTCAGGTTATGTCACATGCTCTAATTCCATCACAATAAATTATATTTCTAGACTCACAAGATCAACAAGAATGCAAGTACTCCCTTTGAACACTACTTATATACAACGTGTGATCGATAATTTCCAGGTATGAGACTAGATCACGTAAAATATTCAAAATAATGAAATAATTTTATAAGGACCTTATAGAAAAAACATTTATCAACACGTAGAAAAAACTAGATCACACAGACACACGCGCTCACGTTTTTTAGAATTTATAAGCTCAAGTATATCAGAATATTTTCTAACTTCAGTATAGACTATTGAAAAACGGCGAGTCTGCATAGAGTTTTGGTTTAAATTAGGGAAAACAGCTTCCGAATCATTTCAAATGTTGCAGCAGGCTTTAAAGAAGATGCCTTATCACAATCGAGGACATTTGAATTGTTTGCACGATTTAAAGCTGGTTGAACAAGCGTCAAGGATGATTACACACTGGCAGACCTTTATCGATAAGAAACCCCGAAAATGCACTCAAAATCAAGTCATCGATCGAAGAAAACCCAAGAATAACTATCAGAGAGCTATCAGAAGACTTGGATATCTGTTTTGGAACATGCCAGACCATCATAAAAAATCATCTGCATTTTAAACAATCCCCGGTAAATTTGTCCAACATCTCTTAACGAATGAGCAGAAAGAGCATCGCAAAGAAACGTGCAAAAAGATGGTCGAAATGTTTAATTCTGATCCCCATTGGCTCAAAAATGTTATCACGGGAGATGAAACATGGGTGTACGGATATGATCCCGTGACTAAGAGGCAATCAAGCCAGTGGCTAGAGCCTGGGGAACCAAGATTCAAGAAAGCAAGGAGGATCAAATCGAAGTTTAAGTGTCTTCTTATCACTTACTTTGATGTAAAGGGATTGGTACACCTATGAATTCGTGTCCGAGGGTCAGACCATTAATCAACATTACTATCTTGATGTATTGCAATGTTTAAGGGAGGCTGTGTGTCAGAAACGACCCGAAAAATGGCATCAGAAAAATTGGCTCATGCATCATGACAACGCACAGCCACATACAGCAGTCACTGTACAACTCTATTCGGCTAAACACGGAATTGCTTTACTACCCCAGCCACCCTATTCTCCTGAACTTGCTCCCAATGACTTTTTCCTTTACCCTAAAATTAAAAGAGTCTTAAAAGGACCTCGATTTTACTCAATACCTGAAATAAAGGAGAATTCGAAGAATATTTTGAGAAGCCTGAAAGATGAGGATTTTCAGAGGTGTTTTGATATCCGGAAAAAAAGATGGAACAAGTGTATAGATAGTGACTGTCATTATTTTGAGAAATTTTAAATAAAACTTTATTATACTTTTGTATTTCTTTAAATATTTAGCATTCGTGGAAATTATTGATCACACTATGTATGTATACGAAATACCTGTACTAACCAATGTATTTATGAGAAATCAAAGAAATATTTATTAGAAACATAGATCTAAAGGCGCCAATTTATTTGAAACAACTACTTTTATTGAACTTTTGCATATTTATAAGAAGTGGAACACGTGTGTATTTATGACAATCCTCTATAAATATTGTTGCGTGCTCTACCCCTCTTACCGCTTCCTTACTGTGGCTGACCCTTTGGACCGTTGGCCTTCCCTACACTACCACCTAGGAGCCACGCCGCACGTGAAACTCCCCTAACCTCTGGCAGTATCCGTCAGCCTTACCACGGGTGGGGGGACAGTCAGGACTGACCAGAGGCGCAGCGATGTGTTGTCGGAAGGAGAGTCACGACCGCACAACGCCGAAGAACAAGGGAATTTATTGAAACACTTTATCTACATTATAAATGGTCGCAATATCATATAACAAGTACTTTACATAATACAGGTGGCAGGATGAGGCCGGAGGAGGAATCATGCACAGAACCATTTATTACAGGGGATGACGAAGGAACAGGACCAACAACAGAGTCAGAGCAGAGAAACGCCGCATAAATCCATGGCGCCACCTATTGGCCATTTTTAGAACTATTTTCTAACGCCATGCATGCCACACTGCCCCCCAATCAAACCTGATCGTCCCGATCAGGTCCACTCTGATTGCTCTCCCTGGAAGAGTGCCAACCGGCTCAAATGGACGACCCTTGGTTTTGCTTTCGAACTTCGCTGGATGCGGTAGACCAAGTCGTTGATTCTCTTGACGACCTTGTAGGGTCCTTCCCACATTGGTGTTAACTTTGGGGAGAGCCCTCTCTTTCTCTTTGGATTAAACATCCATACCAGATCATTCTCTTTGAATCCTTCATGGTTTGCTTTTAGATCGTAGTGAGTCTTCATCCGGTGACTTGCTAGCTGGATTTTTTCCCTAACCAATTTATGAGTTTCCGACAGCACACCTCTCAGTTCGCCCACATAACTGGTCACCTCTACTGGTGGTCCTCCAGGGGTGCCAAATTCTAAGTCACAAGGGAGTCGTAGTTCTCGTCCGAACATAACCTTGGCCGGTGTTTGACCCGTTGTTTCGTGAATGGCCGCTCGGTACGCCATGAGGAACAGTGGCAGTCTACGGTCCCAGTCCCTTTGATTCTGCTCCACAACCTTGGATAGGTGCTCCACCATGGTCTTGTTGAACCTTTCCACCATTCCATCCGACTGTGGATGCAGGGGAGTAGTCCTTGTTTTCCAGATTCCCAATACCTGGCACAATTCTCGGAATATTTCCGATTCAAAGTTCCGCCCCTGATCTGAGTGCAGTTCTAATGGCACACCAAATCGGCAGATAAGGTTGTCTACAAGAACCCTTGCGACCGTAGCAGCCTCCTGATTAGGAATCGCGTAGACCTCGGGCCACTTCGTAAAGTAGTCCATAGCGACCAAGAGGTATTTGTTTCCATCCTCTGTGACTGGAAATGGGCCAGCCACATCAATCGCGATCCTTTCGAAAGGCGCTCCCACGTTGTATTCTCTCATTTTTCCTCTGGACCTAGTTTGTGGGCCTTTGCTGGCAGCACATGTGGTACATCGCCTGCACCAATTTTCCATGTCCTCCCGGCAATATACCCAGTAGAACCTCTCTCTAACCTTTCTCAAGGTTTTCGTCACGCCAAAGTGAGATCCCGAGGCTCCGCTGTGCACCTCCCGCAGGACACAAGGAATTTTAACCTCCGGGACCACTAGCTGCATTTTTGTGCTCCTCCCATCAGCACTTTCCCAACTCTCTTCAGCAGTCTGTTCTCAACCCTCAAGGAGTCCCACTGTGCCCATAATGCCTTAAGTGCTGGGCTCTTGTCCGATATGATCTCCCAGCTAGGTCTTAGGTTTCCGTTTTCCTTTGATTCCAAAATTGGACCGATATTCAAGTCTTGTTGCTGGCTGGCTCTGCAGCTTGCAGGGGTCCACTCGTCACTCGGTACCACAGTCGTCCCTCTCGATGTCGCCTCGCTCTCATTTTTATCAATTTTTTCGCAATGCTTGCAACTTCCGCAAGGTCTTCTGGACAGCGCATCCGCATTGTGATGTCTTTTCCCAGGCCGGTGTCTAATTTGAAAATGGTATTGCTGCAGCTTTTCCAACCATCTCGCCACCTGGCCTTCAGGATTTTTCATCTGTAGTAGCCATGTGAGTGCGGCATGATCGGTCCTAACCAAGAAATCTTGCCCATATAGATACCTGTGGAAATGTTCCACTGATCTGACTATGGCCAAGAGCTCCCTTCTTGTAGCGCAGTAGTTTCGCTCAGGTTTGGTTAGGATTTTGCTGTAATATTCGATCACTCGCTCTTCTCCATCTTGAACCTGAGACAGGACAGCTCCAATACCGCTGTTACTGGCATCTGTGTCCAGTACAAATCTCATCCCAGGTTGGGGATACACCAGAACTGGACTGGAGCATAGGCCGCCTTTCAAGGTCACGAATGCGCTCTCACAATCCTGATTCCAGTGAAAGGTCGATTTCGCCTCTGTCAATCTGTGCAACGGGGCAGCAATGTCTGCAAATCCCTCTACGAACCGTCTGTAGTATGTGCAGAGTCCAAGGAAACTTCGCAGTTCGTGCTTGTCCTTTGGTTTGGGCCAATCCCTGATAGCAAGGATCTTGCTCTCGCTTGTCTGGATCCCCTTCGCAGACACTGTATGGCCCAAAAACTCTACCTTCTTCTGGAACAGCTGGCACTTCCTAGGATTCAACCCCAAATTCGCCGCCTTGAATCTATTGAAGATCTCTTGCAAATTTTTAAGATGTTCCCCGAACGTCCTGCCCATAACCATTACATCATCGAGGTAGACCAAGCAAGTTTTCCATGTTAGTCCCCTAAGTACGAGCTCCATCAGCCTTTCAAAAGTAGCCGGCGCGTTACACAACCCGAAAGGCATCACTGTGAATTGATAGAGCCCATTCCCGGTACTGAATGCCGTTTTCTCCCTGTCAGCCGGATGTACGCCTACCTGCCAGTATCCACTCTTTAGATCCAATGTAGAGAACCAAGATGACCCCGCCAATGTTGTCAGAGTGTCATCGATGCGGGATAGAGGGTAACTGTCCTTCTTGGTAACCTCGTTCAGCTTTCGATAATCCACACAAAATCTTGTAGACCCATCTTTTTTTGTTACCAGAACCACGGGTGAAGACCACGGACTGTTGGATTCTTCTATGACTCCATCCTGCTTCAATTTATGCAACAGCCCTACTACCTCGTCTCGTTTTGCCATTGGCACCCGTCTAGGAGGTTGCCGGACTGGCCGAGCATTTCCGTATAAATCTTGTGTTGGACCAAGTCTGTCCTTCCCAACTTCCCATTACCAGTAGAAAAGGCATCCTGATTTTTCTTTATAAATGCACGAGCCATCCGAGCTTCATCCTCTGTCAGGTCTTTCAGGTCTATCTCCAATTTTGTCTGCCCCACCCTGTTTACTCTACTTTGGCAGTTAGTTCCTTCTGTCGTGGCGATCCTCGTTCTCAGCGCATCCTTTCTTATCAAGGAGACCATCGCTCCGGTGTCAACAGTTGCTTTAATTTTTTTCGAGTTTACAATAATCTCTATCATCAGCGTGTCCCACGCCCTCCTCATTCTTTGGATAGAGACGATCTTAGGGACTGCGTCCACTCCTGCCAACGGTCGCCCCTTAGCGCTGGCAGATTTTAGTTTTCCTGCTGCTGTTCGGTGGACAACCTGGAAGTGCATTGACTTTTCAGGTGGCCCATTTTACCACAGCGGAAACAAGGTCCAACCGGTCTTCTGCGATGTTTAACAGCTTCTTCCAACTTGTCCAATCTTTTGATTATTTCTCAATCCCAGAATCTCTAGAGCCCCCAACGGCACCGTCTTCCTCTGTCAACTCAGATTTACGAACCCTGGGTGGCCCTGAGTCGCTGATCTTAAATGCCGCGTCTATTTCTAGCGCGCGAATCAGCGCCTCTCTTGACGTGTTGAAGGAGGTCAGTCTCAATGTCTTCTGCACCTCGACATTCCGAATACCCTCGATGAAAGTCTGAGCCACCCATTGATCGATGAAATCTATCGGAGCGCTGGGGTATGCCATCAGACAAAGTCTCTTCAGGTCGGCCTCGAATTCCTGTAGCTTTCCCCCATCTTCTGCCTTCTCAGCTTTAGTTGAGATTGGAATACGTGTCTTGAGTGCTGATCCCCAAATCTCAATTCTAGAGCACTTACCAAACTTACGTAACTCCGTTGGTCCTGCTCTGGGATTGTCTGAAGCAGGTCCAATGCTGGTCCCCGTAGAGCCACAATGAGATTTATTGCCCTTTCGGCCTCTCCCCATCCATTGTTGAGGGAAACTGCCCTCAAATTGTCTCATATAATTCCCGAAGGAACTCTGTCCGTCGAAGGTTGGTGGAGTAATTTTTAATACTGCAGAGGCAGTCCCAGCCACAAAAAACCTCCATATTACTCTTTAGACGAGCCAGCTCATCCTCAAGCCTCTTAAACTCTCCCCTCCTCTCATCTACTTCGCTCTCCAAAGCGATATTTATCTCTCCCATCTTGCTGTCCAGGGCAGCCAGTTCCCCCTTGAGCTCCACCCTTATCCCTGACAGCATTTTGGCCCATTTCTCCTCTTTTTCCTCTCTTCGCTTCAGCTTCTCTTCCTTTTCTTGTTCTCGTCTCCGCTCTTCCTCCTCCTTTTCACGCTTCAGCTTCTCCTCTTTTTCTTCTCTTCGCTTCAGCTTCTCCTCCCTTTCTTGTTCTCGTCTCCGTTCTTCCTCCTCCTTTTCTTGCTCCCTTTCTTGCCTCATAAGGCCCATGAACTGCTTCAAAAGTTCTTCTGAGGCCATTTTCTGTCCTCTGGTCTCCACAGGCATACAAACAAGGTGGCAACTATCAGGTTCCTTCCAGAGCCTCAACCCCGACTCTCCACCAGATACTGCCGGTCAGTCCACTAATAAGGATCCCGCTTCTGACACCAAATGTTGCGTGCTCTACCCCTCTTACCGCTTCCTTACTGTGGCTGACCCTTTGGACCGTTGGCCTTCCCTACACTACCACCTAGGAGCCACGCCCGCACGTGAAACTCCCCTAACCTCTGGCAGTATCCGTCAGCCTTACCACGGGTGGGGGGACAGTCAGGACTGACCAGAGGCGCAGCGATGTGTTGTCGGAAGGAGAGTCACGACCGCACAACGCCGAAGAACAAGGGAATTTATTGAAACACTTTATCTACATTATAAATGGTCGCAATATCATATAACAAGTACTTTACATAATACAGGTGGCAGGATGAGGCCGGAGGAGGAATCATGCACAGAACCATTTATTACAGGGGATGACGAAGGAACAGGACCAACAACAGAGTCAGAGCAGAGAAACGCCGCATAAATCCATGGCGCCACCTATTGGCCATTTTTTAGAACTATTTTCTAACGCCATGCATGCCACAATATATATGGGGCTAATATGGAAATATTGTAGAGCAGGAATGAGTGCTGAATTAATTCTACTTTTTTAGAGATACAACAGATTTGATGTTATCCAGTAAAACATCGCATAACATGCTGAACGATTCTTCACAGAGGATATCTTTAAGAAGACAAAATAATCACCTTAGGGAACCTCTCCTAATTTCTTCGTGGAAACTGGCGATATCATCTCGGCAATGTTTCTAAAGGACAAATATCATCATCTATCATCAGAAACATTCTATCTTCCAAGGATGAACAGCAAGCCGAGGCCTTTATTTTGTTCTACGACGGTGTGAAGTTGTCTCACCTCCCTGCATGTGTGTATATCAATTCATAAAGGAGCATATCTGCCCTTTATTTCCATTGGGATGGAATGCTTCTACTGAAATCGCCAAGGACACTGTAGAATTGTGAAAGTCTCTATAAATCTGTGGATCATTGAACAAAACTAGAGTAACATTCAGAGCTCAGTCTGAGCGTTCCCTTTGTAGTTACTGCTCCCTTTACAACTGCAGTCAACAGACCTACTCTGCAGGCATCAGCCAATGTTCCGCTAACACCATCAGCCTTTGCTCCGCCGGCACAAGCCTCTATTCCTCTGTCTCCAGCATCCAAAACACACCGGATGTGTACCGTGAATTAAGCCCCTAATGGAAGTAGTAAGAAAGAACATAATACAACCCCAGAGTATTAGTGGATTTATCGCTATGTATCTCCTTCAGGGCATTACTCTTAATGACAGAACAATAAGTACAGATGGAGAATTTTCAAGAAAGGAAATTGATCAATAAAAGAAAAGGTCAAAGCTCCCGTTAAAACTAGATGCCATCTATTGACCATCGGCGCAAACTAGAGACCTCGGGATAGTGGACAAAGCCAGTTTTGGGGAAATTAAAGATTCCACCTGGAAACTATGGTCTCGGGCTAATGGCCTTCTTCAACCCAGTGCTGACTTTATTCCATGAGATCCACGAGGGATATAAAGGAATCTTCACAATCCGCCAAAGAGCTGTTTAGATTGTAAAGTGGCTAGGCCAAATCTATAGCCAAAAATATAGATGGAAATTTTTCCGGGAGGATTTGATCTATAAAAGCAAAGGTCGCCTCTTCGGTCAAAATATAGACGGCGTTTAGTTTTCACGTTTATTTTAATGGGAGATGCAACCTTTGCTTTTATAAAAACAACAAGTGCCTAAAATACTAGGGATCTAATATAATCTTCACAATCCGCCAAAGAGGTACAGACCTATTCACCCATAGAAGAATCACAAAGTTGACGATACAAAGAATCCAAATCTCACATAAATACATGATTTGTTATGATTTGAAAACAGTGATTTGTTGTTTCCTGTGATAGTCAGCTGGTATCAGGAAGTTTGACATTCATAGACTTAAATGATAATTCCACTTATATGCTGATGTAGAATAATGCTTCTCAAATTGTAAAGAGCATTATAAGCGGGTTGTTTTACATCGCAAAATGTAATTAGAGACCATTATAGAGAAGGTTCAATAAGTGGAATGACACTGATTAGTGGAATTATTATGACGAAGATTTACTGTAACTGAAATCTATGTAATTTGGTGTACTTAGAGTATAAAACAGAAACAGCCATCTTTCCACGATGTCCAACTATAATATATTTCAACATGTGGTGTAATATAATAAAACATATATTGCAGCCCTCTATATACTCTGTATATTATTAAATACTATTGAAACCTATATATTATCACGGTAGTAATGGCAAGTATTACAAATGTTAGAGTAAGAATAATTTATTGATCAGAGAATCCACAACTATTTTATAATTTAATTTACAAGTGATATATACAAGTAAGGTAAGGGGTGATGACTAGGCGAATATTTATGATGATAAACAACAGAGTATTCAAAATAATTATTCTGTGGCAATATTACCAGGATACAATATTAGGAATAGAAGATTCTTTTACACTCTACCTTTTTAAAAATACTCTAAAATGGATGCTAATCTCCTTTCTGTATAACAAGCTATCTGAGTCTGCAGGTGGGATTGCGTCTGCGAGCGTCTCGTGCCGCTCGCACTTTGGTTTAAAAGGGCCGCCCCCAAATTTTGTTCTTTAGAAGTTCTAGGAATAAAAGATATCTCGTCCTAAGCTGAAACATCGACGGCTGAGAAATGCCGTAACAATAGTTTTTTATAAATATTATATAATACATCAATAGGTGGGTTTACATTTATGTTTTAGGGACCCCTATCAAATAGATATATAAAATCATATTTAATAAGAACAAGTACCAACAAAATATTCTTTTAAGAAAGTTAAACTATATATACACAGTGAAATAAACTGACGACAATATGGGAATATATAGAAAATGAATGTATTTGATATATATATGGGAAAACTGAAATATTAATTTTAAATTTATTTATCTCCACAGTGATATAGAACTGGGTGGAAGAGACGGTTGAGTAGATCTTTAAGAAAGAAACAGGAATTGGACGAGTGGCCATTTTGTCAGGATCCTCCGTGGACATTGAGAAGAGGGCAGGCAGTCAGGCAGCTCCGGCAGAGATCATTTTCCAAGATGATGATGTGAGGAGTACACGGTTGGTTAGGTTGATGGATGGTTGGTCAGAAGAGTCGGTCTTGGGGAAGTGATGAGGAATCGGTGAAGATAAGCTTGAATCCCAGTTGTACATCGGGAATATAGAGGGCATTGTTTCAAGATAACAGCAGCAAAAGTAATATATTGATTTTCAAGATCAAAGGTAAGGATCATGTTACAGATGCTCAGCAGCAACAGCAAAGGGCTTAGTTCCAAATACTCAATAGCAGTAGCTTTAGTTGAATATGTTCAGATATAAGAAAAATCTTAAGATATCGTTTGATAATCTTGCAACAGAAAGAGACTTAGTTCCAGCTCTTCAGAAGTGCTCAGGTCATTTTGATCATAGGTTAGGGAATTTCTTGAGAGTTCAAGATACTCAGCATTCACAGCAAAAGTTCCAGATACTTATCGTTGAAAGCCATTTCTTGAGATCAATATGATCTCTTTAAGAGAAATTTCTTGGGTTCCAATTTGATCATCAAGGGATTAAGTGAGAGCATCATGAGCTTGGGAGCAGACTGCCTGACTACAGCTTCGAGTAGGAATTGTGGCCTTTAGAATGCAAATGAGGTTGACTAATAAGGGAGATGAATTTTGAAAAAAAAAAGCCAATCCTATAAAAATAATTTTGATAAAACAGCCAATCAAATATATATAAATAATTTAGAAATTTAAAAGCCAATGATATAAAAAAATAATTTTGATTTAAATACCAATCATTTATATAAAAAAATAATTAAGAAATTCAAAAGTCGATATATAAAAAATAATTTTGATATAATTGCCAATGCTAAAAAAAAAAAAAAACTAAAAAAAACTCTCCCTAAAAAACTCTAAATAACCCCCCCTATAATCCCTAGCACTAAGATAAACCCCAACCCCCCATACCACTGTCACCCCCCAACTGTGAAACTTATAGAAATAAAATGGGTTAGTTATAAGCCACCAACTAAACCTAAACAACCTATCTAAAAAATGGTTAGTAAAAAAAACTAATCCGTAAACGCTAACCGAAATCAAAAGATAAAAAAACCCAACCCAAAAACAAAACACTAAAAACCCAGGAAACTTCATCTCCAAAATTAGCCTCTCTCAACTCAAGGAACTTTGCTTTAACTGTAACAATGGAATATTGCTTGGTTGCTATAGGATACCTCAAATATAGAAATTTTTATTCTTTTTTTTTTCACAATTAATTGTCAAATAGATATGAATAATTGATTATAGAGGGATTGCCCTCTGCAGTAATATCTAAATTATTCACTACAATACTAAGAAACAGATTAAACAACTGGATAGAAAAAAGAGAGATTATTTTAGAAATCAAGCAGGTTTCCGTAAGAACAGATCATCACTGACCAACTATCTACTACTGAATTCACTCATCCAATTATCTTTGGAAGAAAACGAGGCAAGCTATATGTCTTCTTCGTCGATTTGACTAAAGCTTTCGACACAGTACCACATGTTTTACTTTGGCAAAAATTGCATAAATGGCATTAGCAATAAATTTGTAATGCTGATAAAAAACTTTTACCAAGAAGCATAAGATTAACTATCGATGGAAAGGCAAAATTCAAGTAATGTGAAAATTATTCTGGAGTGTTGCAGGGAGAATCACTTTCCCCACTTTTATTATATTATATATGGGCGACCTAATAGAACATTATAGTAACTCAGCATTTACAGGATTTCATCTCCCTATTTTGGCGTTTTTACACCTACTTATGTATGCGGATGACATAGCCATAATTGGAGAATCAAAATTAACCTACAAACTAAAATCAATTTACAAAAAGTTCTTATCTGGACAATAACAAATTAGTTTTAAAATGAAAATAAGTCCAAGGTGATGGTATT
>CP092883.1:33160705-33200863 GCA_030710605.1 Cordylochernes scorpioides
GTGGCAATATTACCAGGATACAATATTAGGAATAGAAGATTCTTTTACACTCTACCTTTTTAAAAATACTCTAAAATGGATGCTAATCTCCTTTCTGTATAACAAGCTATCTGAGTCTGCAGGTGGGATTGCGTCTGCGAGCGTCTCGTGCCGCTCGCACTTTGGTTTAAAAGGGCCGCCCCCAAATTTTGTTCTTTAGAAGTTCTAGGAATAAAAGATATCTCGTCCTAAGCTGAAACATCGACGGCTGAGAAATGCCGTAACAATAGTATTTTTATAAATATTATATAATACATCAATAGGTGGGTTTACATTTATGTTTTAGGGACCCCTATCAAATAGATATATAAAATCATATTTAATAAGAACAAGTACCAACAAAATATTCTTTTAAGAAAGTTAAACTATATATACACAGTGAAATAAACTGACGACAATATGGGAATATATAGAAAATGAATGTATTTGATATATATATGGGAAAACTGAAATATTAATTTTAAATTTATTTATCTCCACAGTGATATAGAACTGGGTGGAGTAGAGACGGTTGAGTAGATCTTTAAGAAAGAAACAGGAATTGGACGAGTGGCCATTTTGTCAGGATCCTCCGTGGACATTGAGAAGAGGGCAGGCAGTCAGGCAGCTCCGGCAGAGATCATTTTCCAAGATGATGATGTGAGGAGTACACGGTTGGTTAGGTTGATGGATGGTTGGTCAGAAGAGTCGGTCTTGGGGAAGTGAGAAGAGGAATCGGTGAAGATAAGCTTGAATCCCAGTTGTACATCGGGAATATAGAGGGCATTGTTTCAAGATAACAGCAGCAAAAGTAATATATTGATTTTCAAGATCAAAGGTAAGGATCATGTTACAGATGCTCAGCAGCAACAGCAAAGGGCTTAGTTCCAAATACTCAATAGCAGTAGCTTTAGTTGAATATGTTCAGATATAAGAAAAATCTTAAGATATCGTTTGATAATCTTGCAACAGAAAGAGACTTAGTTCCAGCTCTTCAGAAGTGCTCAGGTCATTTTGATCATAGGTTAGGGAATTTCTTGAGAGTTCAAGATACTCAGCATTCACAGCAAAAGTTCCAGATACTTATCGTTGAAAGCCATTTCTTGAGATCAATATGATCTCTTTAAGAGAAATTTCTTGGGTTCCAATTTGATCATCAAGGGATTAAGTGAGAGCATCATGAGCTTGGGAGCAGACTGCCTGACTACAGCTTCGAGTAGGAATTGTGGCCTTTAGAATGCAAATGAGGTTGACTAATAAGGGAGATGAATTTTGAAAAAAAAAAGCCAATCCTATAAAAATAATTTTGATAAAACAGCCAATCAAATATATATATAAATAATTTAGAAATTTAAAAGCCAATGATATAAAAAATAATTTTGATTTAAATACCAATCATTTATATAAAAAAATAATTAAGAAATTCAAAAGTCGATATATAAAAAATAATTTTGATATAATTGCCAATGCTAAAAAAAAAAAAAAAACTAAAAAAAACTCTCCCTAAAAAACTCTAAATAACCCCCCCTATAATCCCTAGCACTAAGATAAACCCCAACCCCCCATACCACTGTCACCCCCCAACTGTGAAACTTATAGAAATAAAATGGGTTAGTTATAAGCCACCAACTAAACCTAAACAACCTATCTAAAAAATGGTTAGTAAAAAAAACTAATCCGTAAACGCTAACCGAAATCAAAAGATAAAAAAACCCAACCCAAAAACAAAACACTAAAAACCCAGGAAACTTCATCTCCAAAATTAGCCTCTCTCAACTCAAGGAACTTTGCTTTAACTGTAACAATGGAATATTGCTTGGTTGCTATAGGATACCTCAAATATAGAAATTTTTATTCTTTTTTTTTTCACAATTAATTGTCAAATAGATATGAATAATTTTCGACACACACATGGGGACAAAACATACACACAGTTTAAAGCTGTATACTTCACTGAGGTAAAAAAAAAAGTTTATGTACACCAAAATATTTGTGAACAGAAGTAATACAATTTATAGCTTTGAAAATTGAATACAAACTAATATCTTCAGAATATAAAAATATGAATTTACAGATACAACTGGACTCAGAACAAGAGATGAATTAGGTGTATATATACATACAGTCGAACCTCTTTAATTCAACACCCCAAGGGATCAGAGCTTTCGGTTGAATTAAAGGAAGTGTTGAATTAAGGTTATTCAGATGATTAGGTAATCATCTAACTCGCTAAAATAATATTTTTTAAAAATAGCTTTGTAATATAAATTAATGATATTAATTGAAACAATAGTGTGTTTTTATTTTATATTTATGATTAACTTTTAGTATCAGTGACAAAATGGCATTAATACATATTTTAGAAACATAAATAATTGTAACAAATAAATTCACTGGTAATGTGTTTCTTTTCAGTAATATAATCAAATATTAACTCTACAGACATTAAAATATTAAATATATTAAATAATATTTTATTCTAATTGAAAAATATAGCAGTTGAAAGGAAATAAATATGGTAAAAAGAAAATTTTAAAATATTATTTAAAAATAATCATGAAGATCTTTTAAAAAATTCCTTTATAGATGTCTGTTTTTGCACTGAAATCCTATTCAGGATGTATTCCAGATGGTCTATTTTAAAAGACATGCATGTCTTTCTTCCTCTGAAATGTCTTTTAATAAATACATTTTAATGTATTAAAGTCATCCACTGCTGCAGCAGGTGTTATTGATTTTGTATTTGAATCTTTTATAATAACACTAAAATGGAATATTGAAAAAAAAATGTTATCATAATCATTGTGGCTACATTTTAAAAAGATTTATTTATTTAAAAGGAAATTATTTGTAAATTTTAAACTAACTAAAATATTTTAATGCTGAAATTTAAAAAGAAAATATTATTGTTAATTAGCGCACGAAGCCTAAATCCCAGCATAAAAAAAAAGAAAACAAAAAAAAAAAACAATCACACTCGCGACATTGCGCAACGGCACTGCAAAGTGAAACTTAAACTAACCAGGAACCAAAAGTGCGCGCGCGCGATCCTAACGGCGCCCGCTGATGGCCGCCGTAATACCTTTTTAGCGGAAAGTTGTAAGTAAAAAACATTCAACTGTCGAAATTCGAATTTTAAAATAGTCGATATTATCGATATGTCGTATATGTCGACATATCGTATTATCGATATGTCGAATTACGGTTTGTTATTTGATAGGCCTGAGGTCGGGACATCAGAACATGGTCGAATTATCGCCGAGTGTCGAATTGGGGGGTGTCGAATTAACGAGGTTATACTGTATTATTTTCGTGAGTTAAATGGGGGGGTCGGTGGAAGGCTGGTTAAACCGTTTGGTTTTCGACCGCTACGACCCGGGTTCGATTCCCGCATTGGACAGTTTTTCTGTTTAAAAAAAAAAAAATTAAAAATGCTCCAATGCCCCCCCCCCCCCCCCCCGATTCTTGCAAAAGTCCAACCCCACCAGCGAGTGCAAGTAACCAAACGGGGCTCTGTCACATTTGTAAGTGCAAAGTCGAACTTCTTTCACATGTGTAGACATGTGGTGCGCTTACAGTAAAAAAGCAGTCGCTAACTACCCACCATGATTATCATGGCCTGTACCACGTGTACTAGGGATAAGCAAAAAAAAAAGCAATTTTTTAAAAATATTATTTTCGTGAGTTAGATGATTAGCTAATCATCTAACCTTAATTCAACACTTCCTTTAATTCAACCGAAAGCTCTGATCTCTTGGGGTGTTGAATTAAAGAGGTTCGACTGTATTTGTAATGTAGAGACTGTATTCTTTCGGATGCAAGCAAAAGTTATATCAATATTTTATTTTTAAAGTATTTTATTCACTGTAGAATATAAAATTGGCGTGAGTAACAAGGGGTTAAGACAATTCTGATTTTCTAATTTTACTTTTCACTTTCAAACAACAAGGTATTAGAGGCATTTTTTCAAATAAATTTAGCATTATATTATTTGATAAAAATGTTCTAAAATACTCTTATACCTTTCAAATATATAATTAATAATATTTTGCCTAGGGGAGTTGGCATAATTTAAAAATAATACATAGGTTTATATATAAACATGTATGCTAATGATAAGAACCTATTATCAAATCACTTCTTTTGATATTCAGCATTACTGTAAAGAAATAGGTCAATTTAGGGAATTAAAACAAATTATTAAGTGGCTGCCTTTTCCTCTTTGTATGGCTGGTTTTTTTAATTATACGGTCTAAAAATTTAGAAAAGTAAAAAAAAATGGCCAAACCATGGCTATAGTGAACCAAAAGCTCTGTCCCATTGGGGTTCACTATAGAGGGGTTTTACTGTATTTGTTTTTTCTCTAGTTTTTGTGTAAGGTATTCAATTTATTTTTGAAAAATTTTGTTGGATCATTTTGTACAGGAGAATAGGTGCCATTGTTATTCAATAAAGAAAGCATTTTTTGTTTATAGTCTTCTTTTTTCATTAAAATAATTCCATTTCCTTTGTCATATTTTGTTATTACATATTTGATTTATAATTTTGTTTAAGTGTATTAGTAACTTAAAATTTAATATTTGCTGCCTCATTAGGGTTAAGAATTTTGCATATTTCATCTGTTTTTAAATAATATCCAATTTTTATTTTTGTTTCAGATTTCCCCCTAAGGTATATCTATAACCTTTGCCAAGCAAGTCTAGAACTTCATTTGAGATACCTTCACCTGTTAAATTCATTATGTTATTTTTTGGTTTAATTTCAGAGTTGAGTACTTCATGTTTCTTTTCATGGAAGAGTTTTTCATTAATAAAATCAATTTCTTTATATTGGCATAATAATTTTAGCATGTCATGTTTCTTTAAAATACATTCATCTTTTTAAAATGCCTTTTTAAATTTTATTTAGCAATGTAGTTTATTTTTATTTTAATAATATTTTTTATTTTTTCTAAAAGGTCACTATCCATACTGTCTGTTAGCACTTTGCGATTTGAATTTATTGTCACTTTTAATTCTAAGAATAATTTTCTGTGTTTCTCAGAAAACTATCTTCTTCTTATCTGCTATCTTGTTTACACACTTGATAACAGTAATTATTTAAAACATGCTGTGGTAAAATTTATCATTAAGTACTTTTGCCTGAAGATGTTAACAGCTCTGTTACCAAAACGTCACACACTATTAATTTTTTTGGATTTGGTCTTATTACCTTGTGTTTATAATCTATAATCCAAATTGTGCCTTTTCATAATCCTGCATAAAATGTCGTTGATATGTGGTGTAAAATTAATTTTTTTATTCTATGATTTGAGAATTTTATGCCTAATATTTTAACTTCATCACTGGGTTTTAAATAATATTCGATATTTCAATTAGAACTTTAGGTTTGTTATGTAAGTAAAGTAAATTAGTTTTATCTGGGCTTATTGATAATTTATTCCTATTACACCATCGAATCACATAGCATAGAATATATCCGCTTAATCTTTTGAGATCCTTGACCGACATGTTCCAGCAAATGATAGAAAATGTCTTCTGCATAGCAAATTATTTCGGTATTTGTGGATGTTCGAAACTCTTCAGCAAGTCATTTAACAATATATTCCATAATATTGGGGATAAAGGACCGCCTTGAGGGCATCCTTTTGTCAGTCTTTTTGTAACATTATTGGGAGTATAAATAAGCCCTTGCGGTTTTGATAAAGATGGCGCTACTAGTTTATTATTCCACTGTTTCATCTGGACCGTTATTTCTCTGAAGTATTAATAACCTAGTTTTTTTTTTCTAAAATGTCAACTTTTGTACCAAATAATGTGTTTTTGCGGGGAGTTTTACTTCATTACTTCAATATGAAGAAAAAAGCTGCTGAGAGTCATCGTAGTTTATAATGACCATGCTCTAGCTGAATAAAGGCTCAATAAGACCCAACACAAACGCAAACGGAACTCGCAAAAACACTTGGAGTCACTCAACCAGCCATTTTTCATCTCTTAAAATAAATAGGAATGATCCGAAAGGTCAGAACTTAGGTGCCGTATGAACTGAAGCCAAGAGACGTCGAACGCCATTTTTTCACGTGTGAACAACTGCTTCAACGTTAATAAAGAAAAGGGTTTTTGCCTAGAATTGTAACTGGTAATGAAAAGTTTTTACATTTGGTTGTAAACTTCCTGATTGGCTCTAAGGCAATTTTGACAAAGTTTGTCTTTTGACCAATTCCCATCTTTTAGCCATGGGAAGATTTATGAATTTGTTGCAGTCATCAAGTTTATGATTTTGACGAAATAAAATACAATTTTGATATTTGCTTACATAAAGGTTGTGAGTCAACAAATGTTTATTAGGAGATTTCTGTTCATGAAATGTAAGATTGTGTATGCCTTGCATGCTCCTAGCATGTTTCTCTAAAAAATGTAACAAAGTTTTCAAATGTTCGATATTCTTCATGTTCAAGGGTTAATTCCTATTCCTTCCTGAGGGTTTCACCAATTCTTTTTTCAAAGAAATTTATCAGGATCAGATCTGTTAAATTGTTATTCTCAAGACCCAGTATTGAGAGATTTCTTATGCTTTCATTGCAAACATCAAGGACTTCATAAAGAGAATTAGCCGAAACAGGTCTCAATGGCTTTATGGAAAATATTTTGTTGATTTGAGAGAAATCCAATTCTCTATTGTTATCGAATCTCTTACATAGAGTATCCCATGCTTGTTGGCAGCTTCTATCATAAATGGGAAAACCTCAAATCGACTTCTCAGAAGAGCCTCTGACTGATGCATTCAGATATTAGAATTTTTGTAAATTAGTGATTCATTTGAATTAATAGTATAGTTATAGATACAAGAAAATAAACCTAATTCAAATAATTTAAGTGTGTGACGTTTCGGTAACTGCATTGTTACCGAATTCGAAAACCGCATTCTTGTATCTATAATCTATAATCCAAATTGTGCTTTATCATAATAGTAAAGTTGAAGATTTCTCTGAAACTAAGCTAATTGGCTGAATCACCATTAAAAATGGCTAAATTAAGAGAGCTTAGGTAATTTGACATTATATTCTAGAGTATTTTCTTTAGTTTCAAGTAAAGACAAGGATTCTTCAATAGAAACCAATAGATTAAACTATCATCTTTGGCCAATGAATATTTCTCATATTGAGTATCACTTAGTTCTGATTCTAATATTAAATTAATATTTTGATTCAAGTTAATTTTTTGTTTATTTGCATCTATTTTGAATTGATTTAAAATGTCTATTTTTAAATTGTATAATAGATATTGATTTAGATTTAATATTTGTTATTTCTCTAAGAATGAAGTTGAATTTCAGCAGTAATTTATTTTCTGCCTTTAATGACATCATTTTGATATGGAATTGCAAGCCTTTTATTTGAATTAGATTTATGAATTACTTACTTTAATTCTTAATTTATCTGGGTCAAGGGACCTTAATGTAGTGGCTGGAATGTTCAATTAATTATTAAAATGAAGCATTTTAACACTTGATACTAGTGAGAGAGAGTAACTATGAGAAAACTAACTAAACTGGAAATTTACAAACATGTTGACTGCTTTAAAATTTATATATTAAAGATTTATATTGTAAAATTGAAATTAGAGAATTTGACTTAATTTGCATGCATAAAATTTAATATAAGGAAATTATTAGCTATAGGATCCAACAGTTATATTTTACTGTATAGAGTAAGAAAAAAACATTATATTTAAACACCGGCAGCAGCAGTAGTTACAGAAATGTCAGACACAGTTTATTGATATGGATTATTTATGGATTACAGAATATATATTCTGTATATAATCAATATTCCAAATCATACCTAATCAAAATTATTAGCCAAAAAAAAAGTTTGATTTTCTGAAATTGGATAGGTAGGGCTAATTTTCCACATTCGTTTTAACCCTTAGTTACTGGCGCCTAATTTAGTTATACAATTAATGGCGTTCGACCTCTCAGGGCGTCTTTTAAAAAATCAATAATAAACCATGTTAATTATAATATTAAAAAGAAATTGAACGTATTCACATAATTTCCAAAGAATAAATATATATATTTTTTTTTTCGAATAAACAGAGCTCTAAACAAAATTAAATGAAAATTTACAAGAAACTCTTTCTATCTAAATATCTGAAATATTCTATATATATATATTCTAAAAAATTCTGTCTAAAATATTTTATTCAAGATTAGGTGCACAATTCAAGTATATTTCAATAGAATGATCTTTGCAAATTGGTTCTTTGCATTTTTTGAATTGCATTTGAGTTCGACGATCTTTTTTACATAGGTAGCATCTTTTGCGGTTTTTGGGACAAGGACTGCCGCTTGTGGATTCCTAGATAACACACATTATTTATATTTCGTTTGAATATCAAATAAATATTTGCCTACCTCAAATGATGAAGTTCCAGCATGCTTCTGAATTAATACTTGCAGATCTCTTGACAATTTTTTGGCTTGATTTCTCATATTCAAGGCATCTCTCATTAGTTGTAGAGCAAGCTGCTTTATAAAATCTTTTCGAGCCATTCCACCGTCTTGCTTGACAGCCTTATAAATTACTGCTGAATTTATTGCAACCACATCCAAAAAGTTAAAAAATAAACACAGGGGCCATCTTTTGGTTCTTCTTCTAACAGAATACATGTCTGATCAACTACATCCACACCACCTTTGGTCATATTATAAAATGTGATTATATCGGGCTTTTGTTGTTCAGCGGTTTCTTTATTAATTGTTGTAGTCGAATGCATTGTGGAGAGTAATATAACAGATTTTCCAATTTTAGGGACATAGGATACCAAATTTTTGTTTTTTGAAAAACCAAAAGTGGAACCGAACTTCTATTATATTATACAAAATAACAATCACAAAACACAATTTAGAATGCATATAATTAAAGCAAGAGTAATATAAAAACGAATGCTCAACTTATTTGTTGCGTTTGAACGTCTATAAAACCAAAAGTAAAACGGCCAATAATAGGGGCGCTAAAATTCCCAGTGACGTAATTACTGGCGCTCGGCTTTAAAGGCCGTTTGATTTAATAACTCGGGATATACAAAATAGATTTCTCTTAAAATGAAAAGTTGTTCAAATAAATGCATTTTATTAAGCTACCTAAAATTTTGATGAGAAATGATGCATTTTGAAATTTTCGCAAACACACATTTTTAATTTTCACACGGCCTTTCAAGCCGAACGCCAGTAATTACGGGTTAATTATTAAATATTTATATTTATACTATATATAATTTTATATATAAACTATGCACACACATCGCTAAAAAAAAAATTGAAAGATTCTGAAAGACTTTTGACATATTTTCTGAGATGGAACTATGTATGTACAGAAATGATCAAGATGCTATAAGTCAACACTCATTACTGTCAACTAAATTTAAAGAATTACACAAGAAAATATGCTTAGTCATACAACTCTTGTATTTACCTCACTAGCATCAGTAGGCTTGGGTGAGCTAGCTTTTTCAGAAGCATGAGGCCCAATGTGAAGTTTAAAAAGGTATTTAACAGAAAAGAAACAAAAGTGACAAAGCATCTAATATGCACAGATGAAACAGACAAAAATAAAAAATTGGAGCCAGGATTTAAAATATGCCCTTTTTTTTCCAGTTTCGTCTATGCATAAAAAAAGCTCTTTAAATTCTTACTAGATAAGCAAATTTGGTCAAGGTTTTAAACAACATCATAGTTACCCATGTCCATTTGAGAAATGACAAGTTCTCTATTGAGAGTTACAAACATAATGGAAACTTCCTTCTTCTCTTATCTATTTCCTCCATCATTTTTACTGAGGTTGGAGAAATCTGAAGTTATTTTAGTCAAAACATAAAATTGAGTTTAAATCTTTAACCATCTCTCATGGCTGAGGTAGCCAGTACCAGGAACTTTAATGGAAATAATATATTTCAGTGATTAGGGTTAAATATTTTTCTGTTGCAACCCATAAATATAAATTCTGTGCGAAAATAAATAATCTTTTTTTTTTTTTTTTCAAAAGAGATTATTGCTATATGCATTTTTAACCCTTAACTGAACGGGTTGGGTTGACTTAATATAGTGCATAAACTTAATATAGGAAAAAAATATATTTTTCGTTTACTGAGAGCTCCCAGCTTTCAGGTATTCTAATTTTACAGTGATACAACATTTTCCATCCATTATTTATAAATATAAATTTTGGGAGGGGGGCTAAATTTGCAGGAAGGGGCGGATTCCACCCAGACCATCCAGAAGCATGAGAATTTTTCGTGTCAGTGTTAGCTTGTGGCTCATACTTGAGTCGCTATCTTCCGCTATTTTTTAGCTTCCTTCCATAAAATAACACTTCTTTCTTTGGATAAGTAGAATTATCAATCAAGTCAACAGAGAGAACTATCCCTGCCAACCCAAAATATAGGTTTCAGATATTAGTTTAAAACTTTGGAAGAGTAATAGAAATATTACAGCAAACAATTGGTTCACTTCAGTAGAATTAGTTGATAAGTTTAAAGAACATGGCCTTATTGATAAGGTACAATTTGGATTATAGATTATAAACACAAGGTAATATGACCAAATCCAAATAAATAAATAGTGTGTGACGTTTTGGTAACAACGCTGTTACCGAAACGTCACACACTATTTATTTATTTGGATTTGGTCTTATTACCTTGTGTTTAACATGGCCTTATATATATATACAGTAAAACCATGCTAATACGAACCCTGGATATAGCAAACCTTCCCTTATAACGAACCCACGGCGATTCCCAATTCCATTCCATTGAAAATACCATCGTTATAACGAACTTTGCGATTTTTGAAATAACGAACTACCCCTATAACGAACCTATTTTTGGTCCCAAAATAATAAAATCAATTAAAATACTAGGCTTATAACAAACTTAAAATTGTGATTTAAAAAAATTTTTAAACAACAAAATTTTGAGCATGTTTCAGCTCACGGATCGCGATTTCAAAACAAAAAAATTAGCGGCATTGTTTGTTTTCATTTCCATTCTATTTTTGCTGTATGTTGTATAAATTTTCACACATTATACTTTGATTTAATAGGATATCTTTGCATTCGGCAATTTTGAAATAGAAGAAAAATACAAATGGCTTCCAAAAGAAACAAAGAATGGCGTTCTAAAAAAAAACAGTGGCAGCATGCCCTTTTAGAAGTGTTCTATATCAAGTTTAACCTTGGCTAAATAATAATTCCAAATAATTTTAAAGCCAGAAATGGTTTGAATAACAGGTTAAAAACAAAATTTAATATACACTTCAGAAGAATATGTGGAAGCTGGAATTGGAAGAAGAAGGAAAAAAACAGTTCCCCCAAGTTCCCGTGTCCCATGGGCCACAAACAAATCGACTTATAAATTCTCAAAAACTACCACTTCAGTTCTATTTTTAGAATGGAATTCTTGTTAGGTATATGACTCATTCAGGGTTCGCGAAAATTCCCCCTGGCTGGCCGTTTTACCACCGATTTTGTGTTTGCAAATTGGCATTTTTTATATACAATTTTACCTATCGCCCATCGTATCTACATGTTTTGCATCCGATTTTTCTGAATTGGATACTTTTGATTCATCCTCAATTGATTCATAATACACGGAGCTTTATTCCTTTGATGTTTCCATTTTGTTTTTAACCTGTTATTCAAACCATTTCTGGCTTTAAAATTATTTGGAATTATTATTTAGCCAAGGTTAAACTTGATATAGAACACTTCTAAAAGGGCATGCTGCCACTCTTTTTTTTTAGAACGCCATTCTTTGTTTCTTTTGGAAGCCATTTGTATTTTTCTTCTATTTAAAAATTGCCGAATGCAAAGATATTTTAAGAAAATTCTGATTATCAAATTCACTTTTCCCTTTCAAACAACAAGGTATTAGAGGCATTTTTCAAATAAATTTAGTATTATATTATTTGAGGAAGATGTCTAAAATACTCTTATACCTTTTAAATATATAATTAATAATGTTTTGCCTAGGGGATTTGGCTTAATTTTTAAATAATACATAGGTTTAAATATAAACATGTATGCTAATGATAAGAAGAACCTATTATCAAATGACTTCTATTGATATTCAGCATTACTGTAAAGAAATAGGTCAATTTAGGGAATTAAAACAAAGTAACCATTATTAAGTGGCTGCCTTTTCCTGTTTGTATGGCTGTTTTTTTAATTATACAGTCTGAAAATTTAGAAAAGGTAAAAAAAAAAATGGCCAAACCGTGGCTATAGTGAACCAAAAGCTCTGTCCCATTGAAGTTCACTATAGAGGGGTTTTACTGTATTTAGGAAGGATGTGAAAGTGTTGATTTTGCTTAAAATTTTTAATGGAACTGATTCCAAGAATTATTAATTGAACATTATACAGTAAAACCCCTCTATAGTGAACCCCAATGGGACAGAGCTTTTGGTTCACTATAGCCTTTCTGAAATATATTTCAGAATTTTTAGTCTGTTTCTTCCTTTTCTAATAACTTCTCCAATATGTTTTTTACTGGAGTTAATTTCTGGATCCAAGGTGTAGCGAAAATATTTAGGATAAATATTACAGTATATCCTCATTAATTCGAGATCCGATAATTTGACACTTGTGATAATTTAACCATGTTTTCATGTCCCGACCTACAGCCTATCAAATAACAAACGGTGATTCGACTAATTTTTCAAATTCAAATTTAGATGCATTAGCTAATTCTTGTTTAAATATAAATTTATTGCTGAAAAAACAATACTTTGGCAAGGAAGGCACAGGGGCCATAGTTAGTGTATGCGCATCATGCTTTTAAGTCTTAAAATGCGTCACAAAATTGGCGCCAAAGATGGACATTTAGGCCAAATTATGGCGGCAGTTGAATTTCCGATGTAAACAAATCTCTTATACCCTTTTATTTATTTTCTAAATTTATTGGGTTTTTTTACCACTGCATTTATTAACTTATATATTAAAATAATATTTTTTAAAATTTTCATTTCAACACACAAAACGCGATATCCCGGCTAGGGATAATTCCGTCGATTTACATTTTTAAACAGAAACAGTTTTCCTTTGTTCATGAGCAATGGCCGCAGCCTGGCAGAAAATTGACATGGACCCAGAGCAGCAGCTTTACACACCCAAGATAGTGGACATTGCAACTGCTGTGATAGAGATGCACGGGAAAATCTGAGGCTCTTCATTGGACACGACAACAACAACATTGATTCACAAATATTTCTTTTAAAACTTGTTGAAGGTGATTATTTAGAAATTTCTTGGAATAAAATATGTAAATTATTCAAGCTGTTAGAAGTTATGTATGCAAATTCCCTATTGTAAAAACTATTTTTTTTAATTAGATTTATTTGCATATCTGAAGAATGTATATAGAATTTTTTTTTTTCTTCAGTTAGTTGCTGGTGAAGTGTAGATGTGTGTGTGTGTAGCAATGTATAATAAATATTTTTGTAGGATAATAGGACTTATTGATTTTATAGAAGATTTTCTTTAAAAAGGTAAGATAAAAAAAATCTGTGCACAACAACAGGGTTATGGGCCAGTAGCAAACATCTACCTAATCTCTGGCAAACTTCTAGCAATTCAAAATTAGTAATATAAACTTCTGGGGCCGTATTAAGAAAAGAAAGAAATAAAAAAAGGGGGGGGAGAAAGAATGATTCTATTTTTAATTTTCCAAAGCTAAATGCTTTTAATTATAGTACTTGGAAGACTGATATGAAAGTAATTTTGATTGATAGAAATTGTTGGGAATTTATTATTGACAATCAAAGTGAACTACCTGCAGATGCTACAACAAAAGAGGCTAGAGAATATAATTGGAGAAAAGCTAGAGCTTTCACCACTATCTACCAAGGTGTAGAAAGAAGTTACCAAACTCTTATTGCTAATGCAAATGATGGTAAGGAAGCATAGAATATACTCAAGCAGAATTTTGAACCAACTTCAAGGGCAAGATTGGCTGGATTGATTATGAATTCTATGATCTCAAATTTACTCCTGAGGAGGAAATTATAGGAATATTTTGTAAGAGAGTTCAAGAAAAAAAAGGCAACTAATCAAGGAGGCTGGTTTTGAAATACCTGATGTTTTAGTTTGCTTTCAACTGATAAGGAAATTACCCCAAGATTATGAAGGTATAGTGCAAATTTTATATAGACTGGAGGAGAAGCAGTTCAACATAGAGAACATTGAGACACATCTAGTAAATGAATCAGGTAGAATACAACAAAGGAAAAAAGATGAAGGGATTGATATTGTAGCCAAAGCATATCAAACGAAATCTCCAAAGATGTACCAAGGAAAGAAAAAAAATTATCCTACACAAGCTCAACATAACAGTGGAAGCATGCTGGAGCCAAGAGTGCATCCAAATGCCATGAAACATAATGTGAAAATATGTTATTTCTGTGGAAAGGCAGGTCATCTTATAAAAGATTGTTTTCTGAAAAACAAAATCCTCCAAGACAACTGTATAGAAGGAATCAAGACTACCAAGGAAAATCTTCTGCGTTCCATTCAGAAATCTCAAGCATCCACCATGTCAACGAAAATATAAATGATCAACTGAGAGAATAGCTGATAGACTGTGCAGCTACTTCACATTTCTGTAAAGAGAAAGATTGGTTTACCAACTATCAAGAAATACCCCCAATGGATGCGTTAATAGATGTCGACTGCAAGTCAAAAATCTTAGGTAAGGGAGATATAAACTTTATATATGCACTATATGCATTGATAATGCACTATATGCCCCTAATATGAGAAGGAATCTAATTAGTGGCTCATGTATAGATATGACAGGAAATAAGATCATTTGGAAAGATGGTAAAATGGCAATTTTCAAAAATAATGGAGAATATTTCTTTACAGCTAAAAGAGTAGATAAATTATACATAGTTAATGGATACCCTAATAAAGCTAGCTCTCAATATTATTCAGTGTCTCATAATTCAAATCTGGATTTTCTCCATAAGAGATTTTGTCATATTAATTCAGAAATTATAAATTCCATGAGTAAAAAAAAATACAGTTAAAGGATTAGAAAATATCACAGGTAAACCAAACACTTGTGATATATGTAAAATGGCTAAGCTAACCAGATCATCATTTAAATTTGAATATAACATTGACTAAAAAGCCATTAGAAAAGGTACATGTGGATATCTGGGGTCCTGCACCAGTGAGATCACTTGGTGGCAGTAGATATTTTCTCTCTATTATTGATGACTACTCAAGAAAGGTTAGTGTTTATTTCTTAAAAGAAAAATCTGAAGTTTTAAACAAATTTAAACAATATTTGAGTGAATCTGAGAGAGAGAATTAAATACTAAGTTAAAATGTGTTAGAACAGATAATGGATTAGAATTTTGTAATAGAGAATTTGAAACCTTTTTAGAAAAGTTAGGAATTAAAATAGAACGAACATCGACTTATAGCCCTGAGCAAAATGGAATTGCTGAGAGATTTAACCGAACTGCTATTGAGGGTGTTCGTGCCTTGCTTTTGGATAGTGGACTACAAGCCAGATTTTGGGCAGAAGCCCTGAATACCTTTGTGTATACCAAAAATAGATGTGAACATGCTCTGACTAAAGGAGTAAGTCCAATAGAATTATGGCTAGGACATAAACCATCTATAAGACACTTTAAAATTTTTGGTTCATTAGCCTATGTTTAGGTCCCAAAGGTTAAAAGAAATAAATTTCAATCTAAAGCCAATCTAGGTATAATGGTAGGGTATGCAAATAAAACAAAAGGATATAGAATTTGGTTACCAAAAGAAAGGAAAGTAATTGAAACAATACGTGTGTATATTGAGGAAGCTAAAAAAGGCGTAAATTCTATATTTGGTACTGCGTCTAGAGAACAAAGTGTTTTCCATCCTCAGGATGATAGATATCCCTACAATGACCATAATGATGATAGTCACATACCCCAATAGATAGAACAAAATGGAAAAGGATGGAAGTACCAAGAAAAACAGGACCAAGAGTTTATGTATATCACTATCCACCTTAAAAAAAAAATGCTCCAATGGCCCCCAATTCTTGCAAAAGTCCAACCCCACCAGCGAGTGCAAGTAACCAAACGGGGCTCTGGCACATTTGTAAGTGCAAAGTCAAACTGCTTTTCACATGTGTAGACATGTGATGCGCTTACAGTAAAAGCAGTCGCTAACTACCCACCATGATTATCATGGCCTGTACCACGGGATAGGCAAAAAAAAAAAAAGCTATCCACCTTCTAGTGATAAAAAATTAAGATCAGTTAATGATGTACAAAAATTTTATGAATCACAAAAACTTGAATTTGGGCCTAAATTGTTTTCATTTAAACCACAACTAAAGACTATAGGAAAAAAAATGAGATAAAAATGGAGACAAATATTTTGGAAGAAAATTTATACGAATGTATATTTCAAGAGGAAATCTATAATGTGGAACTTCCTAAAACCTTTGATGATGTCCAACAATCACAAGAAAAGGAGAACTGGGATAGGGCAATGAAGGATGAGCTGAAGATAATGGAGGATAGGAAAGTTTGGAAGTTGGTAGATCGTCCACCACAAGGTGTTAAAGTACAGTCGAACCTCTTTAATTCAACACCCCAAGGGATCAGAGCTTTCGGGTGAATTAAAGGAAGTGATGAATTAAGGTTAGATGATTAGCTAATCTTCTAACTCGCTAAAATAATATTTTTTTAAAATTGCTTTGTGATATAAATTAATGATATTAATTGAAACCATTGTGTGTTTTTTTTTTATTTTCATAATTAACTTTTAGTTTCAGGGACAAAATGGCATTATAAAATATTTTAGAAACATAAATAATTTTAACAAATAAATTTACTGGCAATGTGTTTCTTTTCAGTAATATAATCAAATATTAACTCTGCAGACCTTATTAAAATATTAAATATAATATATTAAATAATATTTTATTCTAATTAAAAAATATAGCAGTTGAAAGGAAATAAATATGGTAAATTAAAAGAAAATTTTAAAATAATCATGAAGATCTTTTAAAAAATTCCTTTATAGATGTCTGTTTTTGCACTGAAATCCTATTCAGGATGTATTCCAGATAGTCTAATTAAAAAAAAAAACATGCATGCCTTTCTTCCTTTGAAATGTCTTTTAAATAACAAAGAGCTTTTATTGTATTAAAGGCATCCACTGCTGCTGCAGGTGTTATTGATTTTGTGTTTAAATCTTTTATAATAACACAGAAATGGAATATTGAAATAAAATGTTATCATAACCATTGTGGCTACATTTTATAAAGATTTATTTATTTAAAAGGAAATTATTTGTAAAATTTAAAATAACTAAAATATTTTAATGCTGAAATTTAAAAATAAAATATTATTGTTAATTAGCGCACGAAGCCTAAATTCCAAGTTCCCCCATGACATAGTCTTTTGGCGCAGGTATATCGATGATATTTTTTGCATCTGCACCACCACCCAAACCGAAAACATCCTCAGCAATCTAAACAATTATCACCCTGATCTTCACTTCACTGTTGAAAAAGAGAACAATAGTATTCTTCCATTTCTCGACATAAAATTATCCGTTACCAACATGAATTACACACCACCGTTTATTATAAACCATCCTTCCACCCTAATTATGTTCAATACTCATCCTTTTGTCCAATCAGTCATAAGATCAATACAGTCATTGCCCTATCAAAACGCGTACATACCCACTGCTCCCTCCAGAAGTACAAGAACCTTGAAACACAAAACATAATAACTAACCTCAAAAACTGCGCATACCCAATATCCTTTATATTACAACACTTTTATGACTCATCTAAAAAGATACAGCCTCCAATATACAGATCAATTTGCAATATGCCATATTCACCATTATCCTCCACAATAGCAAGATTCTTATTAAAATTCGGAATCAAAACCTATTTCACCTGCGCACCTACCTCAGGATCCCTTCTCCGAAACCAGATAATGAAACTTAATTATAATGAACCTCACTGCACGGCAAGAAACGTTATTTACTCCATAGAATGTTCAAATTGCCCAAAAATCTACGTAGGTGAAACTGGGAGACAGGTCAACATTAGAATTCACGAACACAAAAGAAATATCGATAACCTAGACCATAGATCCCTAATAGTGCAGCATATAAATGAAACTGGCCATTCCTTCAACATTACATCCCTTAAAATTCATTATTCCAATATCTCCAGCAAACATCAAAGACTAATCATCGAATCCCTCCTGTCAAGTAAATTCCACAGCCTTAATAGAAAAATTGATTTACCGGAAATTTATAATGTAATATTCCCTGCAGCCACCCAACCTCCCAATGTATCATGAACGCATGAAGCACGAGTAGTCTCACGTGTGTTTGTTTCTGATATTTATTTTCTATAGTTCGTTATATATTTGCCTGGCTTAATCTCAATGTAATATAATTTAATTTACTTTATTTTTAATTTTCCTGTAGAAGGGCGTTGCCCGAAAGCTTGAAATAAATTTATTTGCAAAAGAAACTCATCCCTCAAGCTTATTGATTTGAACATATATCTATGTATATTTGTCAATTATTTTTACCTATTTATATCTCTTTATTCCTATTTTCATCATTATTTAATCATATTTATTCATATTTATATTGTATTTAACCTTATAAGGGCATTGAAATAAAGTAGTTTCAATCTATCTCTCTCTCTCTCTCTCTCTCTCTTGTTCGCCTAACGATATAGAAAATGAATTGTGGGTATAAACTGTTAAAATTCTTACATTAAAAGAATCAAAAAGGCGCAAAGTAAATTTTTTATATTCAACTTTATCATTATAAAAATAAGCCAATAAAAAAAATGAAGAAAAATGTATCAAGCAAAGTGTTTAAAGGGGAGGTAAAAGGGTTCGTTATCTGTCATTTTTTAAAATACTTCCTAAAGTTATGAGATCAAAATTTGAAAATATATACTTACTTTTGTTCGAAGAGAGTGCTCGGTAACTATTATAATTAATATAGCTCGAACTAAGTAGCTTAAAATTTGCCAAAAAACTAAAATATAATCGGCATTGCAAAGCAAGACAGCTCATGCGATAATATTTGTAAACAAATACAGGAACAGAAAAGTCTTTTGATTTTGAGTGTTCTGTTTAAGTTTTTTTTTTTTTTTTTTTTTCCAAGTTAAGTGTGAGAGATTAAAAAAATATATATATTTGTGTTGAAAAAAAAAACGATCAATTCAATATTTATGTGAAAAATAAATCTATTATGCATTCAAAAGACATTGATTTTGAATAAAAATCAAGGTGCAAATTAATAAATATTTCTACCTTTATTAGTGCCCTATCTTTGCAAATATGGTGGCCTATGCCTCTCAATGTAGTTTTAAAATATCAATACAATTTTCATATTTCCGCAATCAACTACTCCCTAACAACGTTACAATTATAAAAATAACTTAAAATGTCTATTTTTAATAAAATTCTGTTTTTGATCTCTCACTCTCTCGTTATGATTTATGTGGAGAGACTTTCTTTTTAAGAGGCTGTCAAGTTTTATTATCTCGTTGATGCTCTGAGATAAAGGTTAAAGTTTAATAGACATATCCCTAGAATTGTGGCTATGATGGCCAAGTTTGCCAGAAAAATAAGAGAGAGAGGGTTCCTTTCGCCATAAAGGGGGGAGAGGGTTCCACTAAAAGGATGTACTGCACAGTGGTCCGCGAGAAAATATAATCAGACTAGTTTCTCTAATGTCTAGATTATGAATCCTGGCAGTTTCTGCCCAGATTCTTTGTAGCTCAAAGTTGTTCTCCAGCCTGCTCTATATCTGCTTAGTTCACCCCCCCCCCCCCCCCCCCCCCCCACTGAGAAACTTTCAAAATAATGCATTTTTAAATTTTTATATATTTTTAAAGAAATATACACTATATAATCTGGGGGTCGGTGGAAGGATGGTCTAAACCAAGCATGTCAAACTCAAATCCTAACACGGGCCAAATAAAAAAGTAATAAGATTATGTGGGCCGCAAAAAAAAAAAAAAGAAAACAAGTAATTAATTTTTTATAGTAACATTTATGTAGGTTTATTTTAAAAAATATTAATAAGTATACTAATTTTTTTATTAAAATATATTGTCTGGTGGGCCGCAAATTTATTCGTTGTGGGCCGCATGAGGCCCGCGGGCCGCGAGTTTGACATGCCTGGTCTAAACTGTTTTTTACAATTGCTATTACCCAGGTTCGATTCCGCATTTGGCACTTTTTTCTGATTTGAAAAAAAATGCTCCAATGGCCCGATTCTTGCAAAAGTTCAACCCCACCAGCGAGTGAAAGTACCAAACGGGCTCTGGCACATTTGTAAGTGCAAAGTCGAACTGCTTTTCGCATGTGTAGACATTTGGTGCACTTACAGTAAAAGCAGTCGTCTTCTACCCACCATGATTATCATGGCTTGTACCATGTGTACTAGGGATAAATAAAAAAAATGATAATGAATATATAATCTCTCTATTGAATAATAATGTAGAGTCCATTTTGGACTCTGACCCAACAAAGTACATTATGTCAGAGTAAATCTGAAGAAACAAGGTTCTCTGTGGGATGTTGGATGTGTAGGATACCTATCGCGATTTCACCGCCACTCTGTGTTGTGACTACGATCTAAGTTCTATAGAGGAAGTCGCTCGCCTCTATTCTTGGTCGGCGGGGTTCAAGGTTCAAAATTGTGGTGTCGCTGCGTATAGCACTTTTAAAATATATGATGAAAATTATATTTATTATAAATTAAGAAAAATAGTAAAGTATATTATTTAATTAATTATATATTTAAATATATACACTAAAAGAATCGGGGATCAGGGCAAATCTTCCCGTTCGAAAGTTGTTTAAAGGTTCTTCTGTTTTTGTTTTTCTCATTCCAGCCGCTGCATCCCAGTAGCCCCCTCCGTCTGCTGCTTCGAACTCCATCTTTTCCAACATTCCAACAAGGAACATCCAATTGCACCATCCAATTCTATCTTTTTTCTGCATGCCTTTTTTTGTAAATATTTTATGTAGGCCTAAGATTAACAAAGCAATTTAAAAAAAAATAGTAACAGCGACTTTTAAACAATCCAGATGAATTATTTATTGATTAATTCTTTTAAATTAATTCACAAATTGTTTCAATAATTCCTGAGAATTGTTAATTATTCTTCCCCAAAGAGATTGTATTGATTTAAGTAATTTGTTGGGTCCGTTTTGGACTCAGACCCAACTATGAAAACATTGTGAGTGTGAATTTAAGGAAACAAGGTTCACGCTGGATGTTGGATGTGCAGGATACCCTTTACCGGAGTCTGCAGACGACTGGCACATCATGCGCTGATTTATCATGTGGCCTGAAATCCAGTGGCTTATTCATCCTACAGCCTGAGAAGAACCTCTTTAATGGCCTGAGGGACATCAAGTTGCACCATCCATTTTTTCTTATGCATGCCTTATTTGTTCATTTATGTAAATATTTTATTTTGGCCTAGGCAATTTTTCATTTAATAGTAGGAGAAGATTCTAAATAATTCATCTGAATTATTTATTAAATAATTTTAAAATCATTATACAAATTGATTTTATGATTCATGGGAATTAATAAATTAATGATTCTTTTCCAAATTAGAATATATTGATTTAGATAATTCTCATGAATTATCTAATTTGTAATGAGGATATAATTTTAGATTTTATTTCAGTATATATATATATATATAAATTATGTATATTATGATTTTGGTCACCCTGGGAGAGAAAATAAAGTCAGTTTGGAGGGTGGTCGTGGAAGAGTACACAACTGGGGGCCTTTTTGGCCAAAGGCTCCCCACAAGGGGAGCAACTGCAAATGTAAGTAATATTTTTTTTAAGTCATCAATAGGAAGTTAAGAATCATACATTTCTTTTATTTATAATTAGTTTAGTTTTTTAGACAATTTACCTAGGCTAACATCATTTTTTAAATGTGAATTTTATAAGTGTGTGTAAAAAGAAATCATCATTGGATGCAGAAATAAACATTTTTGGTTTACTTATTATCAATTGTCTTCCTTTCCTTTTTTTTATTTGCCCAACTTTAGGAGTTATAAAAATAAAAATACAACCTTTCGCATTGAGTTTCTTTAGGAGTTATCCTTAATACTATGTTGTGATACAGAGTTAGATCTCAGTGTAGATTGAACTTTATTTCATTTTCAAATTTTCTAGATCAGAATTCATTCTACATATGATTTGAACGAAGTTCGCGTGTTTAAACTTCTTTTTAGATGCCCTTTGAACATTATAGTTGGATCTCTTGTGATATGTAAATTTTTACTGATCAATTTCAAATCTTTTGATTTGTTTAATTCATCTAGTAGTATTCTATTAATGGTTTGGTTTGGAACCTTCATAACTACAGATTTTTAAGCGTTTATAATTCCATTCCATTCTTCGGTGGAAGGCTGGTTAAACCGTTTGGTTTACGACCACTACTACCCAGGTTCGATCCCTGCATTGGACACTTTTTTCTGTTTAAAAAAAAAAAAAATGCTCCAATGGCCCCCCGATTCTTGCAAAAGTCCAACCCCACCAGCGAGTGCAAGTAACCAAACGGGGCTCTGGCACATTTGTAAGTGCAAAGTCGAACTGCTTTCACATGTGTAGACATGTGGTGCGCTTACAGTAAAAAAAAAAGCAGTCGCTAACTACCCACCATGATTATCATGGCCTGTACCACGTGTACTAGGGATAAGCAAAAAAAAAAAAGCGTTTATAATTCCATTAGTCTTATGATGTTTTTTTTTTGTGTTTTTGTGTGTTTGCTATTGAGTGTTTTTTTATATCATTGTCTCCGATATTTTAATAATATTATTTTTTTTTGAAGTGCATCAGAATAAGACATACATCGTTTGAAACTACAAGTACAGTAGATTTATATTTCGTCAGACCAGGAGCTGAGCCAACATTGGCGCCAAACGTGAGGCCTTATTTACCGAAAATCACAAACTGATAAGATTACATGATATGTACACATTATAATAAACGTTTGTGAGAAGTAAGGCTTGCGATTCTGAGAAGATGTTCTACATGCTCTACCGATTAAAAATTTATATATACAGAAATTTATAATTTTATAAAAAACCGTTATGTGTAAAAAACAATAAAAAAAGGAGTTTTGAAGTGTTTTGAAGTGAAGAATTTCATCTTCGTAGTCTAAATTTTATTTTTACACAAACGTTTCCCGCGCCTTTTGTTCTTGAGTTAATTTTTTTAATACTTTTAAAATTTTCGCATAGAATTTTTTTCCCAGAAAATAATCTATTATGCCTTGTTTTATCTTAATTTTAATTGTCGCATGAAGTATGTTTTTACTTTTTATTAGAAACCCGGGAATAGTTTTGATATGTATTAGTTAGTCTCATAAAACCGCATAAAATATTTCGCATAAAATAATGTTTCCTAGAAAATAATCTCTCATGCGTTGTTTAATCCTAATTTTAGTTGTCGCATGAAGTATGTTTTAAACTTTTTATTAGAAACCCGGGGATAATTTTGATATGTAGTATTAAGTTCCTTTCGTCCAAAAATGCATAATAATATATAATTTGACTCTAACGTATTTTTTTTTTCTTAACTTCAAGTTATTTTTCAAAGTTTCCCGCGTCTTTTGTTTTTCCCAACCTGGGTTAAATTTAGTTTCCTCTAGGGACAGATTTGATTGACAGCAGAGACAATTTTTGGACATCTCAGGGGATTATAGACATCTGTACAACGAAAAAAACTCCAGATGTAAACGCGTTAGGCGGGAAAGTCTGAGGGCCAATGAAATCAGTCGGACGAAAATCAGCGAAGGAGAAGGTGGGTCTCTCTTAGGCTCCTACAGGCCTTGTGCTTTGTGAAGAGATGCTTTTTTTTTCATTTTCAACTTTTACCTTTCTTTTTTTTTATAGTCAGTAATAACTCGATTAAGTCTTACTAAATTTATATGATATATTTTATTAATTTCAATTTTATTTCAGCTATGCCGAAGCTAAAAAGGATGCATGCATGCAATATACAAAAACTTTGTAAGAAGTTTATCTTATATTTTTATTTTTGTAACTTTCTTAGTAAATTCATCTAATCAATATAATATTTACTTTAATTTTCTTTTCAGTTATATAGTTTATATTAGTAGATGTAACTAGTTATATTAATTTTTTATTTTTTAACTTAGCGTAATTAGTAAAAATTTCAATTATCACACTTAATGAAAATCTTTTTTTTTTCTGGCCGTTTGTAATACTATTTTTTTTTTGCATTTCGTGTTGGAACAGAGGAGCTTACCATTTCCTACTTTTCTTATCGCCCGGTGTTTATCTTGAAAATATTCACACATTGTCAATCTTAAAAGATTTTGAATAATTTTAGCTTAGTCACACCATAAGGATAGATTGGCGACAGACATTTTCTTTTTAAATGTGTTTTAATGACATTGTCAACCTTAAAAAAATTTTGAACAATTTTAGCTTAGTCAACGCTTAGTTTTCGAACAGACAAGGTGAGTCTCTAACTAGCTCCCATTGCATGCCTCTCGCGTTTGATCTAAAATATTTTTGTTGGTAATTCAATTTTTTATTTTGACATTTTAGGTTATCGCAAGCCATTTAGCTTACTAAGGTAAGCATGATTTCAGAGCTTTTCTGCTATTTCTTTTTTAAGATATATAGGCCATATAATGTATACCAAAGTATAGTAATTTTATATTTCTTTTTTAAAATCTTTATTCGTCCTAGTAATTCGCTCATCATTTTTTTAATCGAAGCACCATTTACCTCAAAATATTTTGCGTATTTTTGAAGTTATATGAATACAATGTTTGGACATAATATTTGTTTTGATTAATAATTGTATTTATTTAGCTTTATTTATTCACGGGCCTTTTAGCTTTGCTTATTTGACTTGTAATCCAATTACTCCATTTGATATATATTGCATTATCACGAAGCTTTCGCCTTTCTAGAATAAGTTTGATTTTATTTTTTTCTTGGAATACATTATATTTAGTAAAATATTTCCTCAGTCATGCCCATTTTAATTATTAGGTGATGCAGCAGTATTTATTGGAATCATATATCTTCTCTATATATATATATATTCTCATATATCTTCTCTATATTATCCCTATATATATAAAAGTTAGCGTATGTATGAATGTATGTTTGTCAACTATACACGTCCACAATACGTAACTAATATGACTGATATTTTAACAGTATATAAAGTAGAATCTGGAAAAACTCATAGTGAAAATTTCAGGTCTCTATCCCGAATATCCGTCGTGTTATTTGCAAATTTGCTCTTTCGCTCGCGCCTCTAGCGGTGAAAATGAGGGGTAATACCAGCTGACCTAATGTACATGTAAAGTTTGGAGCGGGACGTTTCACAAGAGTGACATCCACGGCTCCAATTTATAATTGTAACGAATAGTATTTGAATAAAACATTTAATCGGGTAAAAGCCGGGCGTTGCCCGGGTCATTCGGCTAGTTGTTCTATAATCATGTACATTTTTATTTCTTTCTTCAATTATGTAAATATGTATATGTATATAAATGGAGTGAGAGATATAATAAAATAAGTCAGTCAGCTAAAACGAGTGAGGCGTCCATCCTTTATTCAAACAGCTTGCTATATCGTAACTTGCGAAGGGACAATATTATCAGTAGTCAATACGCCGGTCTGGTCTCATAAAGCACAGTCAACAACAAGCTCTGCCACATATCGTCACCACCTGAAACCAGACAAAAGGCTGAAGGAGCTAAAGGAAGTCCTGGCTAACATTGTCAGGAACAAGCTCCAACATATGGTCCTTATCGAGCCGGATATTAAGTAAAAGAACATGATTCAATTGAGAAGGAACCTTCAAAACTGAAAACAATATTAAAGCAATCAAAAGCATAAAGATCAAGATCCGTTCCCAGATAAGACGAATGGATAGATGCCTGGCATCCATAGATAAGACATATCGGGAGGCGATCTCCATAAATTGAAACTGATAACTGAAGGTATTTCAGATATAAAAACTGAAACAAAGATCCTATTCGATGAGTTATTTGAACAGGAGGAAGTAGATGAAGAGAGGGAACTCGAGAATTATGAAACAATTCAAGATAAAATGGAAAAACTTGAAATAAAGCTTTAGCGTGCATTAGAAGGAATGCGAAGTACAGCTAATACCAAACAAGCAAATGGCCTCGAAACAGTGAAATTGCCAAAGTTCGAGTTGCCTCACTTCTATGGAGATGCGAACTCTTGGTTCAATTTCAAGGAAGTTTCCAAAATAACCATAGATAAAAATCCAGGGTTAAATGATATACAAAAGCTGCAATATTTAGACTCCGCAGTGGAGGGAGAAGCAGCCAGACTGATATGTGGGTTCCCAACATCATCAGAGAGCTACAAGCAAGCATGGGATACTCTAGTATCTAGATACGACAACAAAAGAGAGTTGGCTTATGCACAACTGAGCAAAATATTCAAGATCAAACAAATAAAGAGTCCTTCAGTAAAAGCTCTAAAAGAACTCTTAGACACATGTAACGAGTCTGTGCCCAATCTAAAATCACTCGGATTACAAAGAAATGAGTTGGTGGACGTAATATTGGTACAATTCTTGAGAAACAGAATCGATGAGGATATGAAGCGACAGTGGGAGTTGGCCCAGGATGAGAGATCATTTCCTTCTTATGAAAACTTCATTTTATTTCTTGAAAGACAAGCTAGAAGTCTGTCACAGGGATCAAGGAAATATCAAAGAAAGGAAAATGAAATTCAACAGGACTATGCAAATGTACACGCTGCGATTAATACCGATGCTTAAATATGTATAGCATGCAGAACAGGACATAGAATCTACAACTGTACTACATTTAGTACAATGCTTATCGAAAAAAAAAAGGGAATTGGTCAAGCAAAATAAAATGCGCTACAATTGTCTAAAAAAGGTCATGCAATAAAAAATTGTTACCAAGGACCTTGCAAGAAGTGCGACAAAAGGCACCATGCATCACTCCATGAGCTTGACACAAAGGTAACTAATACCCAGAAGGATGCGAAGCCCCAGATCTTTACACCTGTAAGTTAAATCAACAACACCAGTATTGAACAAGGAAGTGAGACCATAAATCAAGTGCTTCTTGCGACTGCTCGAATAATTGTGGAAGGTGCTGTGTACCACAGCAGATCTGCCGAACACCTTTAGATAGTGGATTACAAGTTAGTTTGATCACAAAAGAAATTTGTGAGAAACTTGGGCTCAAAGGAGAAACATCAGGACGCTGTTTTAGGGGTATTGGAAATAATCCAGTCCAGGGGTCATTTACATTTGTTAACTTGACATTCAAATCAATTTTTAGATCCGAAAAGTACGAAACGAATGCTTTAGTAATGGAAGTCTTAACAACTGAAATTCCAAACTTCAAATTGGCAGAACCGACCTGGATCATGCAGAGAGGTCTTGAGTTGGCAGACCCTCTGTTTCATATTTCGGCACCTATCGATATTATTCTAGATGCAGATATGTATGCATGTTTGATGCATGGAGAGAAAAAAATGCTGGGAAGGAACCGGCCTATACCAATGAAATCAAAGCTTGGTTGGATTCTAATGGGCAAAGTAGACAGCCCTTCGAACTATAAACGTGGACCGTGCAGCTTTACGGTTCAAACAACATCAGAATTAGAGGGTCTGTTGAGAAATTTCTGGGAATTGGAGTCAGTGCCGTCATTACAAGACCAGAATTCAAGGAAAGAAGATTACGAAACTTATTACATGAAAACCTATTCCAGAGACTGCCAAGGAAGATACAGTGTGGAACTACTATTCAAAGGACAGCACTTTCTGCTCGGACAGTTAAGAGAGAAGGCCTTGGCTAGGTTTCTGGCACTAGAACGAAGATTGTTGAAAACTCCAAGGGTCTATGAACAGTACAAAGAGTTGATGAAGGAATACGAGGCATTGGGTCACATGGAGTTAGTGCCAATTCAGGAGATAATCAGAGACACATCGACCTGTTATTACATGCCGCATCATGGAGTTGAGAGAGAACAATCTACAACTACAAAATTAAGAGTTTTTTTTCGATGCATCGGCAAAAACTGATTCTGGTACCTTATTAAACCAAATATTGGAAACCGGACCAAAGATCCAAAAATATATATTTGTCATCCTGACGGGATTCAGAACACATTCAATTACGATTATTGCTGATATAGAAAATATGTTCTGGCAAGTGAGAATTCACCCCGAGGATGCAGACTACAAACGGATATTATGGAGACAAACACCAGAACAACCTGTAGAAGATTATAGGTTGTTAACAGTAACATACGGGACTACATCTGCTCCCTTTTTGGCTATTAGGACAATACAACAGCTGGCCAGGGATGAATGCGAAGAGTTTCCAACGGCGTCAAGGGTCGTAATGAGTGATTTCTATGTGGATGATCTCTTAACGGGAGTATCCTCAAAACAGGAGGGCGAGGAGTTGATAAAGCAAATGAAAAGTCTGATGTTAAAGGGAGGTTTCGAGATTATAAAATGGAAATCCAATTGCATTGAACTTGCGTCCCAAATGGATGAAACCGAGACTGAATTGGGTGTCGGCGCTTCGTCAAGAGTTTTAGGAATTCTTTGGGATAACTCACGGGACGCTTTCAGGATCAATATAAAAAGCCCTCGTGAAGTAATAACAAAAAGGGATCTTTTGTCCAACATTGCTAGGATATTTGATTCATTGGGCTTCCTTTAACCCCTTTCAGGATCAATATAAAAAGCCCTCGTGAAGTAATAACAAAAAGGGATTTTTTGTCCAACATTGCTAGGATATTTGATTCATTGGGCTTCCTTTAACCCCTTTCAGTCGCCTTGAAAATTATGATGCAAGAACTATGGAAGAGAAAGTTGAGTTGGGACGAGCCCATTCCAGAAAAATGGAGAACAAGGTGGAACTCTATCCGTGACGAAATGAGTGTACTAACTGAGTTAGAAATCCCCAGGTATATTTTGATGGATCAAGGCAGTAAGAATATCCAACTTCACGGATTCTGCGAAGCTTCGAGCGTGGCATATTCAGCGGTTTGCTATTAAAAATCGGAGACAATTGAAGGACAAGTTAAGGTGTCACTTATCGCTGCGAAAACAAGAGTCGACCCCTATAAAACCTGTACACTTCCAAGATTAGAGTTGTGTGCCACTCATCTTCTGTCGCGGTTTATAGGTCTATTGTAGATTCGATAAAATTGCCACTAGATGAAATTAATCTATAGACGGATTCTCAAATAGCTCTTTGCTGAATAAAATCGGATCCTAAGAGATGGAAGAAATTTATAAGTTATCGAGTGATAAAAATACAGCAATTGACAGAATTAAAATACTGGGGTCACATGCCTGGGAAAGATAATCCAGCCGATTGTGCATCGAGAGGTCTAAAGCCAGCAGCACTGATAAAACATGAACTTTGGTGGCAATGACCTTCGTGGTTGAAGGATGGCTGCTTTGAACAAATTTGGGAGAACTCAAACAGTGATCTTCAAATTCAAAAGCAAGAAGAGGTTGTGGCGTTCTGCCATCTCCAGACGACGACCGTTCCAGAATACTTCCTGAAATACTCGTCCTTCACAAAACTAAAAAGTCACAGCTTGGTGTCTGAGATTTGGAACAAATTGCCAACGAGAAAGTAAAGGAAGAGAATATGGCCTTTGACAACAGCTGAAATGAACCGTGCTATAGTGGTGATTTTCAAGTTGGTACAAAATGTTCCGAATTTCTTCTTGAAATTCAATCGTTGAATAATCAGATTCAGCTTCCGAATAAGAATTGAATCTTGGATTTAGGGCCAAATTTGGACAATGAGGGCCTACTTAGAGTTGGAGATCGCATTCAGAGGTCTAATTTATCATCCAACCAAAATAATCCTATGATCGATCTTGCCTAAAAACCACCATATCACCAGGTTAATCCTACAAGAATATCAGCAAAGATATCTCCATGCGGGCCCTCAATTAGTTTTATCGCTAATACGTAATAAGTATTGGATACTGGGAGGCCGAGATATAGTAAGGCGGGTAGTCAAAAATTGCCTGATCTGTTTTAAACTCGGAGTTCGAACAGTCAAGCAAATAATGGGAGACTTACCGCCTGATAGAATAAACACTTCTAGACCTTTCCTTAAAACCGGGATAGACATAGCTGGTCCATTTAATCTGAAACCCAGCTTGATCAGACCCAAAATCCTGATTAAATCATATGTCGTGTTGTCTGTCTGCTTTGCTGTAAAGGTAATCCATCTTGAGATCGTGACCAGCCTCTCTACGAACTCCTTTATAGCAGCCCTAAGACGATTCATTTCAAGAAGAGTAAAACCGTCCGACATTTATTCAGACAATGGAACAAATTTTAAGGGCGCTCAAAGAATTCTAAGAGATCATTTTGAAATAATAAATGCAACAGAACTAGAGAATTTATTTCGGAAGAATTAATTACGTGGCATTTTATACCGCCATCCGCTCCACATTTTGGAGGCCTATGCGAGACCAATATAAAGTGTCAAAGGCCATCTAATCAGAGCAGACAGGACATCGCTGATGAACCTTGAGGAATTTTCAACTTTGCTTTGCCAGATCGAGGCCTGCTTGAACAGTCGGCCTCTCGTAGAGTCAAGTTCAGACCCGAATGATCTTCAAGCATTGACACCCGGACATTTCCTGATTGGTGCGTCCATGATTGATATACAAGAAAAAAATTTTGAGATCCAAATTAATTTAAAATCGAGGTGGAGTCTGGTGCAAAAACTAAGAAATTCCTTTTGGAAAAGATGGTACAGAGAATAGATTATTTCTTTACAACAAAAGGGAAAAAGGAGGCAAAAGCAATCAAATCTAGAGGTAGATCAACTGGTCTTAATAAAGGAAGATAGTATTCCACCAATGCGATGGCGGCTGAGAAGAATGATTGAAGTGTTTCCGGGGAACGATAAAAAGGTGCGAGTCGCACTCGTCAGGACAGCCGGAAGAGTTTTCAGGAGACCAATCACCACCAATAAAAGAAGTCAGTCAGCTTAAACGAGTGAGGCGTCGATCCTTTATTCAAACAGCTTGCTACAACGCAGCTTGCGAAGGGACAAGATTATCAGTAGTCAATACGCCAGTCTGGTATCATAAAGCACAGTCAACAACAAGCTCTGCCACATATCGTCATCACCTGAGACCAGACAAAAGGCTGAAGGAGCTAAAGGAAGTCCTGGCTAACATTATCAGGAACCAAGCTCCGACAGCGGGTTTATCGACTTCTGCAGAGTTGATCTGACCCTGTAGTAGCATGTTTATAGACTGCTGCAGAGTTGATCTGACCATGTAGTAGCAGGTTTATAGACCTCTGCAGAGTTTTTTAGAATCCGTAGTTAGCGGGTTTAACGACTTCTGCAGAGTTGCTCCGACTCTCTTGTTTCAGATATATAGACTAATAAGGAATTGTTCTGATTTCGTAGTAGCGGTTCAACGACTTCTGTAGAGTTGTTCTGACCCTGTAGTGAAACGTTCCAAGACTAATACAGAGTTGATTTGATTCTGTAGTAGCAGGTTATTCGATTTCTTCAGAGTTTTTCTGATTCCGTAGTATCGGGTTTATCGACTCTTAAGAGTTGTTCTGACCCTGTATTAACAGGTTTATAGACTAATGTAGAGTTGTTCTGATTCTGAATTAGCATGTGTATAGACATTTTATGAGTTATTATGACCCTGTGTGTAGTAGCAGTTTTATAGACTTTTGCAGATTTTTTCTAATTCCCTAGTAGCGGGAATATCTACTTCTGCAGAATTATTTTGACCAAGTAGTAACAGGATTATGGACTTCTGCAGAGTAGTTCTGATTCTTCAGTAGCGGGTTTATAGACTTCTACAGAGTTGTTCTGACCCTGTAGTTGTGGGTTTTCCGACTTCTGAAGAGTTGTGTTTACCCTATAGTAGCAGGTTTATAGAATTCTTCATATTTGTTTTGACCCTGTAGTAGCAGGCTTATAGACCTTTGCAGAGTTGGTCTGATTTCGTTGTAGCGGGTTTATCGACTTCTGCAGAGAGGTCCTGTCCCTGTAGTAGCAGATTTATAGACTTCTGCAGAGTTGTTCTAGCCCTGTACTAGCTGGTTTATAGACTTCTGCAGAGTTGTTCTGAATTCGTACTAGAGAATTTACGGACTTCTGTAGAGTTGTTCTGATTCAGTAGTAGCAGGTTTTTCGACTTCTTCAGAGTTTTTCTGAATCCGTAGTAGAGGGTTTATCGTCTTCTTTGAAGTTGTTCTTACCCTGTATTAACAGGTTTATAGACCAATGCAGAGTTGTTTTTTTTTTCCGTAGTAGAGAGTTTATAGACTCTGTGTAGAGTTGTTCATATTTTGTTTTAGCATGTTTATAGACTTTTAAAGAGTTGTTATTACCCTGTAATAGCAAGTGTATAGACTTCTTCCGAGTTGTTCTGATTCCGTAGTAGCGCGTTTATATACTTCTGCAGAATTGCTCTGACCTTGTAGTAGCAGGTGTATCGATTTCTGCAGAATTGTTATGACCCTGTAGTAGCAGGTTTATAGACTTATGTAGAGTTTATCTGACCTTGTAGTAGCAGATTTATCGTCTTCTACATAGTTGTTTTTTTTCCGTAGTAGTAGGTTTATCGACTTCTCTGCAGAGTGGTTCCGATTCCGCTGTAGCAGGTTCTTAGACCTCTGCAGAGTTGTTCAGATTCCGTTGTATCAGGTTTATTGACTTCTGCAGAATTTTCTGGCCCTGTAGTAGTGGGTTAATCGACTTTTGCAGAGTAGTTGTGATTCCGTAGTTGCAGGTTTATCGACTTATGCAGAGTTGTTCTGACCCTGTAGTAGCAGGTGTATCGTTTTCTGCAGAGTTGCTCTGATTTCGTAGTAGTGGGTTTATCGACTTATGCAGAGTTGTTCTTACCCTGTAATAGCTGGTTCATCGACATGTGCAGAGGTTTTGAGAAATTTCTCAGAAAATGGTACAACCATGTTTATTTATTATAGGACTAGATAAGAACCCATATAGGTATTCACATATTTGGGAATTCACATTAAATAATAGTTTCAATCAACGAGAAACACTAAATTAGGCATAAAAATTTACTGAAGTTCTAATTAAAAAATCCTCATTTGGTAGTAACGAAAGAAAATGTATGTAATAGAAATTATAATATTTCTGCCTAGCCTACTTCGGAACAATTTATAGCAGCTTCCTTTTCAAATTATGAGAGGTAGTCTTTTGGAATTTTATTGAAACTGTTTTATTGATCGTTCCATTTCAATATTCGAAATATATTTATGTTGTTTGGAACTGAATGTTTCTCATCAGAATTTATAAAATAATGCAAACTCATGAATAAAAAGGTCAATGAAATTTATACTTTTGGGTGCGAAGAAATTTCATTTGAATGAAAGTTCATATAAGTCAGTGTTTGTATAGAAATTATATAGCTTATACAAAAGTGTGAACGTATAAATGAAAATATCATTAAAATGCGTTTTCATATAAATGAAAATTCATACAAGTGCATGTTCATATAAATGTAAAATCCATACAAGTTCGTTTTCTTATAGGTGAAAAAATTCATACATGTATGTGCTCATATAGGTGAAAAATTCAAACGTGCGTGTTCATTATGAATTAAAAAATCATACAGGTGCATGTGTTCGCGTAAATAAAAACGCATGCAGGTATGTGCGTGTTCACATAAATGAAAAGTGGAGTGTACACATAAATGAAAATTCTTATCCTCCCCAGGTCCCATTTCAGGTACTAAAACATGCAAATCTCCAAGGGATAGTTTGTCGTTGATGTTGCCAAAGGTTTCACATCACCAGTGAAAGGAATATCAGATCATTCTCTGACATGACTTGAAGTAATCATAATATTGGCTGTAATTGGAAGAGTAGCGCATAATGTATATAATAGCAAGACCGCTGACATAAGCATTCCAGATGGCAGAGCACCATCTATTGGGACAAAAATTAACTAAACGTTTTTTAGGTTTGTTACATAATAATTTCCCAACTCATTTTGTTGACAAATCAAGAAAAATTCACCACATACGCGTTTCGAGCTGTTGGCCCTTGTCAGCGTGGTGCAGGCGGAATTTCAACAACTAAAAACTGGTCCTTGAGGCTCCTTGAGAATTGGATATTTATGAGGTGAAATTATTCCTATATACCTTTATTCTATGAAATAGCCGAATTGCGTGGGCGTTGTTAAGTCAGGTGTAGAAATAAGGTGAACTTCGACAACTTTTTCTAGTGGAAGGTGAGTTTATTGTTCACCTCCCAAGGGGAAGAAACTCATACAAGCGAGTTGCGGGGATGGAAAGCGCAGGTGCTGCTTCGGTAGACTCAGGTATAAGGGGAAATACTTCTGCGACGGGAGGAGAACTCTTCGCTGTGGAGGTCGTACCGGCTGGTGATGGAGTACAGCGCCTTCTGTCACAGGGATGTCAATTTATGTAATTATAGTGATAGAGTATAGCACCTTTTGCCACAGGGATTTTAGTGCATGTAATTATAGTGATAAGGTACAGCGCATTCAAACACAGTGATGTCATTGCGTGTAATTGTAGTGGTGGAGTACAGCCCCTTCTGCCACAGGGATATCAGTTCATATAATTATAGTGATGAAGTACAGCGCCTTTTGCCAAAGGGATGTCAGTGAATGTAATTATGCCATATGGTGATGGGTCACAAAACCTTCTGCCACAGGGATGTCAGTGCATGCATTGTAGTGAGGGAAAACAGCGCCTTCTGCCACAGAGATGTAAATGCATTTAATTGTACCAGAAGGCGATAAAGTACAGCGCCTTCTGCCACAGGGATGACAGTTCATGTAATTGTACCAAAAGGGGATGGAGTACAGCGCCTTCTGCCATAAGAATGTCAGTGCACGTAATTGTACCAAAAGAGGATGGAGTACAGCGCCTTCTGCCATAAGAATGTCAGTGCACGTAATTGTACCAAAAGAGGATGGAGTACAGCGCCTTCTGCCATAAGGATGTCAATGCACGCAATTGTACCAGAAGGTGATGGAATACAGCGCTTTCTAACATAAGGATGTCAATGCAGGTAATTATACCAGAAGGTGATGGAATACAGCGCCTTCTAACATAAGGATGTCAATGCAGGTAATTATACCAGAAGGTGATGGAATACAACGCTTTCTGCCACAAGGATGGCAATGCATGTAATTGTATCACAAGGGGATGGAGTAAAAATGTATTTAATTTATTTACAATTTCAGACTACCAAGGGATGTTGGCTGACCAACTCACCATCACTTCCGTCCAGTCCAAGTTGATACCCCGAGAACGGAAGAGTCGCGATAACAAACGCTGGTTTTCTGTCAGAATGTCTTCCCTTTCTTGTCTGCGTCGCGGGCCGTTGAGGCTAGAAAATATTTTTTTTCAGGCAAATTTTCCGAAACGGAAAAAAGGGACTTTATATTATATATATTATGTGAAAGTTGAGATATAAAAACAAATAATCTCTTGTAGAAGTTCTCAAAACATTACCAGCACATTATTCCTACAATAGTCTGCCATTTCTACAGAAGGAATCCAGTTATATATATTTTTTTCGAACCTCCTCATAGGTCAAATTTTTAATCCACATCCAGGTTACAGAAAAGACAATTTACAATATAATCTTTCATGTGAGTTATACCTTTAACCCTTATTTTATGAGACTTTATCTTCATGTGTGAAGAATTTTAATAATATAGTGTCAATGAAATATTCAAAAAAATCCTCTTATCCTTTAACTCTATCATATATTGTTGCCTAAGGCGATAAAACATTTATTATAATATAGGCAGTAGCTTTTCAAATTTCTTTACTATCTTCTCTTATCTCATTGAAGCAATATCTTACAATAAAATGAGACAAAAAAAGCGCCGATTTTAAAACTCTTTCTAAAAATAAATATCTAAATAAACACATATATATATAAATTTGATTAAGCCCTAAGATTTGAATAATTAAAATATTATTAATAAACATCTTTCTCTCCCGTCAAAACAGGCGTGAAATATGGCCTTCATGCGAGAATAACAAATGAGAACACCTCTTCTGTATCAAGAACACACAATATGCGTTTCATCTATTGACGGTTGATGAAAACTAATAGACTTAGGTCAGTGAAAAAATCAAACCGCTCATCCGGAGACTATAGTTTCGAAATATAGTTCTCGTCAGTTTATAGCGAGCTTTGATTTCATGAGACCCACAAGGGATTCAAATGTAATATGAAGAATTATCTGGCTAAGTGGCTCGACTAATTTTATTGCCAAAACATAGATGGTAATGTTGACATGAAGAAATTGATCATAAATAAAGAAAGGAAATTTCTCCCGTAAAAATGGAGGCAAAGGTTATCTATTAACCGTCTTTCACACATATCTCGTAGACTAGGGTCTAGCCACGACACAGGCTATGAAAATTTGTAATGTACATTTAATTATGATCAAATTCAAATGATGAAGAAGAATGAAAGAAGAGATTATTACCTTCTAGAGGGTCCTACAGGAGCCCTGTTGTCCAGGGTGCATCTACAGGAGAGAATTCCCGTGAGAAGTCTCCTGTTTTCTACTCCCGTAAGCTCTAGCTTCTCCCGCTCCTTCAGGACCTTCTTGGACTTCAATCTGACGTGGGCGTAGTCCGTTGGAGGCGAGCAGTCAACTGCAGCCTGGACCTAGGTCCACACCTAGCTGGTCATATCACTCAGTAGGTTAGAGGAAAATCCTTTAACGTTTTGTTATACACTATAATGTGAAATAAGAGAGACCAACACAAGGCCTGAAAACATGGATAGTTTGTCTGTTCGCTTCTGGCCTGACATTTTAGTTGGGATTCATATCAGGTTAAGTCAACTTTTGATTTCCCCAAGTAGAATATTTCGCTCACTTTAAATATAAATTCAAATCATTTGTCATTTGAATCTTCATAAAACAATTGGAAGAAGGTAAAGTGACATATATTTTGAAATTTGAAAAATTTGAAAAATTAATTTCTAATAATCCAGATAATATTTCAAATTTCCGTATTCGCCTTTTTACCCTGATGAACTAACACGTTTATGTGATATGATAAAATGTCCAAAGTAATGTTAGCAGTCTTTTGGGTCAGCTACCCTCGGCCTGCAAGATTTCTTTGTATAGAAAATTTGATAGTGTGAATTCTCTTGTTTGTCAGGAGATATAAAATTATATATAAATATCTTTACGTATCTAAGTTTTATGGACAAAGTTTAACAATGCAATAATTCACTACTTTTAAAATCAATAGTCTCCCACATATTTATTATAAGTTATGTAATGATGCCTGGGGAACCAGGAAAGGTCCTAGAATACAAAGTGGATATATATTTATAAATGTAGTAATTAGTGAAGCAGTCGTGGTAGTTGTGTGGAAAGTGGTAAGAAGCAGATAGGAGTGAGGATTCAGAAGCAAGCACCCCTGAGGAGTAGAGGGGGAGGAAAGAGAGCAGGTACGAGGACCACCCTGGGAACAACTGGTGTCGAGACCACCTCGGTGCAAACTGTTTCTTGATCATCACATCCAGCTGCTTTTAAACTGCTTCGAGTAAGATATATTATCCCCCAATGAGAAGTGTAGTAAGAGAGTGTTGGGTTAGAAGGCTGAACATCTGGTGACCCAAGGGATTGTTTTGACCAGGCTATTTTATCTTCCCTTTCCTCATACTCCAACACAAGCCTTTCTATTTATATATTTATAAATATTATGACATATATGCACTCAATGAAGTGATTAAAAATATATATAAAACCCTAGAATTAAAAAAAAAAACGACTTCCTATACGACGGAATACAATATGTCACTAAGTAAAAAGCAATCAATGCCTAATTTCAGCAATAATAATTATTTTTTTGATAAGCTTGAGAGGTCTATCACATACGAATGTCTATTTTATTTTTAATACTCTCAGAAAATAAAAAAGAGTCCTAATAATCGAAACACTATTTTTATACACTATTATAATAGAGATAATTTATTATTCATCTAAATTCAGAATATAATTGTTGATTTATTTTGTTATTAAGCAATTTCTCTCTTTACCCAGAAAATTTCTATTTTATAAGGTTGACTTGCTTTGATCAAAATAAATTGGCTTGTCATACTTGAGTTCGTCCTTCCTCATTTTTATACGCGACAATAATATCACTTGACGTTGCTCTTGCCTCTGACGTACCGCTCGTTATTCCAGTGTTTCACTTGCTATGTGATACGGGGGTGCACGCCTTTCTTGCCAACTTTACATACACGGTTGCAGCTCGACTTACGTTTGTTATAATGTTTTAATAAACGATTTATAAACTTTTAAACAACTATGCAAAGTTTTAGCAGTGATTCACGTTTTTCCACCTATCACGTCGTCAAGCTAGACAACAGCACTACACACCACTGTTTCTTTCTAGATAAGTATTACTAAAGCACAATACAACTGTTTCCATTCTAGAAGACGCAACTTTTTTATAGCCTTTCGATAGGTTATATCTTACTTGTGAGAAAACTTAAAGTTTAAAATATTAACATAGGCACAATTGTAGACGCTTTCAAAAATAAGTTTCCTGGGAAAACTCTGCAGATTTATCGATTTGAAATTTATAGTTGAGCTTCTATTTATTAATCAGTAGACATTTGTTATGGACGAGGTCCAACAGACCGAAATGCGTACTTGGTTAGCTTTTCTTGATTAATCAAGAATGTATATTTGGCCAATTATGGAATAATTGAATAATTTATTCCGACAGATGGCGCAAGCCATAAGCAACTTCTAGTTGCACGGTCAGAAGATGCTATTTTCTAAATTTATCCACCTTTCACTTTTATAATATTTTTTACATTATTTATGGAATTTGAGAATATATATAACGGATAAAATTAGTCCTGCCTATAGAACTTCATCGTTAGATCGTGGTTTTGATGTGTCAATGATAGCGATTTTTGCTTTTTAGAAGATATGATCTACATGCCAAAGGTTTTGTTCTACAGACCTCATTATTTAAGCTTAACTCATTTATGATAAATAATGTACATATTTATACTCATTTATATTGGAGATCCTTTAAGAAGATCCTACATTATATTTAAAAATATTTATTTTCTGCGAGTGAATAGTTTTTGAAAATTTTCTTTTTTACTCTCAAAGGTTCACACATTGTTTTAGATTAGACTATTGATTAATACCAATTGGTAAATCAACCTTTTAGGATTTAAATGAATGCAAATAAAAAATGGTGTTAATATATTTATTATTTTAAATAAAATCATGAATACGCTAATCTTATGTATCTATTTATAGATCCTTACATATTTTGAAAGAGAGTCGGTCTGATGCACGTAGAGTCGTGAGAGAAAGTCTAAGATATGTGAAATCTACCATATTCTGTAATATATTGTGCTGGAACAGCTGAGAAAGAAGTGTCACTGCAATCCGGCCAGGCGGCAGAGTTGTGAAGCCTGTTCAGCGTTATTCTCCCTAATCGATTTCCAATGCAAATATATTATTTAATGATTTGTAAGTAAAATAAAAGAAAGGGGGATGTGCTGGAACAGCTGAGAGAGAAGGTCCACGGCAACCCGACCTGGCGGAAGCCCTGCCTCCCCTAACGGCTGCCGGCTGCTGCCAACCAATAGGAGGGCGCGCACGAAGAACAATAGCGTGTACGGCCCGAGTGAATAAACACTTATTTTAATTTTATCTTAAATGATTGTTCGAATATTTATTCATTGTGAACATAACATATATGTTGGTATAAGCCACCCTCCGATCACAAATCATTGCAAGTTCAGCGCCTCAATCTTACATACAAGATATAGTGCTCTAATATAGTCAGTGAGTAGCTATTAATACAACCACAGACCATAGCATACACCAGTCTACAATATATACTATCCCCTGTAGACCTTTGGGGCAGGTTGTAGACCTTTGGGGCAGGTTGTTATTATGCCAGGCCTTCCCAATATTTTTCGTCGCAGAAAATGTCACAGTAGGAT
>CP092883.1:33200963-33247559 GCA_030710605.1 Cordylochernes scorpioides
AAAACATTCTATCTTCCAAGGATGAACAGCAAGCCGAGGCCTTTATTTTGTTCTACGACGGTGTGAAGTTGTCTCACCTCCCTGCATGTGTGTATATCAATTCATAAGGGAGCATATCTGCCCTTTATTTCCATTGGGATGGAATGCTTCTACTGAAATCGCCAAGGACACTGTAGAATTGTGAAAGTCTCTATAAATCTGTGGATCATTGAACAAAACTAGAGTAACATTCAGAGCTCAGTCTGAGCGTTCCCTTTGTAGTTACTGCTCCCTTTACAACTGCAGTCAACAGACCTACTCTGCAGGCATCAGCCAATGTTCCGCTAACACCATCAGCCTTTGCTCCGCCGGCACAAGCCTCTATTCCTCTGTCTCCAGCATCCAAAACACACCGGATGTGTACCGTGAATTAAGCCCCTAATGGAAGTAGTAAGAAAGAACATAATACAACCCCAGAGTATTGTGCATTTATCGCTATGTATCTCCTTCAGGGCATTACTCTTAATGACAGAACAATAAGTACAGATGGAGAATTTTCAAGAAAGGAAATTGATCAATAAAAGAAAAGGTCAAAGCTCCCGTTAAAACTAGATGCCATCTATTGACCATAGGCACAAACTAGAGACCTCGGGATAGTGCCACAACACCAGTTTTGGGAAATTAAAGATTCCACCTGGAAACTTTGGTCTCGGGCTAATGGCCTTCTTCAACCCAGTGCTGACTTTATTCCATGAGATCCACGAGGGATATAAAGGAATCTTCACAATCGCCAAAGAGCTGTTTAGATTGTAAAGTGGCTAGGCCAAATCTATAGCCAAAATATAGATGGAAATTTTTCCTGGAGGATTTGATCTATAAAAGCAAAGGTCGCCTCTTCGGTCAAAATATAGATGGCGTCTAGTTTTCACGTTTATTTTAATGGGAGATGCAACCTTTGCTTTTATAAAAACAACAAGTGCCTAAAATACTAGGGATCTAATATAATCTTCACAATCCACAAAGAGGTACAGACCTATTCACCCATAGAAGAATCACAAAGTTGACGATACAAAGAATCCAAAATCTCACATAAATACATTGATTTGTTATGATTTGAAAACAGTGATTTGTTGTTTCCTGTGATAGTCAGCTGGTATCAGGAAGTTTGACATTCATAGACTTAAATGATAATTCCACTTATATGCTGATGTAGAATAATGCTTCTCAAATTGTAAAGAGCGTTATAAGCGGGTTGTTTTACATCGCAAAATGTAATTAGAGACCATTATAGAAAAGGTTCAATAAGCGGAATGACACTGATTAGTGGAATTATTATGACGAAGATTTACTGTAACTGAAATCTATGTAATTTGGTGTACTTAGAGTATAAACAGAAACAGCCATCTTTCCACAATGTCCAACTATAATATATTTCAACATGTGGGGTAATATAATAAAACATATATTGCAGCCCTCTATATACTCTGTATATTATTAAATACTATTGAAACCTATATATTATCACGGTAGTAATGGCAAGTATTACAAATGTTAGAGTAAGAATAATTTATTGATCAGAATTCACAACTATTTTATAATTTAATTTACAAGTGATAATATACAAGAAAGGTAAGGGGTGATGACTAGGCGAATATTTATGATGATAAACTACAGAGTATTCGAAATAATTATTCTGTGGCAATATTACCAGGATACAATATTAGGAATAGAAGATTCTTTTACACTCTACCTTTTTAAAAATACTCTAAAATAGATGCTAATCTCCTTTCTGTATAACAAGCTATCTGAGTCTGCAGGTGGGATTGCGTCTGCGAGCGTCTCGTGCCGCTCGCACTTTGGTTTAAAAGGGCCGCCCCCAAATTTTGTTCTTAGAAGTTCTAGGAATAAAGGATATCTCGTCCTAAGCTGAAACACTGACGGCTGAGAAATGCCGTAACAATAGTATTTTTATAAATATTATATAATACATCAATAGGTGGGTTTACATTTATGGTTTAGGGACCCCTATCAAATAGATATATAAAATTATATTTAATAAGAACAAGTACCAACAAAATATTCTTTTAAGAAAGTTAAACTATATATACACAGTGAAATAAACTGACGACAATATGGGAATATATAGAATATGAATGTATTTGATATATATATGGGAAAACTGAATATTATTTTTAAATTTATTTATCTCCACAGTGATATAGAACTGGGTGGAGAAGAGACGGTTGAGTAGATCTTTAAGAAAGAAACAGGAATTGGACGAGTGGCCATTTTGTCAGGATCCTCCGTGGACATTGGAGAAGAGGGCAGGCAGTCAGGCAGCTCCGGCAGAGATCATTTTCCAAGAGGATGATGTGAGGAGTACACGGTTGGTTAGGTTGATGGATGGTTGGTCAGAAGGGTCGGTCTTGGGGAAGTGGGATGAGGAATCGGTGAAGATAAGCTTGAATCCCAGTTGTACATCGGGAATATAGAGGCATTGTTTCAAGATAACAGCAGCAAAAGTAATATATTGATTTTCAAGATCAAAGGTAAGGATCATGTTACAGATGCTCAGCAGCAACAGCAAAGGGCTTAGTTCCAGATACTCACTAGCAATAGCTTTAGTTGCATATGTTCAGATATAAGAAAAATCTTAGATTTTAAACGATAAGATATCGTTTGATAATCTTGCAACAGAAAGAGACTTAGTTCCAGCTCTTCAGAAGTGCTCAGGTCATTTTGATCATAGGTTAGGGAATTTCTTGAGAGTTCAAGATACTCAGCATTCACAGCAAAAGTTCCAGATACTTATCGTTGAAAGCCATTTCTTGAGATCAATATGATCTCTTTAAGAGAAATTTCTTGGGTTCCAATTTGATCATCAAGGTATTAAGTGAGAGCATCATGAGCTTGGGAGCAGACTGCCTGACTACAGCTTCGAGTAGGAATTGTGGCCTTTAGAATGCAAATGAGGTTGGCTAATAAGGGAGATGAATTTTGAAAAAAAAAAAGCCAATCCTGTAAAAATTAATTTTGATAAAACAGCCAATCAAATATATATATAAATAATTTAGAAATTTAAAAGCCAATGATATAAAAAATAAATAATTTTGATTTAAATACCAATCATTTATATAAAAAAATAATTAAGAAATTCAAAAGTCAATGATATATAAAAAATAATTTTGATATAATTGCCAATATGCTATAAAAAAAAAAAAACTAAAAAAACCTCTCCCTAAAAAACTCTAAATAACCCCCCCCCTATAATCCTTAGCACTAAGATAAACCCCAACCCCCCATACCACTGTCACCCCCCAACTGTGAAACTTATAGAAATAAAATGGGTTAGTTATAAGCCACCAACTAAACCTAAACAACCTATCTAAAAAATGGTTAGTAAAAAAAACTAATCCGTAAACGCTAACCGAACTCAAAAGATAAAAAAACCCAACCCAAAAACAAAACACTAAAAACCCAGGAAACTTCATCTCCAAAATTAGCCTCTCTCAACTCAAGGAACTTTGCTTTAACTGTAACAATGGAATATTGCTTGGTTGCTATAGGATGCCTCAAATATAGGAATTTTTATTCTTTTTTTTTTCACAATTAATTGTCAAATAGATATGAATAATTTTCGACACACACATGGGGACAAAACATACACACAGTTTAAAGCTGTATACTTCACTGAGGTAAAAAAAAAAAGTTTATGTACACCAAAATATTTGTGAACAGAAGTAAAAAATACAATTTATACCTTTGAAAATTGAATACAAACTAATATCTTCAGAATATAAAAATATGAATTTACAGATACAACTGGACTCAGTACAAGAGATGAATTAGGTGTATATATATAGTCGAACCTCTTTAATTCAACACCCCAAGGGATCAGAGCTTTCGGTTGAATTAAAGGAAGTGTTGAATTAAGGTTATTCAGATGATTAAGTAATCATCTAACTCGCTAAAATAATATTTTTTTAAAAATAGCTTTGTAATATAAATTGATGATATTAATTGAAACAATAGTGTGTTTTTATTTTATTTTCATGATTAACTTTTAGTATCAGTGACAAAATGGCATTAATACATATTTTAGAAACATAAATAATTGTAACAAATTCACTGGTAATGTGTTTCTTTCAGTAATATAATCAAATATTAACTCTACAGACATTAAAATATTAAATATATTGTAACGTTTTATTTTTGCTTTAACTTTTAAAGAAATGTTTTATTTTAAATCTTTATCTAATTTGTTTGTTTGTTTTAAATAAAGAGGCAAATTTACCATGTTGTTGTTCTTTTGTTTATTAATTGTTCTTTTTTTCCAATGATGATAAGAGTTATTGATCACACATTAAAAATCAATGAAAAACCAATTACAAAATTAATTACAAAATTCAGAAACGTGTCATATCCCTCGGCTTGAAGGATTTATTTTCGCAAAATAAATGGTTTCAATTGTGACACATGAACTTTAACCAAGGAGGAATCATCTTTCAAAAATTCACACGTAACACTAGATATTATTCTTGTTATTTGAAAAGGACCCTCATACTTTGGGGATGTTTTGACCATACTTGGATCATTACTAGCTATTTTATGAAGGACCAGATCACCAACTTTGAATGACGACTGCGGATGTTTTGCATCGTGTCGTGCTTTCCACTTTTCTCTATGCTTTGCACTATTTTCTATTGCTTTCTTCCTTGCATTTTCTATGGTGAAATGTGGTGATTCAGAAAATTCTGGTATTGCACAATCAAAAAGTAGGAAATTTGGAGAAAACCCAGTGACATCATGGGGTGTGCTATTATAATCTTTCACAATTTTGGCAAGTAATGATGACCATTTTAGTCTTGGATTCTCTTGAAGGTTTGTTCTTAATTTGGTGAGTATAGTGTCATTCATCTTTTCACACAGTCCATTACTCTGCGGATGATATGGCGTCGAATAGGTGTGTTGAACTTGATGCTCATTCAAAAACTTGTTAAATTCTTTTGATGTAAAATTCTTTCCGTTGTCAGTTAAAATACATTTGATTTGGGGAACAGTTTTGTTGATTTTGTCTAAACATTGAATTACTGCTTGAGAAGTGTTGGTGACAGTAGGGAAAGCCCAAACAAATCTTGTTAGGTGGTCAATTATTACTTGAATGTATTTGTGCTTGGTTTCATTTGCTGCAGAGCCTAGCACAATAGTATCCATTGATATTAATTCCAGTGGTTTCAGATCAGAGTTTGGTGCAACATATTCTCCAATAAATGGTTTATGACTGCATTTAGTTATTTGACATATTTTACATGAGCGAACATAGTCTTTGATGCATCTGATAGCATTCGGCCACCAATAAAATGGTGTTATCAATCTTACTGTCTTGTTAATTGAGGGGTGAGAATGATTATCGTGGTATTCTTTGAGAATTTCTTCTTGGAATGATTCTGGAACAACTGTTTTTAGAACTCCATTATGTTTCACCATAATAAGATCTCGATGAATATGAGAGTTCTTTACAAAACTGAGATCCGATTTTTGTTGGTGTAGTCGAAGAGTGGGGATTGATACATGAAATGACACTGGTGATCTTGACAATGCATCAACATGCGTTTGCTTTGATCCTGATCTGTGAACTATTTTCATTGACTTGGTTGATAATTCAATTATCCATCGGAGATATTTTGCCTTTGGTTTCTTTACGTTGAAGAGCCATTCCAAAGCCGAATGATCTGTAATGACTTCAAATGTATTGTTCTCAAGATAAACTTCAAAGTATTCAACTGATTGAACTACAGCAAAGCATTCCACTCAAATGCAGAATAGTTCTGTTGATGTGGTAGAAGTTTCCCTGAATAATAGGAAATTACATGTTCTTGATTATCATTTCCAATTTGAGCTAAAATAGCACCAATTCCCAGTTTAGATGCATCTGTATAAAGCTTACATGGTAATGAAGGATCATATGTAGAAAGAACTGGATCTGTGGATAAATGAGACTTTAGTTCCTGAAATGATTTGTTAACTTCAGTAGTCCATTTGAATAACTTATTTTTTCTTGTGAGGCTTGTTAAAGGATCTGCAATTTCACTAAATTTAGGAATAAATTTCCTGTAGTAACCTGCTAAACCCAAAAACTGCCTTACTTGCTTCACTGTTTTAGGTTGAGGGAACTCATTTATTGCCTTTGTTTTTTCAGGGTCAGGTTTAATCTTGTTATGTCCTATGATATGACCTAAATATCTTATTTCTTGTTTTGCAAAGGAGCATTTCTTCAACTTGAGTTTGATATTGTTTTCTTTAAGCTTGTCAAATATTTTCTTCATGAGTTCAATATGATCTTTAAAAGTACTGCTGTAAATTAGAATATCATCTTGATAATTACAAACACCGTTCCAAAGAAGATTTCCAATAATATGCTGAATTATTCGCTGAAAAGTACTTTGAGCATTTTTCAAGCCAAATGGCATAACCAAAAATTCATAATGCCCGTCATTTGTAATGAAAGCAGTTTTCTCAACAGAGTCTGGATGTATTTCAACATGCCAATAGCCCCATGCTATGTCAAGTGTTGTGAAGTATTTCGCATTATGTAAGCGATCAAACATATCTTGGATGTATGGAAGAGGCTGCTTGTCATCAATTGTAATTGCATTCAGTTTTCGGTAATCTATGCACATCCTTTGTGAACCATCCTTTTTAGAGACCAACACTACAGGGAAGGCCCAAGGTGACTGAGATTCTCTTATTAGTCCCTTTTTACTCAATTCTTCAACTTGTCTTTTTATTTCATCATATTCGGCAAGTAGTCTTCTATATGGTCTACAACTGATGGGTGGATGTTCAATTGTATGGATCTTGTGTTGAACAGCAATCCTTCCAATGTCAGTTTCATGCTGGCTGAACAATGCTTGATTTTCTTTAAGTAATTGATTAAGCTCTTTTTGCTGAACAGATGGAAGATACGTTTCAGGAGATATATAAAAACATTCATTTCCTTTAACATACACCGCTTTGTCTTTTGTGTCAATTATTAATCCAATTTTTCCTGCTACATCAAGTCCAATAAGCAATGGATAGCTAAAGTTTTCACTACATGAAGCTTATACCTGACAAGTTTAGAATGGATTTTCAAAAATACTTCTACTGATCCTAAAGTATATGCAAAACTATCTACTTGTTTAATTTTGATTCTATCGTTTACATTCAATTTTAACTTATGTTGTTTTAAAAGCGAACAGCTCATTAATGAAATAGTTGACCCGGTATCAATAAAAGATGAAACTGTAATATTATTAAGTAAAACTTCAACATTAACAAATCTATAAGGAAAATTGGTATTTGCTATGCAAAGTGAATCAGCTATGGTTTGTTTAACATCTGTGGTGATATTAGTTGCTTGGTGTTTAAGCTTGTCTTTATAATTAGGATCATAATCTTTGCAATCACTTATCCAATGTTTAAAATACAATCCTTTTTTCTTACAAATAGGACACCAATATGGGCAATTTTTTGAGATTGTAGGTGTAGTTATATTAAAAACCTTGGTTTTACTTCTCTGTTGTTGCCTTATTTGATTATTGTTTTGTTCAATCTCCATGGCAATCTGCATCCAATGTGATAACTCTTTAGGCTGGGCTGTTACGAGATAATTTTTCCAATCTAATGGCAATCCATCCGTTAACATTTTTAGCTTCTCGACATTATTGAGGCTTGTTTGATTTAATAATCTAATTTTATCTCTAAAATAATCTTCCACGGTTTCTTCTTTTTTTAAGTCTTCTTTTTGATGCTGCAACTATAGGGCTTTCAACTTTATAACCAAAGCGCTGAATTAATTTGAGTTTAACAGTATCCCATTTTTTAATGGATGCGTTGCTCAATATTTCATCAGCAAACCATTCTAAAGCATCTTTTGATAAATAATAAATTAGATTATTGATTCTATCGACTTCATCTAGTTTACTAGTTTCCAATTCATATAGTTTAAGCCATGTTTCAGGCCGAATTGAACCTTTATCACCGCTAAATTTCTCTAATTTGTTTACATTTACTGCCATTGTACTTACTTTTTCTCTCGTCGAAGCCTTTCTTGATTTATATTTTAATCCTTTCGTAGCTGCGCCAAATATTTTATGTAACGTTTTATTTTTGCTTTAACTTTTAAAGAAATGTTTTATTTTAAATCTTTATCTAATTTGTTTGTTTGTTTTAAATAAAGAGGCAAATTTACCATGTTGTTGTTCTTTTGTTTATTAATTGTTCTTTTTTTCCAATGATGATAAGAGTTATTGATCACATTAAAAATCAATGAAAAACCAATTACAAAATTAATTACAAAATTCAGAAACGTGTCAATATTAAATAATATTTTATTCTAATTGAAAAATATAGCAGTTGAAAGGAAATAAATATGGTAAAAAGAAAATTTAAAAATATTATTTAAAAATAATCATGAAGATCTTTTAAAAATTCCTTTATAGATGTCTGTTTTTGCACTGAAATCCTATTCAGGATGTATTCCAGATGGTCTATTTTAAAAGACATGCATGTCTTTCTTCCTCTGAAATGTCTTTTAATAAATATATTTTAATGTATTAAAGTCATCCACTGCTGCAGCAGGTGTTATTGATTTTGTATTTGAATATTTTATAATAACACAGAAATGGAATATTGAAAAAAAAAAATGTTATCATAATCATTGTGGCTACATTTTAAAAAGATTTATTTATTTAAAAGGAAATTATTTGTAAATTTTAAAATAACTAAAATATTTTAATGCTGAAATTTAAAAAGAAAATATTATTGTTAATTAGCCCACGAAGCCTAAATCCCAGCATAAAAAAAAGAAAACAAAAAAAAAAAACAATCACACTCGCGACATTGCGCAACGGCACTGCAAAGTGAAACTTAAAACTAACCAGGAACCAAAAGTGCGCGCGCGCGATCCTATCGGCGCCCGCTGATCGCCGCCGTAATACCTTTTTAGCGGAAAGTTGTAAGTAAAAAACATTCAACTGTCGAAATTCGAATTTTAAAATGGTCGGACTATCGGAAGTGTCGTATTATCGATATGTCGAATAACGGTTTGTTATTTGATAGGCCGGAGGTCGGGACATCAGAACATGGTCGAATTATCGCCGAGTGTCGAATTGGGGTGTGTCGAATTAACGAGGTTATACTGTATTATTTTCGTGAGTTAAATGGGGGGGTCGGTGGAAGGCTGGTTAAACCGTTTGGTTTTCGACCGCTACGACCCGGGTTCGATTCCCGCATTGGACAGTTTTTCTGTTTAAAAAAAAAAAATTTTAAATGCTCCAATGGCCCCCCCGATTCTTGCAAAAGTCCAACCCCACCAGCGAGTGCAAGTAACCAAACGGGGCTCTGGCACATTTGTAAGTGCAAAGTCGAACTTCTTTCACATGTGTAGACATGTGGTGCGCTTACAGTAAAAAAGCAGTCGCTAACTACCCACCATGATTATCATGGCCTGTACCACGTGTACTAGGGATAAGCAAAAAAAAAAAAGCAATTTTTTAAAAATATTATTTTCGTGAGTTAGATGATTAGCTAATCATCTAACCTTAATTCAACACTTCCTTTAATTCAACCGAAAGCTCTGATCTCTTGGGGTGTTTAATTAAAGAGGTTCGACTGTATTTGTAATGTAGAGACTGTATTCTTTCGGATGCAAGCAAAAGTTATATCAATTATTTATTTTTAAAGTATTTTATTCACTGTAGAATATAAAATTGGCGCGAGTAACAAGGGGTTAAGACAATTCTGATTTTCTAATTTTACTTTTCACTTTCAAACAACAAGGTATTAGAGGCATTTTTTCAAATAAATTTATCATTATATTATTTGAGAAAAATGTTCTAAAATACTCTTATACCTTTCAAATATATAATTCATAATATTTTGCCTAGGGGATTTGGCATAATTTAAAAACAATACATAGGTTTATATATAAACATGTATGCTAATGGTAAGAAGAACCTATTATCAAATCACTTCTTTTGATATTCAGCATTACTGTAAAGAAATAGGTCAATTTAGGGAATTAAAACAAATTATTAAGTGGCTGCCTTTTCCTCTTTGTATGGCTGTTTTTTTAATTAAACGGTCTAAAAATTTAGAAAAGTTTTTAAAAAATGGCCAAACCATGGCTATAGTGAACCAAAAGCTCTGTCCCATTGGGGTTCACTATAGAGGGGTTTTACTGTATTTGTTTTTTCTCTAGTTTTTGTGTAAGGTATTCATTTTTGAAAATTTTGTTGGATCATTTTGTACAGGAGAATAGGTGCCATTGTTATTCAATAAAGAAAGCATTTTTTGTTTATAGTCTTCTTTTTTCATTAAAATAATTCCATTTCCTTTGTCATATTTTGTTATTACATATTTGATTTATAATTAATATTTTAACTTCATCACTGGGTTTTAAATAATATTCGGTATTTCAATTAGAACTTTAGGTTTGTTATGTAAGTGAAGTAAATTAGTTTTATCTGGGCTTATTGATAATTTATTCCTATTACACCATCGAATCACATAGCATAGAATATATCCGCTTAATCTTTTGAGATCCTTGACCGACATGTTCCAGCAAATGATAGAAAATGTCTTCTGCATAGCAAATTATTTCAGTATTTGGATGTTCGAAACTCTTCAGCAAGTCATTTAACAATTTATTCCATAATATTGGGGATAAAGGACCGCCTTGAGGGCATCCTTTTGTCAGTCTTTTTGTAACATTATTGGGAGTATAAATAAGCCCTTGCGGTTTGATAAAGATGGCGCTACTAGTTTATTATTCTACTGTTTCATCTGGACCGTTATTTCTCTGAAGTATTAATAACCTAGTTTTTTTTTTCTAAAATGTCAACTTTTGTACCAAATAATGTGTTTTTGCGGGGAGTTTTACTTCATTACTTCAATATGAAAGAAAAAAGCTGCTGAGAGTCATCGTAGTTTATAATGACCATGCTCTAGCTGAATAAAGGCTCAATAAGACCCAACACAAACGCAAAGGGAACTCTCAAAAACACTTGGAGTCACTCAACCAGCCATTTTTCATCTCTTAAAATAAATAGGAATGATCCGAAAGGTCAGAACTTAGGTGCCGTATGAACTGAAGCCAAGAGACGTCGAACGCCATTTTTTCACGTGTGAACAACTGCTTCAACGTTAATAAAGAAAAGGGTTTTTGCCTAGAATTGTAACTGGTGATGAAAAGTTTTTTACATTTGGTTGTAAACTTCCTGATTGGCTCTAAGGCAATTTTGACAAAGTTTGTCTTTTGACCAATTCCCATCTTTTAGCCATGGGAAGATTTATGAATTTGTTGCAGTCATCAAGTTTATGATTTTGACGAAATAAAATACAATTTTGATATTTGCTTACATAAAGGTTGTGAGTCAACAAATTTTTATTAGGAGATTTCTGTTCATGAAATGTAAGATTGTGTATGCCTTGCATGCTCCTAGCATGTTTCTCTAAAAAATGTAACAAAGTTTTCAAATGTTCGATATTCTTCATGTTCAAGGTTAATTCCTATTCCTTCCTGAGGGTTTCACCAATTCTTTTTTCAAAGAAATTTATCAGGATCAGATCTGTTAAATTGTTATTCTCAAGACCCAGTATTGAGAGATTTCTTATGCTTTCATTGCAAACATCAAGGACTTCATAAAGAGAATTAGCCGAAACAGGTCTCAATGGCTTTATGGAAAATATTTTGTTGATTTGAGAGAAATCCAATTCTCTTTTGTTATCGAATCTCTACATAGAGTATCCCATGCTTGTTGGCAGCTTCTATCATAAATGGGAAAACCTCAAATCGACTTCTCAGAAGAGCCTCTGACTGGTGCATTCAGATATTAGAATTTTTGTAAATTAGTGATTCATTTGAATTAATAGTATTGTTATAGATACAAGAAAATAAGACCTAATTCAAATAATTTAATAGTGTGACGTTTTGGTAACTACATTGTTACCGAATTCGAATACCCCATTCTTGTATCTATAATCTATAATCCAAATTGTGCTTTATTATAATAGTAGAGTTGAAGATTTCTCTGAAACTAAGCTATTGACTGAATCATCATTAAAAATGGCTAAATTAAGAGAGCTTAGGTCTAATTTGACATTATATTCTAGAGTATTTTCTTTAGTTTCAAGTAAAGACAAGGATTCTTCAATAGAAACCAATAGATTAAACTATCATCTTTGGCCAATGAATATTCCACATATTGAGTATCATTTGATTCAAGTTAATTTTTTGTTTATTTGCATCTATTTTGAATTGATTTAAAATGTCGATTTTTAAATTCTATAATAGATATTGATTTAGATTTAATATTTGTTATTTCTCTAAGAATGAAGTTGAATTTCAGCAGTAATTTATTTTCTGCCTTTAATGACATCATTTTGATATTGAATTGCAAGACTTTTATTTGAATTAGATTTATGAATTACTTACTTTTTAATTCTTAATTTATCTGGCTCGTGGGACCTTAATGTAGTGGTTTGAATGTTCAATTAATTATTAAAATGAAGCATTTTAACACTTGATACTAGTGAGCGAGAGTAACTATGAGCAAACTAACTAAACTGGAAATTTACAAACATGTTGACTGCTTTAAAATTTATATATTAAAGATTTATAATGTAAAATTGAAATTAGAGAATTTGACTTATTTTGCATGCATAAAATTTAATATAAGGAAATTATTAGCTATAGGATCCAACAGTTATATTTTACTGTATAGAGTAAGAAAAAAACTTTATATTTAAACACCAGGCAGCAGCAGCAGTTACAGAAATGTCAGACACAGTTTATTGATATGGATTATTTATGGATTACAGAATATATATTCTGTATATAATCAATATTCCAAATCATACCTAATCAAAATTATTAGCCAAAAAAAAAGTTTGATTTTCTGAAATTGGATAGGTAGGGCTAATTTTCCACATTCGTTTTAACCCTTAGTTACTGGCGCCTAATTTAGTTATACAATTAATGGCGTTCTGCCTCTCAGGGCGTCTTTTAAAATCAATAATAAACCATGTTAATTATAATATTAAAAAGAAATTGAACGTATTCACATAATTTCCAAAGAATAAATATTTTTTTTTTTTCGAATAAACAGAGCTCTAAACAAAATAAAATGAAAATTTACAAGAAACTCTTTCTATCTAAATATCTGAAATATTCTATATATATATTCTAAAAAATTCTGTCTAAAATATTTTATTCAAGATTAGGCGTTTTAATTATAATATTAAAAAGAAATTGAACGTATTCACATAATTTCCAAAGAATAAATATTTTGTTTTTTTTTTTCGAATAAACAGAGCTCTAAACAAAATTAAATGAAAATTTACAAGAAACTCTTTCTATCTAAATATCTGAAATATTCTATATATATATTCTAAAAAATTCTGTCTAAAATATTTTATTCAAGATTAGGTGCACAATTCAAGCATATTTCAATAGAATGATCTTTGCAGATTGGTTCTTTGCATTTTTTTAATTGCATTTGAGTTCGACGATCTTTTTTACATAGGTAGCATCTTTTGCGGTTTTTAGGACAAGGACTTGCCGCTTGTGGATTCCTAGATAACACACATTATTGATATTTCGTTTGAATATCAAATAAATATTTGCCTACCTCAAATGATGAAGTTCCAGCATGCTTCTGAATTAATACTTGCAGATCTCTTGACAAATTTTTGGCTTGATTTCTCATATTCAAGGCATCTCTCATTAGTTGTAGAGCAAGCTGCTTTATAAAATATTTTCGAGCCATTCCACCGTCTTGCTTGACAGCCTTATAAATTACTGCTGAATTTATTGCAACCACATCCAAAAAGTTAAAAAAATAAACACAGGGGCCATCTTTTGGTTCTTCTTCCAACAGAATACATGTCTGATCAACTACATCCACACCACCTTTGGTCATATTATAAAATGTGATTATATCGGGCTTTTGTTGTTCAGCAGTTTCTTTATCAATTGTTGTAGTCGAATGCATTGTGGAGAGTAATATAACAGATTTTCCAATTTTAGGGACATAGGATACCAAATTTTTGTTTTTGAAAAACCAAAAGTGGAACCGAACTTCTATTATATTATACAAAATAACAATCACAAAACACAATTTAGAATGCATATAATTGAAGCAAGAGTAATATAAAAACGAATGCTCAACTTATTTGTTGCGTTTGAACGTCTATAAAACCAAAAGTAAAACGGCCAATAATAGGGGCGCTAAAATTCCCAGTGACGTAATTACTGGCGCTCGGCTTTAAAGGCCGTTTGATTTAATAACTCGGGATATACGGAATAGATTTTTCTTAAAATGCAAAGTTCTTCAAATAAATGCATTTTATTAAGCTACCTAAAATTTTGATGAGAAATGATGCATTTTGAAATTTTCGCAAACATTTTAATTTTCACACGGCCTTTCAAGCCGAACGCCAGTAATTACGGGTTAATTATTAAATATTTATATTTATATATACTATATATAATTTTATATATAAACTATGCACACATCGCTAAAAAAAAAATTGAAAGATTCTGAAAGACTTTTGACATATTTTCTGAGATGGAACTATGTATGTACAGAAATGATCAAGATGCTATAAGTCAACACTCATTACTGTCAACTAAATTTAAAGAATTACACAAGAAAATATGCTTAGTCATACAACTCTTGTATTTACCTCACTAGCATCAGTAGGCTTGGGTGAGCTAGCTTTCTCAGAAGCATGAGGCCCAATGTGAAGTTTAAAAAGGTATTTAACAGAAAAGAAACAAAAGTGACAAAGCATCTAATATGCACAGATGAAACAGACAAAAATAAAAAATTGGGGCCAGGATTTGAAATATGCCCTTTTTTTCCAGTTTCGTCTATGCATAAAAAAAAGCTCTTTAAATTCTTACTAGATAAGCAAATTTGGTCAAGGTTTTAAACAACATCATAGTTACCCATGTCCATTTGAGAATGACAAGTTCTCTATTGAGAGTTACAAACATAATGGAAACTTCCTTCTTTTCTTATCTATTTCCTCCATCATTTTTACTGAGGTTGGAGAAATCTGAAGTAATTTTAGTCAAAACATAAAATTGAGTTTAAATCTTTAACCATCTCTCATGGCTGAGGTAGCCAGTACCAGGAACTTTAATGGAAATAATATATTTCAGTGATTAGGGTTAAATATTTTTGTGTTGAAACCCATAAATATAAATTAATACTGTGTGAAAATAAATAATCTTTTTTTTTTTTTTTTCAAAAGAGATTATTGCTATATGCATTTTTAACCTTTAACTGAATGGGTTGGGTTGACTTAATATAGTGCATAAACTTAATATAGGAAAAATATATATTTTTCGTTTACTGAGAGCTCCCAGCTTTCAGGTATTCTAATTTTACAGTGATACAACATTTTCCATCCATTATTTATAAATATAAATTTTGGGAGGGGGGCTAAATTTGCAGGAAGGGGCGGATTCCGCCCAGACCATCCAGAAGCATGAGAATTTTTCGTGTCAGTGTTAGCTTGTGGCTCATACTTGAGTCGCTATCTTCCGCTATTTTTTAGCTTCCTTCCATAAAATAACACTTCTTTCTTTGGATAAGTAGAATTATCATCAAGTCAACAGAGAGAACTATCCCTGCCAACCCAAAATATAGGTTTCAGATATTAGTTTAAACCTTTGGAAGAGTAATAGAAATATTACAGCAAACAATTGGTTCACTTCAGTAGAATTAGTTGATAAGTTTAAAGAACATGGCCTTATTGATAAGGTACAATTTGGATTATAGATTATAAACACAAGGTAATATGACCAAATCCAAATAAATAAATAGTGTGTGACGTTTCGGTAACAACGCTGTTACCGAAATGTCACACACTATTTATTTATTTGGATTTGGTCTTATTACCTTGTGTTTAACATGGCCTTATATATATATACAGTAAACCCTGCTAATACGAACCCTGGATATAGCAAACCTTCCCTTATAACGAACCCACGGCGATTCCCTATTCCATTCCATTGAAAATACCATCGTTATAACGAACTTTGCGATTTTTGAAATAACGAACTACCCCTATAACAAACCTATTTTTGGTCCCAAAATAATAAAATCAATTAAAATACTAGGCTTATAACGAACTTAAAATTGTGATTTAAAAAAATTTTTAAACAACAAAATTTTGAGCATGTTTCAGCTCACGGATCGCGATTTCAAAACAAAAAATTAGCGGCATTGTTTGTTTTCATTTCCATTCTATTTTTGCTGTATGTTGTATAAATTTTCACACATTATACTTTGATTTAATAGAATATCTTTGCATTCGGCAATTTTGAAATAGAAGAAAAAATACAAATGGCTTCCAAAAAAAACAAAGAATGGCGTTCTAAAAAAAAAAAAACAGTGGCAGCATGCCCTTTTAGAAGTGTTCTATATCAAGTTTAACCTTGGCTAAATAATAATTCCAAATAATTTTAAAGCCAGAAATGGTTTGAATAACAGGTTAAAAACAAAATTTAATATACACTTCAGAAGAATATGTGGAAACTGGAATTGGAAGAAGAAGGAAAAAAAACAGTTCCCCCAAGTTCCCGTGACCCATGGGCCACAAACAAATCGATTTATAAATTCTCAAAAACTACCACTTTAGTTCTATTTTTAGAATGGAATTCTTGTTAGGTATATGACTCATTCAGGTTTCGTGAAAATTCCCCCTGGCCGGCCGTTTTACCACCGATTTTGTGTTTGCAAATTGGCATTTTTTATATACAATTTTACCTATCGCCCATCGTATCTACATGTTTCGCGTCCGATTTTTCTGAATTGGATACTTTTGATTCATCCTCAATTGATTCATAATACACGGAGCTTTATTCCTTTGATGGAAATAACAATATTTTAAGAAAATTCTGATTATCAAATTTTACTTTTCACTTTCAAACAACAAGGTATTAGAGGCATTTTTCAAATAAATTTAGTATTATATTATTTGAGGAAGATGTTCTAAAATACTCTTATACCTTTTAAATATATAATTAATAATGTTTTGCCTAGGGGATTTGGCTTAATTTTTAAATAATACATAGGTTTATATATAAACATGTATGCTAATGATAAGAAGAACCTATTATCAAATGACTTCTATTGATATTCAGCATTACTGTAAAGAAATAGGTCAATTTAGGGAATTAAAACAAAGTAACCATTATTAAGTGGCTGCCTTTTCCTGTTTGTATGGCTGTTTTTTAATTATACGGTCTAAAAATTTAGAAAAGGTAAAAAAAAATGGCCAAACCGTGGCTATAGTGAACCAAAAGCTTTGTCCCATTGAAGTTCACTATAGAGGGGTTTTACTGTATTTAGGAAGGATGTGAAAGTGTTGATTTTGCTTAGAATTTTTAATGAAACTGATTCCAAGAATTATTAATTGAACATTATACAGTAAAACCCCTCTATAGTGAACCCCAATGGGACAGAGCTTTTGGTTCACTATAGCCTTTCTGAAATATATTTCAGAATTTTTAGTCTGTTTCTTCCTTTTCTAATAACTTCTCCAATATGTTTTTTACTGGAGTTAATTTCTGGATCCAAGGTGTAGCCAAAATATTTAGGATAAATATTACAGTATATCCTCATTAATTCGAGATCCGATAATTTGACACTTGTGATAATTTAAACATGTTTTCATGTCCCGACCTACAGCCTATCAAATAACAAATGGTGATTCGACTAATTTTTCAAATTCAAATTTAGATGCATTAGCTAATTCTTGTTTAAATATAAATTTATTGCTGAAAAAACAATACTTTGGCAAGGAAGGCACAGTGGCCTAGTTAGTGTATGCGCATCATGCTTTTAAGTCTTAAAAATGCGTCACAAAATTGGCGCCAAAGATGGACATTTAGGCCAAATTATGGCGGCCGTTGAATTTCCGATGTAAACAAATCTCTTATACCCTTTTATAATTTTCTAAATTTATTGGGTTTTTACCACTGCATTTATTAACTTATATATTAAAATAATATTTTTTAAAATTTTCATTTCAACACACAAAACGCGATATCCCGGCTAGGGATAATTCCATCGATTTACATTTTTAAACAGAAACAGTTTTCCTTTGTTCATGAGCAATGGCCGCAGCCTGGCAGAAAATTGACATGGACCCAGAGCAGCAGCTTTACACACCCAAGATAGTGGACATTGCAACTGCTGTGATAGAGATGCACGGGAAAATCTGAGGCTCTTCATTGGACACGACAACAACAACATTAAATCACAAATATTTCTTTTAAAACTTGTTGAAGGTGATTATTTTGAAATTTCTTGGAATAAAATATGTAAATTATTCAAGCTGTTAGAAGTTATGTATGCAAATTCCTTATTGTAAAAACTATTTTTTTAATTAGATTTATTTGCATATCTGAAGAATGTATATAGAATTTTTTTTTTCTTCAGTTAGTTGCTGGTGAAGTGTAGATGTGTGTGTGTAGCAATGTATAATAAATATTTTTGTAGGATAATAGGACTTATTGATTTTATAGAAGATTTTCTTTAAAAAGGTAAGATAAAAAATCTGTGCACAACAACAGGGTTATGGGCCAGTAGCAAACATCTACCAGATCTCTGGCAAACTTCTAGCAATTCAAAATTAGTAATATAAACTTCTGGGGCCGTATTAAGAAAAGAAAGAAATAAAAAGGGGGGGGGGGAAGAAAGAATGATTATATTTTAAATTTTCCAAAGCTAAATGCTTTTAATTATAGTACTTGGAAGACTGATATGAAAGTCATTTTGATTGATAGAAATTGTTGGGAATTTATTATGAACAATCAAAGTGAACTACCTGCAGATGCTACAACAAAAGAGGCTAGAGAATATAATTGGAGAAAAGCTAGAGCTTTCACCACTATCTACCAAGGTGTAGAAAGAAGTTACCAAACTCTTATTGCTAATGCAAATGATGGTAAGGAAGCATGGAATATACTCAAGCAGAATTTTGAACCAACTTCAAGGGCAAGATTGGCTGGATTGATTATGAATTCTATGATCTCAAATTTACTCCTGAGGAGGAAATTATAGGAATATTTTGTTAGAGAGTTCAAGAAAAAAAAGGCAACTAATCAAGGAGGCTGGTTTTGAAATACCTGATGTTTTAGTTTGCTTTCAACTGATAAGGAAATTACCCCAAGATTATAAAGGTATAGTGCAAATTTTATATAGACTAGAGGAGAAGCAGTTCAACATAGAGAACATTGAGACTCATCTAGTAAATGAATCAGGTTGAATACAACAAAGGAAAAAAGATGAAGGGCTTGATATTGTAGCCAAAGCATATCAAACAAAATATCCAAAGATGTACCAAGGAAAGAAAAAAATTATCCTACACAAGCTCAACATAACAGTGGAAGCATGCTGGAGCCAAGAGTGCATCCAAATGCCATGAAACATAATGTGAAAATATGTTATTTCTGTGGAAAGGCAGGTCATCTTATAAAAGATTGTTTTCTGAAAAACAAAATCCTCCAAGACAACTGTATAGAAGGAATCAAGACTACCAAGGAAAATCTTCTGTGTTCCATTCAGAAATCTCAAGCATCCACCATGTCAACGAAAATATAAATGATCAACTGGGAGAATAGCTGATAGACTGTGCAGCTACTTCACATTTCTGTAAAGAGAAAGATTGGTTTACCAACTATCAAGAAATACCCCCAATGGATGTGTTAATAGGAGATGTCGACTGTAAGTCAAAAATCTTAGGTAAGGGAGATATAAACTTTATATATGCACTATATGCATTGATAATGCACTATATGCCCCTAATATGAGAAGGAATCTAATTAGTGGCTCATGTATAGATATGGCAGGAAATAAGGTCATTTGGAAAGATGGTAAAATGGCAATTTTCAAAAATAATGGAGAATATTTCTTCACAGCTAAAAGAGTAGATAAATTATATACCAGGTCTATTAGTATGAAACGCGAAAATTTTCAGTGAATTCAAAAGTTCACCAATTCCATACAACAAAAGATTTTTTATTCAAAGTAATTGCCCTGATTAGCTATACATTCGGACCACCTTTCAGGCAATTTTCGAATTCCTTGTCTGAAAAATTCTATTCCTTTTAGTCGAACCAGTCAACAAGCCATTTTCGGAGTATGTCTGAGTTCGAAAATTCCTGGTTTTTTAGGGCGTGTCCTAAAGATGTGAAAAGGTGGTAGTCCGACGGCGCTAAGTCTGGTGAGTACGGCGGGTGGGGTAAGAGTTCCCAGCCCAAGTCTTTTATGGTGTTTTTGACCACTGTAGCGTTGTGGGCTGGAGCGTTGTCATGCTGCAGTATCAGCTTGTTGTGCTTTTCATGCAATTCCGGTCTTTTTTCATTCAATGCCTCTCTCAAACTGTGCATTTGTTGTTTGTAGCGACTAGTATTGACCGTTTCGCCAGGTTTCAGGAGCTTGAAATATACTACGCCGGTCTGGTCCCACCATATGCAAAGCATTGTCTTTTTTCCTAAGCGATTGGGCCTAGGCTTCTGTTTTGGGAATTGGCCGAGCAGGCCCCACGACTTTTGGCGCATAGGATTGCTGAAGTGGATCGATTTCTCATCAGAAGTTACGATTCGGTGCAAAAATGACTTTTTTTCATGCCTGGCGAGCAGCCCTTCGCAGGTTACCAGACTCCGTTCTTGCTGCCTTTCGCTCAACTCGTGGGGGATCTATCTGGAAAGCTTTTGGGTCATTCTGAGGCTGTTTAAACGTAGGGAAACAGAACCTTGAGACACCTGGAGCTGTTTCGCGAGTTTCTCCTGCGTTTGGGTACTGTCGTCATCCAACAAAGCTTGCAGTTCAGCGTCCTCGAACTTTTGGGGCGGTTTTTCACGTGGTTCATTATCAAGTTCGAAATCGCCACTTTGGAATTTTTTAAACCACCTGTAACGCTGTTATTTGCTCAGAGCGTGGTCGCCGTGAACTTCCTCGAGCATTCGGTGGGCTTAGTGGCACTTTTCTTTCAGTTGAAGGCGAACAACAAAACTTCCCGCAAATGGGCACTTTTTGGCTCGGAAATCACCATTTTCCACGGGCTCCAGAAATTTTCCACGATTTGAATTTTTCTAAAACTCTACACAGGCTGATGCCACGTGAGTCAAAAAACAAAATGCCTTCAACAGCGCCACCGTCGGCTCAAATAAAGTTGCACAGCGCCCTCTGGCAGCCATTTTCGCATTTCATACTAATAGACCTGGTATAGATAATGGATACCCTAATAAAGCTAGCTCTCAATATTATTCAGTGTCTCATAATTAAAATCTGGATTTTCTCCATAAGAGATTTTGTCATATTAATTCAGAAATTATAAATTCCATGAGTAGAAAAATACAGTTAAAGGATTAGAAAATATCACAGGTAAACCAAACACTTGTGATATATGTAAAATGGCTAAGCTAACCAGATCATCATATAAATTTAAATATAACATTCTGACTAAAAAGCCATTAGAAAAGGTACATATGGATATCTAGGGTCCTGCACCAGTGAGATCACTTGGTGGCAGTATATATATTTTCTCTCTATTATTGATGACTACTCAAGAAAGGTTAGTGTTTATTTCCTAAAAGAAAAATCTGAAGTTTTTAACAAATTTAAACAATATTTGAGTGAATCTGAGAGAGAATTAAATACTAAGTTAAAATGTGTTGAAACAGAAAATGGATTAGAATTTTGTAATAGAGAATTTGAAACCTTTTTAGAAATTTTAGGAATTAAAATAGAACGAACATCGACTTATAGCCCTGAGCAAAATGGAATTGCTGAGAGATTTAACCGAACTGCTATTGAGGGTGTTCGTGCCTTGCTTTTGGATAGTGGACTACAAGCCAGATTTTGGGCAGAAGCCCTGAATACCTTTGTGTATACCAAAAATAGATGTGAACATGCTCTGACTAAAGGAGTAAGTCCAATAGAATTATGGCTAGGACATAAACCATCTATAAGACACTTTAAAATTTTTGGTTCATTAGCCTATGTTTATGTCCCAAAGGTTAAAAGAAATAAATTTCAATATAAAGCCAATCTAGGTATAATGGTAGGGTATGCAAATAAAACAAAAGGATATAGAATTTGGTTACCAAAAGAAAGGAAAGTAATTGAAACAATACGTGTGTATATTGAGGAAGCTAAAAAAGGTGTACATTCTATATTTGGTACTGCCTCTAGAGAACAAAGTGTTTTCCATCCTCAGAATGATAGATATCCCTACAATGACCATAATGATGATAGTCACATACCCCAATAGATAGAACAAAATGGAAAAGGATGGAAGTACCAAGAAAAACAGGACCAAGAGTTGATGTATATCACTATCCACCTTCAAAAAAAAAAATGCTCCAATGGCCCCCAATTCTTGCAAAAGTCCAACCCCACCAGCGAGTGCAAGTAACCAAACGGGGCTCTGGCACATTTGTAAGTGCAAAGTCTAACTGCTTTTCACATGTGTAGACATGTGATACGCTTACAGTAAAAGCAGTCGCTAACTACCCACCATGATTATCATGGCCTGTACCACGTGAACTAGGGATAGGCAAAAAAAAAAAAAACTATCCACCTTCTAGTGATAAAAAATTAAGATCAGTTAATGATGTACAAAAATTTTGTGAATCACAAAAACTTGAATTTGAGCCTAAATTGTTTTCATTTAAACCACAACTAAAGACTATAGGGAAGAAAATGAGATAAAAATGGAGACAAATATTTTGGAAGAAAATTTATACGAATGTATATTTCAAGAGGAAATCTATAATGTGGAACTTCCTAAAACCTTTAATGATGTCCAACAATCACAAGAAAAGGAGAACTGCGATAGGGCAATGAAGGATGAGCTGAAGATAATGGAGGATAGGAAAGTTTGGAAGTTGGTAGATCGTCCACCACAAGGTGTTAAAGTACAGTCGAACCTCTTTAATTCAACACCCCAAGGGATCAGAGCTTTCGGTTGAATTAAAGGAAGTGTTGAATTAAGGTTAGATGATTAGCTAATCATCTAACTCGCTAAAATAATATTTTTTAAAAATTGCTTTGTGATATAAATTAATGATATTAATTGAAACCATTGTGTGTTTTTATTTTATTTTCATAATTAACTTTTAGTATCAGGGACAAAATGGCATTAATACATATTTTAGAAACATAAATAATTTTAACAAATAAATTTACTGGCAATGTGTTTCTTTTCAGTAATATAATCAAATATTAACTCTGCAGACCTTATTAAAATATTAAATATAATATATTAAATAATATTTTATTCTAATTAAAAAATATAGCAGTTGAAAGGAAATAAATATGGTAAATTAAAAGAAAATTTTAAAATAATCATGAAGATCTTTTAAAAAATTCCTTTATGTCTGTTTTTGCACTGAAATCCTATTCAGGATGTATTCCAGATAGTCTAATTAAAAAAAAAAACATGCATGCCTTTCTTCTTTTGAAATGTCTTTTAAATAACAAAGAGCTTTTATTGTATTAAAGGCATCCACTGCTGCTGCAGGTGTTATTGATTTTGTGTTTAAATCTTTTATAATAACACACAAATGGAATATTGAAATAAAATGTTATCATAACCATTGTGGCTACATTTTATAAAGATTTATTTATTTAAAAGGAAATTATTTGTAAATTTTAAAATAACTAAAATATTTTAATGCTGAAATTTAAAAATAAAATATTATTGTTAATTAGCGCACGAAGCCTAAATTCCAAGTTCCCCCATGACATAGTCTTTTGGCGCAGGTATATCGATGATATTTTTTGCATCTGCACCACCACCCAAACCGAAAACATCCTCAGCAATCTAAACAATTATCACCCTGATCTTCACTTCACTGTTGAAAAAGAGAACAATAGTATTCTTCCATTTCTCGACATAAAATTATCCGTTACCAACATGAATTACACACCACCGTTTATTATAAACCATCCTTCCACCCTAATTATGTTCAATACTCATCCTTTTGTCCAATCAGTCATAAGATCAATACAGTCATTGCCCTATCAAAACGCGTACATACCCACTGCTCCCTCCAGAAGTACAAGAACCTTGAAACACAAAACATAATAACTAACCTCAAAAACTGCGCATACCCAATATCCTTTATATTACAACACTTTTACGACTCATCTAAAAAGATACAGCCTCCAATATACAGATCAATTTGCAATATGCCATATTCACCATTATCCTCCACAATAGCAAGATTCTTATTAAAATTCGGAATCAAAACCTATTTCACCTGCGCACCTACCTCAGGATCCCTTCTCCGAAACCAGATAATGAAACTTAATTATAATGAACCTCACTGCACGGCAAGAAACGTTATTTACTCCATAGAATGTTCAAATTGCCCAAAAATCTACGTAGGTGAAACTGGGAGACAGGTCAACATTAGAATTCACGAACACAAAAGAAATATCGATAACCTAGACCATAGATCCCTAATAGTGCAGCATATAAATGAAACTGGCCATTCCTTCAACATTACATCCCTTAAAATTCATTATTCCAATATCTCCAGCAAACATCAAAGACTAATCATCGAATCCCTCCTGTCAAGTAAATTCCACAGCCTTAATAGAAAAATTGATTTACCGGAAATTTATAATGTAATATTCCCTGCAGCCACCCAACCTCCCAATGTATCATGAACGCATGAAGCACGAGTAGTCTCACGTGTGTTTGTTTCTGATATTTATTTTCTATAGTTCGTTATATATTTGCCTGGCTTAATCTCAATGTAATATAATTTAATTTACTTTATTTTTAATTTTCCTGTAGAAGGGCGTTGCCCGAAAGCTTGAAATAAATTTATTTGCAAAAGAAACTCATCCCTCAAGCTTATTGATTTGAACATATATCTATGTATATTTGTCAATTATTTTTACCTATTTATATCTCTTTATTCCTATTTTCATCATTATTTAATCATATTTATTCATATTTATATTGTATTTAACCTTATAAGGGCATTGAAATAAAGTAGTTTCAATCTATCTCTCTCTCTCTCTCTCTCTCTCTCTCTTGTTCGCCTAACGATATAGAAAATGAATTGTGGGTATAAACTGTTAAAATTCTTACATTAAAAGAATCAAAAAGGCGCAAAGTAAATTTTTTATATTCAACTTTATCATTATAAAAATAAGCCAATAAAAAAAATGAAGAAAAATGTATCAAGCAAAGTGTTTAAAGGGGAGGTAAAAGGGTTCGTTATCTGTCATTTTTTAAAATACTTCCTAAAGTTATGAGATCAAAATTTGAAAATATATACTTACTTTTGTTCGAAGAGAGTGCTCGGTAACTATTATAATTAATATAGCTCGAACTAAGTAGCTTAAAATTTGCCAAAAAACTAAAATATAATCGGCATTGCAAAGCAAGACAGCTCATGCGATAATATTTGTAAACAAATACAGGAACAGAAAAGTCTTTTGATTTTGAGTGTTCTGTTTAAGTTTTTTTTTTTTTTTTTTTTCCAAGTTAAGTGTGAGAGATTAAAAAATATATATATTTGTGTTGAAAAAAAAACGATCAATTCAATATTTATGTGAAAAAATAAATCTATTATGCATTCAAAAGACATTGATTTTGAATAAAAATCAAGGTGCAAATTAATAAATATTTCTACCTTTATTAGTGCCCTATCTTTGCAAATATGGTGGCCTATGCCTCTCAATGTAGTTTTAAAATATCAATACAATTTTCATATTTCCGCAATCAACTACTCCCTAACAACGTTACAATTATAAAAATAACTTAAAATGTCTATTTATAATAAAATTCTGTTTTTGATCTCTCACTCTCTCGTTATGATTTATGTGGAGAGACTTTCTTTTTAAGAGGCTGTCAAGTTTTATTATCTCGTTGATGCTCTGAGATAAAGGTTAAAGTTTAATAGACATATCCCTAGAATTGTGGCTATGATGGCCAAGTTTGCCAGAAAAATAAGAGAGAGAGGGTTCCTTTCGCCATAAAGGGGGGAGAGGGTTCCACTAAAAGGATGTACTGCACAGTGGTCCGCGAGAAAATATAATCAGACTAGTTTCTCTAATGTCTAGATTATGAATCCTGGCAGTTTCTGCCCAGATTCTTTGTAGCTCAAAGTTGTTCTCCAGCCTGCTCTATATCTGCTTAGTTCACCCCCCCCCCCCCCCCCCCACTGAGAAACTTTCAAAATAATGCATTTTTAAATTTTTATATATTTTTAAAGAAATATACACTATATAATCTGGGGGTCGGTGGAAGGATGGTCTAAACCAAGCATGTCAAACTCAAATCCTAACACGGGCCAAATAAAAAAGTAATAAGATTATGTGGGCCGCAAAAAAAAAAAAGAAAACAAGTAATTAATTTTTTATAGTAACATTTATGTAGGTTTATTTTAAAAAATATTAATAAGTATACTAATTTTTTTATTAAAATATATTGTCTGGTGGGCCGCAAATTTATTCGTTGTGGGCCGCATGAGGCCCGCGGGCCGCGAGTTTGACATGCCTGGTCTAAACCGTTTTTTTACAATTGCTATTACCCAGGTTCGATTCCGCATTTGGCACTTTTTTCTGATTTGAAAAAAAAAATGCTCCAATGGCCCGATTCTTGCAAAAGTCCAACCCCACCAGCGAGTGAAAGTACCAAACGGGCTCTGGCACATTTGTAAGTGCAAAGTCAACTGCTTTTCGCATGTGTAGACATTTGGTGCACTTACAGTAAAAGCAGTCGTCTTCTACCCACCATGATTATCATGGCTTGTACCATGTGTACTAGGGATAAATAAAAAAAATGATAATGAATATATAATCTCTCTATTGAATAATAATGTAGAGTCCATTTTGGACTCTGACCCAACAAAGTACATTATGTCAGAGTAAATCTGAAGAAACAAGGTTCTCTGTGGGATGTTGGATGTGTAGGATACCTATCGCGATTTCACCGCCACTCTGTGTTGTGACTACGATCTAAGTTCTATAGAGGAAGTCGCTCGCCTCTATTCTTGGTCGGCGGGGTTCAAGGTTCAAAATTGTGGTGTCGCTGCGTATAGCACTTTTAAAATATATGATGAAAATTATATTTATTATAAATTAAGAAAAATAGTAAAGTATTATTTAATTAATTATATATTTAAATATATACACTAAAAGAATCGGGGATCAGGGCAAATCTTCCCGTTCGAAAGTTGTTTAAAGGTTCTTCTGTTTTTGTTTTTCTCATTCCAGCCGCTGCATCCCAGTAGCCCCCTCCGTCTGCTGCTTCGAACTCCATCTTTTCCAACATTCCAACAAGGAACATTCAATTGCACCATCCAATTCTATCTTTTTTCTGCATGTCTTTTTTTGTAAATATTTTATGTAGGCCTAAGATTAACAAAGCAATTAAAAAAAAAATAGTAACAGCGACTTTTAAACAATCCAGATGAATTATTTATTGATTAATTCTTTTAAATTAATTCACAAATTGTTTCAATAATTCCTGAGAATTGTTAATTATTCTTCCCCAAAGAGATTGTATTGATTTAAGTAATTTGTTGGGTCCGTTTTGGACTCAGACCCAACTATGAAAACATTGTGAGTGTGAATTTAAGGAAACAAGGTTCACGCTGGATGTTGGATGTGCAGGATACCCTTTACCGGAGTCTGCAGACGACTGGCACATCATGCGCTGATTTATCATGTGGCCTGAAATCCAGTGGCTTATTCATCCTACAGCCTGAGAAGAACCTCTTTAATGGCCTGAGGGACATCAAGTTGCACCATCCATTTTTTCTTATGCATGCCTTATTTGTTCATTTATGTAAATATTTTATGTTGGCCTAGGCAATTTTTCATTTAATAGTAGGAGTAGATTCTAAATAATTCATCTGAATTATTTATTAAATAATTTTAAAATCATTATACAAATTGATTTTATGATTCATGGGAATTAATAAATTAATGATTATTTTCCAAATTAGAATATATTGATTTAGATAATTCTCATGAATTATCTAATTAATTTGTAATGAGGATATAATTTTAGATTTTATTTCAGTATATATATATATATATATAAATTATATATATTTCACCTAGGTATACTATTATTTTTTTTTTTGACCTATCACAGAGGGTGACCAGACAAAGATTTATTATTTTTTTATTTTTCTATTATGATTTTGGTCACCCTGGGAGAGAAAATAAAGTCAGTTTGGAGGGTGGTCGTGGAAGAGTACACAACTGGGGGCCTTTTTGGCCAAAGGCTCCCCACAAGGGGAGCAACTGCAAATGTAAGTAATATTTTTTTTAAGTCATCAATAGGAAGTTAAGGTTCATACATTTCTTTTATTTATAATTAGTTTAGTTTTTTAGACAATTTACCTAGGCTAACATCATTTTTTAAATGTGAATTTTATAAGTGTGTGTAAAAAGAAATCATCATTGGATGCAGAAATAAACATTTTTGGTTTACTTATTATCAATTGTCTTCCTTTCCTTTTTTTTATTTGCCCAACTTTAGGAGTTATAAAAATAAAAATACAACCTTTCGCATTGAGTTTCTTTAGGAGTTATCCTTAATACTATGTTGTGATACAGAGTTAGATCTCAGTGTAGATTGAACTTTATTTCATTTTCAAATTTTCTAGATCAGAATTCATTCTACATATGATTTGAACGAAGTTCGCGTGTTTAAACTTCTTTTTAGATGCCCTTTGAACATTATAGTTGGATCTCTTGTGATATGTAAATTTTTACTGATCAATTTCAAATCTTTTGATTTGTTTAATTCATCTAGTAGTATTCTATTATTGGTTTGGTTTGGAACCTTCATAACTACAGATTTTTAAGCGTTTATAATTCCATTCCATTCTTCGGTGGAAGGCTGGTTAAACCGTTTGGTTTACGACCACTACTACCCAGGTTCGATCCCTGCATTGGACACTTTTTTCTGTTTAAAAAAAATGCTCCAATGGCCCCCCGATTCTTGCAAAAGTCCAACCCCACCAGCGAGTGCAAGTAACCAAACGGGGCTCTGGCACATTTGTAAGTGCAAAGTCGAACTGCTTTCACATGTGTAGACATGTGGTGCGCTTACAGTAAAAAAAAAAGCAGTCGCTAACTACCCACCATGATTATCATGGCCTGTACCACGTGTACTAGGGATAAGCAAAAAAAAAAAAGCGTTTATAATTCCATTAGTCTTATGATGTTTTTTTTGTGTTTTTGTGTGTTTGCTATTGAGTGTTTTTTTATATCATTGTCTCCGATATTTTAATAATATTATTTTTTTTTGAAGTGCATCAGAATAAGACATACATCGTTTGAAACTACAAGTACAGTAGATTTATATTTCGTCAGACCAGGAGCTGAGCCAACATTGGCGCCAAACGTGAGGCCTTATTTACCGAAAATCACAAACTGATAAGATTACATGATATGTACACATTATAATAAACGTTTGTGAGAAGTAAGGCTTGCGATTCTGAGAAGATGTTCTACATGCTCTACCGATTAAAAATTTATATATACAGAAATTTATAATTTTATAAAAAACCGTTATGTGTAAAAAATAATAAAAAAAGGAGTTTTGAAGTGAAGAATTTCATCTTCGTAGTCTAAATTTTATTTTTACACAAACGTTTCCCGCGCCTTTTGTTCTTGAGTTAATTTTTTTAATACTTTTAAAATTTTCGCATAGAATTTTTTCCCAGAAAATAATCTATTATGCCTTGTTTTATCTTAATTTTAATTGTCGCATGAAGTATGTTTTTACTTTTTATTAGAAACCCGGGAATAGTTTTGATATGTATTAGTTAGTCTCATAAAACCGCATAAAATATTTCGCATAAAATAATGTTTCCTAGAAAATAATCTCTCATGCGTTGTTTAATCCTAATTTTAGTTGTCGCATGAAGTATGTTTTAAACTTTTTATTAGAAACCCGGGGATAATTTTGATATGTAGTATCAAGTTCCTTTCGTCCAAAAATGCATAATAATATATAATTTGACTCTAACGTATTTTTTTTTCTTAACTTCAAGTTATTTTTCAAAGTTTCCCGCGTCTTTTGTTTTTCCCAACCTGGGTTAAATTTAGTTTCCTCTAGGGACAGATTTGATTGACAGCAGAGACAATTTTTGGACATCTCAGGGGATTATAGACATCTGTACAACGAAAAAAACTCCAGATGTAAACGCGTTAGGCGGGAAAGTCTGAGGGCCAATGAAATCAGTCGGACGAAAATCAGCGAAGGAGAAGGTGGGTCTCTCTTAGGCTCCTACAGGCCTTGTGCTTTGTGAAGAGATGCTTTTTTTTTTCATTTTCAACTTTTACCTTTCTTTTTTTTTATAGTCAGTAATAACTCGATTAAGTCTTACTAAATTTATATGATATATTTTATTAATTTCAATTTTATTTCAGCTATGCCGAAGCTAAAAAGGATGCATGCATGCAATATACAAAAACTTTGTAAGAAGTTTATCTTATATTTTTATTTTTGTAACTTTCTTAGTAAATTCATCTAATCAATATAATATTTACTTTAATTTTCTTTTCAGTTATATAGTTTATATTAGTAGATGTAACTAGTTATATTAATTTTTTATTTTTTAACTTAGCGTAATTAGTAAAAATTTCAATTATCACACTTAATGAAAATCTTTTTTTTTTTCTGGCCGTTTGTAATACTATTTTTTTTTGCATTTCGTGTTGGAACAGAGGAGCTTACCATTTCCTACTTTTCTTATCGCCCGGTGTTTATCTTGAAAATATTCACACATTGTCAATCTTAAAAGATTTTGAATAATTTTAGCTTAGTCACATCACAAGGATAGTTTGACGACAGACATTTTCTTTTTAAATGTGTTTTAATGACATTGTCGATCTTAAGAGGATTTTGAATAATTTTAGCTTAGTCACACCATAAGGATAGATTGGCGACAGACATTTTCTTTTTAAATGTGTTTTAATGACATTGTCAACCTTAAAAAATTTTGAACAATTTTAGCTTAGTCAACGCTTAGTTTTCGAACAGACAAGGTGAGTCTCTAACTAGCTCCCATTGCATGCCTCTCGCGTTTGATCTAAAATATTTTTGTTGGTAATTCAATTTTTTATTTTGACATTTTAGGTTATCGCAAGCCATTTAGCTTACTAAGGTAAGCATGATTTCAGAGCTTTTCTGCTATTTCTTTTAAGATATATAGGCCATATAATGTATACCAAAGTATAGTAATTTTATATTTCTTTTTTTAAATCTTTATTCGTCCTAGTAATTCGCTCATCATTTTTTTAATCGAAGCACTATTTACCTCAAAATATTTTGCGTATTTTTGAAGTTATATGAATACAATGTTTGGACATAATATTTGTTTTGATTAATAATTGTATTTATTTAGCTTTATTTATTCACGGGCCTTTTAGCTTTGCTTATTTGACTTGTAATCCAATTACTCCATTTGATATATATTGCATTATCACGAAGCTTTCGCCTTTCTAGAATAAGTTTGATTTTATTTTTTTCTTGGAATACATTATATTTAGTAAAATATTTCCTCAGTCATGCCCATTTTAATTATTAGGTGATGCAGCAGTATTTATTGGAATCATATATCTTCTCTCTCTCTCTATATATATATATATTCTCATATATCTTCTCTATATTATCCCTATATATATAAAAGTTAGCGTATGTATGAATGTATGTTTGTCAACTATACACGTCCACAATACGTAACTAATATGACTGATATTTTAACAGTATATAAAGTAGAATCTGGAAAAACTCATAGTGAAAATTTCAGGTCTCTATCCCGAATATCCGTCGTGTTATTTGCAAATTTGCTCTTTCGCTCGCGCCTCTAGCGGTGAAAATGAGGGGTAATACCAGCTGACCTAATGTACATGTAAAGTTTGGAGCGGGACGTTTCACAAGAGTGACATCCACGGCTCCAATTTATAATTGTAACGAATAGTATTTGAATAAAACATTTAATCGGGTAAAAGCCGGGCGTTGCCCGGGTCATTCGGCTAGTTGTTCTATAATCATGTACATTTTTATTTCTTTCTTCAATTATGTAAATATGTATATGTATATAAATGGAGTGAGAGATATAATAAAATAAGTCAGTTAGCTAAAACGAGTGAGGCGTCCATCCTTTATTCAAACAGCTTGCTATATCGTAACTTGCGAAGGGACAATATTATCAGTAGTCAATACGCCGGTCTGGTCTCATAAAGCACAGTCAACAACAAGCTCTGCCACATATCGTCACCACCTGAAACCAGACAAAAGGCTGAAGGAGCTAAAGGAAGTCCTGGCTAACATTGTCAGGAACAAGCTCCAACATATGGTCCTTATCGAGCCGGATATTAATTAAAAGAACATGATTCAATTGAGAAGGAACCTTCAAAACTGAAAACAATATTAAAGCAATCAAAAGCATAAAGATCAAGATCCGTTCCCAGATAAGACGAATGGATAGATGCCTGGCATCCATAGATAAGACATATCGGGAGGCGATCTCCATAAATTGAAACTGATAACTGAAGGTATTTCAGAAATAAAAACTGAAACAAAGATCCTATTCGATGAGTTATTTGAACAGGAGGAAGTAGATAAAGAGAGGGAACTCGAGAATTATGAAACAATTCAAGATAAAATGGAAAAACTTGAAATAAAGCTTTAGCGTGCATTAGAAGGAATGCGAAGTACAGCTAATACCAAACAAGCAAATGGCCTCGAAACAGTGAAATTGCCAAAGTTCGAGTTGCCTCACTTCTATGGAGATGCGAACTCTCGGTTCAATTTCAAGGAAGTTTCCAAAATAACCATAGATAAAATCCAGGGTTAAATTATATACAAAAGCTGCAATATTTAGACTCCGCAGTGGAGGGAGAAGCAGCCAGACTGATATGTGGGTTCCCAACATCATCAGAGAGCTACAAGCAAGCATGGGATACTCTAGTATCTAGATACGACAACAAAAGAGAGTTGGCTTATGCACAACTGAGCAAAATATTCAAGATCAAACAAATAAAGAGTCCTTCAGTAAAAGCTCTAAAAGAACTCTTAGACACATGTAACGAGTCTGTGCCCAATCTAAAATCACTCGGATTACAAAGAAATGAGTTGGTGGACGTAATATTGGTACAATTCTTGAGAAACAGAATCGATGAGGATATGAAGCGACAGTGGGAGTTGGCCCAGGATGAGAGATCATTTCCTTCCTATGAAAACTTCATTTTATTTCTTGAAAGACAAGCTAGAAGTCTGTCACAGGGATCAAGGAAATATCAAAGAAAGGAAAATGAAATTCAACAGGACTATGCAAATGTACACGCTGCGATTAATACCGATGCTTAAATATGTATAGCATGCAGAACAGGACATAGAATCTACAACTGTACTACATTTAGTACAATGCTTATCGAAAAAAAAAAAGGGAATTGGTCAAGCAAAATAAAATGCGCTACAATTGTCTAAAAAAGGTCATGCAATAAAAAATTGTTACCAAGGACCTTGCAAGAAGTGCGACAAAAGGCACCATGCATCACTCCATGAGCTTGACACAAAGGTAACTAATACCCAGAAGGATGCGAAGCCCCAGATCTTTACACCTGTAAGTTAAATCAACAACACCAGTATTGAACAAGGAAGTGAGACCATAAATCAAGTGCTTCTTGCGACTGCTCGAATAATTGTGGAAGGTGCTGTGTACCACAGCAGATCTGCCGAACACCTTTAGATAGTGGATTACAAGTTAGTTTGATCACAAAAGAAATTTGTGAGAAACTTGGGCTCAAAGGAGAAACATCAGGACGCTGTTTTAGGGGTATTGGAAATAATCCAGTCCAGGGGTCATTTACATTTGTTAACTTGACATTCAAATCAATTTTTAGATCCGAAAAGTACGAAACGAATGCTTTAGTAATGGAAGTCTTAACAACTGAAATTCCAAACTTCAAATTGGCAGAACCGACCTGGATCATGCAGAGAGGTCTTGAGTTGGCAGACCCTCTGTTTCATATTTCGGCACCTATCGATATTATTCTAGATGCAGATATGTATGCATGTTTGATGCATGGAGAGAAAAAAAATGCTGGGAAGGAACCGGCCTATACCAATGAAATCAAAGCTTGGTTGGATTCTAATGGGCAAAGTAGACAGCCCTTCGAACTATAAACGTGGACCGTGCAGCTTTACGGTTCAAACAACATCAGAATTAGAGGGTCTGTTGAGAAATTTCTGGGAATTGGAGTCAGTGCCGTCATTACAAGACCAGAATTCAAGGAAAGAAGATTACGAAACTTATTACATGAAAACCTATTCCAGAGACTGCCAAGGAAGATACAGTGTGGAACTACTATTCAAAGGACAGCACTTTCTGCTCGGACAGTTAAGAGAGAAGGCCTTGGCTAGGTTTCTGGCACTAGAACGAAGATTGTTGAAAACTCCAAGGGTCTATGAACAGTACAAAGAGTTGATGAAGGAATACGAGGCATTGGGTCACATGGAGTTAGTGCCAATTCAGGAGATAATCAGAGACACATCGACCTGTTATTACATGCCGCATCATGGAGTTGAGAGAGAACAATCTACAACTACAAAATTAAGAGTTTTTTTCGATGCATCGGCAAAAACTGATTCTGGTACCTTATTAAACCAAATATTGGAAACCGGACCAAAGATCCAAAAATATATATTTGTCATCCTGACGGGATTCAGAACACATTCAATTACGATTATTGCTGATATAGAAAATATGTTCTGGCAAGTGAGAATTCACCCCGAGGATGCAGACTACAAACGGATATTATGGAGACAAACACCAGAACAACCTGTAGAAGATTATAGGTTGTTAACAGTAACATACGGGACTACATCTGCTCCCTTTTTGGCTATTAGGACAATACAACAGCTGGCCAGGGATGAATGCGAAGAGTTTCCAACGGCGTCAAGTGTCGTAATGAGTGATTTCTATGTGGATGATCTCTTAACGGGAGTATCCTCAAAACAGGAGGGCGAGGAGTTGATAAAGCAAATGAAAAGTCTGATGTTAAAGGGAGGTTTCGAGATTATAAAATGGAAATCCAATTGCATTGAACTTGCGTCCCAAATGGATGAAACCGAGACTGAATTGGGTGTCGGCGCTTCGTCAAGAGTTTTAGGAATTCTTTGGGATAACTCACGGGACGCTTTCAGGATCAATATAAAAAGCCCTCGTGAAGTAATAACAAAAAGGGATCTTTTGTCCAACATTGCTAGGATATTTGATTCATTGGGCTTCCTTTAACCCCTTTCAGGATCAATATAAAAAGCCCTCGTGAAGTAATAACAAAAAGGGATTTTTTGTCCAACATTGCTAGGATATTTGATTCATTGGGCTTCCTTTAACCCCTTTCAGTCGCCTTTAAAATTATGATGCAAGAACTATGGAAGAGAAAGTTGAGTTGGGACGAGCCCATTCCAGAAAAATGGAGAACAAGGTGGAACTCTATCCGTGACGAAATGAGTGTACTAACTGAGTTAGAAATCCCCAGGTATATTTTGATGGATCAAGGCAGTAAGAATATCCAACTTCACGGATTCTGCGAAGCTTCGAGCGTGGCATATTCAGCGGTTTGCTATTAAAAATCGGAGACAATTGAAGGACAAGTTAAGGTGTCACTTATCGCTGCGAAAACAAGAGTCGACCCCTATAAAACCTGTACACTTCCAAGATTAGAGTTGTGTGCCACTCATCTTCTGTCGCGGTTTATAGGTCTATTGTAGATTCGATAAAATTGCCACTAGATGAAATTCATCTATAGACGGATTCTCAAATAGCACTTTGCTGAATAAAATCGGATCCTAAGAGATGGAAGAAATTTATAAGTTATCGAGTGATAAAAATACAGCAATTGACAGAATTAAAATACTGGGGTCACATGCCTGGGAAATATAATCCAGCCGATTGTGCATCGAGAGGTCTAAAGCCAGCAGCACTGATAAAACATGAACTTTGGTGGCAATGACCTTCGTGGTTGAAGGATGGCTGCTTTGAACAAATTTGGGAGAACTCAAACAGTGATCTTCAAATTCAAAAGCAAGAAGAGGTTGTGGCGTTCTGCCATCTCCAGACGACGACCGTTCCAGAATACTTCCTGAAATACTCGTCCTTCACAAAACTAAAAGAGTCACAGCTTGGTGTCTGAGATTTGGAACAAATTGCCAACGAGAAAGTAAAGGAAGAGAATATGGCCTTTGACAACAGCTGAAATGAACCGTGCTATAGTGGTGATTTTCAAGTTGGTACAAAATGTTCCGAATTTCTTCTTGAAATTCAATCGTTGAATAATCAGATTCAGCTTCCGAATAAGAATTGAATCTTGGATTTAGGGCCAAATTTGGACAATGAGGGCCTACTTAGAGTTGGAGATCGCATTCAGAGGTCTAATTTATCATCCAACCAAAATTATCCTATGATCGATCTTGCCTAAAAACCACCATATCACCAGGTTAATCCTACAAGAATATCAGCAAAGATATCTCCATGCGGGCCCTCAATTAGTTTTATCGCTAATACGTAATAAGTATTGGATACTGGGAGGCCGAGATATAGTAAGGCGGGTAGTCAAAAATTGCCTGATCTGTTTTAAACTCGGAGTTCGAACAGTCAAGCAAATAATGGGAGACTTACCGCCTGATAGAATAAACACTTCTAGACCTTTCCTTAAAACCGGGATAGACATAGCTGGTCCATTTAATCTGAAACCCAGCTTGATCAGACCCAAAATCCTGATTAAATCATATGTCGTGTTGTCTGTCTGCTTTGCTGTAAAGGTAATCCATCTTGAGATCGTGACCAGCCTCTCTACGAACTCCTTTATAGCAGCCCTAAGACGATTCATTTCAAGAAGAGTAAAACCGTCCGACATTTATTCAGACAATGGAACAAATTTTAAGGGCGCTCAAAGAATTCTAAGAGATCATTTTGAAATAATAAATGCAACAGAAACTAGAGAATTTATTTCGGAAGAATTAATTACGTGGCATTTTATACCGCCATCCGCTCCACATTTTGGAGGCCTATGCGAGACCAATATAAAGTGTCAAAGGCCATCTAATCAGAGCAGACAGGACATCGCTGATGAACCTTGAGGAATTTTCAACTTTGCTTTGCCAGATCGAGGCCTGCTTGAACAGTCAGCCTCTCGTAGAGTCAAGTTCAGACCCGAATGATCTTCAAGCATTGACACCCGGACATTTCCTGATTGGTGCGTCCATGATTGATATACAAGAAAAAAATTTTGAGATCCAAATTAATTTAAAATCGAGGTGGAGTCTGGTGCAAAAACTAAGAAATTCCTTTTGGAAAAGATGGTACAGAGAATAGATTATTTCTTTACAACAAAAGGGAAAAAGGAGGCAAAAGCAATCAAATCTAGAGGTAGATCAACTGGTCTTAATGAAGGAAGATGGTATTCCACCAATGCGATGGCGGCTGAGAAGAATGATTGAAGTGTTTCCGGGGAACGATAAAAAGGTGCGAGTCGCACTCGTCAGGACAGCCAGAAGAGTTTTCAGGAGACCAATCACCACCAATAAAAGAAGTCAGTCAGCTTAAACGAGTGAGGCGTCGATCCTTTATTCAAACAGCTTGCTACAACGCAGCTTGCGAAGGGACAAGATTATCAGTAGTCAATACGCCAGTCTGGTATCATAAAGCACAGTCAACAACAAGCTCTGCCACATATCGTCATCACCTGAGACCAGACAAAAGGCTGAAGGAGCTAAAGGAAGTCCTGGCTAACATTATCAGGAACCAAGCTCCGACAGCGGGTTTATCGACTTCTGCAGAGTTGATCTGACCCTGTAGTAGCATGTTTATAGACTGCTGCAGAGTTGATCTGACCATGTAGTAGCAGGTTTATAGACCTCTGCAGAGTTTTTTAGAATCCGTAGTAGCGGGTTTAACGACTTCTGCAGAGTTGCTCCGACTCTCTTGTTTCAGATATATAGACTAATAAGGAATTGTTCTGATTTCGTAGTAGCGGTTCAACGACTTCTGTAGAGTTGTTCTGACCCTGTAGTGAAACGTTCATAGACTAATACAGAGTTGATTTGATTCTGTAGTAGCAGGTTATTCGATTTCTTCAGAGTTTTTCTGATTCCGTAGTATCGGGTTTATCGACTCTTAAGAGTTGTTCTGACCCTGTATTAACAGGTTTATAGACTAATGTAGAGTTGTTCTGATTCTGAATTAGCATGTGTATAGACATTTTATGAGTTATTATGACCCTGTGTGTAGTAGCAGTTTTATAGACTTTTGCAGATTTTTTCTAATTCCCTAGTAGCGGGAATATCTACTTCTGCAGAATTATTTTGACCAAGTAGTAACAGGATTATGGACTTCTGCAGAGTAGTTCTGATTCTTCAGTAGCGGGTTTATAGACTTCTACAGAGTTGTTCTGACCCTGTAGTTGTGGGTTTTCCGACTTCTGAAGAGTTGTGTTTACCCTATAGTAGCAGGTTTATAGAATTCTTCATATTTGTTTTGACCCTGTAGTAGCAGGCTTATAGACTTTTTCAGAGTTGGTCTGATTTCGTTGTAGCGGGTTTATCGACTTCTGCAGATTGGTCCTGTCCCTGTAGTAGCAGATTTATAGACTTCTGCAGAGTTGTTCTAGCCCTGTACTAGCTGGTTTATAGACTTCTGCAGAGTTGTTCTGAATTCGTACTAGAGAATTTATGGACTTCTGTAGAGTTGTTCTGATTCAGTAGTAGCAGGTTTTTCGACTTCTTCAGAGTTTTTCTGAATCCGTAGAAGAGGGTTTATCGTCTTCTTTGAAGTTGTTCTTACCCTGTATTAACAGGTTTATAGACCAATGCAGAGTTGTTTTCTTTCCGTAGTAGAGAGTTTATAGACTCTGTGTAGAGTTGTTCCTATTTTGTTTTAGCATGTTTATAGACTTTTAAAGAGTTGTTATTACCCTGTAATAGCAAGTGTATAGACTTCTTCAGAGTTGTTCTGATTCCGTAGTAGCGCGTTTATATACTTCTGCAGAATTGCTCTAACCTTGTAGTAGCAGGTGTATCGATTTCTGCAGAATTGTTATGACCCTGTAGTAGCAGGTTTATAGACTTATGTAGAGTTTATCTGACCTTGTAGTAGCAGATTTATCGTCTTCTACATAGTTGTTCTTTTTCCGTAGTAGTAGGTTTATCGACTTCTCTGCAGAGTTGTTCCGATTCCGCTGTAGCAGGTTCTTAGACCTCTGCAGAGTTGTTAAGATTCCGTTGTATCAGGTTTATTGACTTCTGCAGAATTTTCTGGCCCTGTAGTAATGGGTTAATCGACTTTTGCAGAGTAGTTGTGATTCCGTAGTTGCAGGTTTATCGACTTATGCAGAGTTGTTCTGACCCTGTAGTAGCAGGTGTATCGTCTTCTGCAGAGTTGCTCTGATTTCGTAGTAGTGGGTTTATCGACTTATGCAGAGTTGTTCTTACCCTGTAATAGCTGGTTCATCGACATGTGCAGAGGTTTTGAGAAATTCCTCAGAAAATGGTACAACCATGTTTATTTATTATAGGACTAGATAAGAACCCATATAGGTATTCACATATTTGGGAATTCACATTAAATAATAGTTTCAATCAACGAGAAACACTAAATTAGGCATAAAAATTTACTAAGTACCAATTAAAAAATCCTCATTTAGTAGTAACGAAAGAAAATGTATGTAATAGAAATTATAATATTTCTGCCTAGCCTACTTCGGAACAATTTATAGCAGCTTCCTTTTCAAATTATGAGAGGTAGTCTTTTGGAATTTTATTGAAACTGTTTTATTGATCGTTCCATTTCAATATTCGAAATATATTTATGTTGTTTGGAACTGAATGTTTCTCATCAGAATTTATAAAATAATGCAAACTCATGAATAAAAAGGTCAATGAAATTTATACTTTTGGGTGCGAAGAAATTTCATTTGAATGAAAGTTCATATAAGTCAGTGTTTGTATAGAAATTATATAGCTTATACAAAAGTGTGAACGTATAAATGAAAATATCATTAAAATGCGTTTTCATATAAATGAAAATTCATACAAGTGCATGTTCATATAAATGTAAAATCCATACAAGTTCGTTTTCTTATAGTTGAAAAAATGCATACATGTATGTGCTCATATAGGTGAAAAATTCAAACGTGCGTGTTCATTATGAATTAAAAAATCATACAGGTGCATGTGTTCGCGTAAATAAAAACGCATGCAGGTATGTGCGTGTTCACATAAATGAAAAGTGGAGTGTACACATAAATGAAAATTCTTGTCCTCCCCAAGGTCCCATTTCAGGTACTAAAACATGCAATATCTCCAAGGGATAGTTTGTCGTTGATGTCGCCAAAGGTTTCACATCACCAGTGAAAGGAATATCAGATCATTCTCTGACATGACTTGAAGTAATCATAATATTGGCTGTAATTGGAAGAGTAGCGCATAATGTATATAATAGCAAGACCGCTGACATAAGCATTTCAGATGGCAGAGCGCCATCTATTGGGATAAAAATTAACTAAACGTTTTTTAGGTTTGTTACATAATAATTTCCCAACTCATTTTGTTGACAAATCAAGAAAAATTCACCACATACGCGTTTCGAGCTGTTGGCCCTTGTCAGCGTGGTGCAGGCTGTATTTCAACAACTAAAAACTGGTCCTTGAGGCTCCTTGAGAATTGGATATTTATGGGGTGAAATTATTCCTATATACCTTTATTCTATGAAATAGCCGAATTGCGTGGGCGTTGTTAAGTCAGGTGTAGAAATAAGGTGAACTTCGACAACTTTTTCTAGTGGAAGGTGAGTTTATTGTTCACCTCCCAAGGGGAAGAAACTCATACAAGCGAGTTGCGGGGATGGAAAGCGCAGGTGCTGCTTCGGTAGACTCAGGTATAAGGGGAAGTACTTCTGCGACGGGAGGAGAACTCTTCGCTGTGGAGGTCGTACCGGCTGGTGATGGAGTACAGAGCCTTCTGCCACAGGGATGTCAGTTTATGTAATTATAGTGATAGAGTATAGCACCTTCTTCCACAGGGATTTTAGTGCAAGTAATTATAGTGATAAGGTACAGCGCATTCAAACACAGTGATGTCATTGCGTGTAATTGTAGTTGTGGAGTACAGCCCCTTCTGCCACAGGGATATCAGTTCATATAATTATAGTGATGAAGTACAGCGCCTTTTGCCAAAGGGATGTCAGTGAATGTAATTATGCCATATGGTGATGGGTCACAAAACCTTCTGCCACAGGGATGTCAGTGCAGGCATTGTAGTGAGGGAAAACAGCGCCTTCTGCCACAGAGATGTCAATGCATTTAATTGTACCAAAAGGGGATGGAGTACAGCGCCTTCTGCCATAAGAATGTCAGTGCACGTAATTGTACCAAAAGAGGATGGAGTACAGCGCCTTCTGCCATAAGAATGTCAATGCACACAATTGTACCAGAAGGTGATGGAATACAGCGCCTTCTAACATAAGGATGTCAATGCACGCAATTGTACCAGAAGGTGATGGAATACAGCGCCTTCTAACATAAGGATGTCAATGCAGGTAATTATACCAGAAGGTGATGGAATACAACGCTTTCTGCCATAAGGATGGCAATGCATGTAATTGTATCACAAGGGGATGGAGTAAAAATGTATTTAATTTATTTACAATTTCAGACTACCAAGGGATGTTGGCTGACCAACTCACCATCACTTCCGTCCAGTCCAAGTTGATACCCCGAGAACGGAAGAGTCGCGATAACAAACGCTGGTTTTCTGTCAGAATGTCTTCCCTTTCTTGTCTGCGTCGCGGGCCGTTGAGGCTAGAAAATATTTTTTTCAGGCAAATTTTCCGAAACGGAAAAAAGGGACTTTATATTATATATATTATGTGAAAGTTGAGATATAAAAACAAATAATCTCTTGTAGAAGTTCTCAAAACATTACCAGCACATTATTCCTACAATAGTCTGCCATTTCTACAGAAGGAATCCAGGTATATATATTTTTTTCGAACCTCCTCATAGGTCAAATTTTTAATCCACATCCAGGTTACAGAAAAGACAATTTACAAGATAATCTTTCATGTGAGTTATACCTTTAACCCTTATTTTATGAGACTTTATCTTCATGTGTGAAGAATTTTAATAATATAGTGTCAATGAAATATTCAAAAAAATCCTTTTCTCCTTTACCTCTATCATATATTGTTGCCTAAGGCGATAAAACATTTATTAGTATATAGGCAGTAGCTTTTAAAATTTCTTTACTATCTTCTCTTATCTCTTTGAAGCAATATCTTACAATAAAATGAGACAAAAAAGCGCCGATTTTAAAACTCTTTCTAAAAATAAATATCTAAATAAACACATATATATAAATTTGATTAAGCCCTTTCTAAGATTTGAATAATTAAAATATTATTAATAAACATCTTTCTCTCCCGTCAAAACAGACGTGAAATATGGCCTTCATGCGAGAATAACAAATGAGAACACCTCTTCTGTATCAAGAACACACAATATGCGTTTCATCTATTGACGGTTGATGAAAACTAATAGACTTAGGTCAGTGAAAAAATCAAACCGCTCATCCGGAGACTATAGTTTCGAACTATAGTTCTCGTCAGTCTATAGCGAACTTTGATTTCATGAGACCCACAAGGGATTCAAATGTAATATGAAGAATTATCTGGCTAAGTGGCTCGACTAATTTTATTGCCAAAACATAGATGGTAATGTTGACATGAAGAAATTGATCATAAATAAAGAAAGGAAATTTCTCCCGTAAAAATGGAGGCAAAGGCTATCTATTAACCGTCTTTCACACATATCTCGTAGACTAGGGTCTAGCCACGATACAGGCTATAAATATTTGTAATGTACATTTAATTATGATCAAATACAAATGATGAAGAAGAATGAAAGAAGAGATTATTACCTTCTAGAGGGTCCTACAGGAGCCCTGTTGTCCAGGGTGCATCTACAGGAGAGAATTCCCGTGAGAAGTCTCCTGTTTTCTACTCCCGTAAGCTCTAGCTTCTCCCGCTCCTTCAGGACCTTCTTGGACTTCAATCTGACGTGGGCGTAGTCCGTTGGAGGCGAGCAGTCAACTGCAGCCTGGACCTAGGTCCACACCTAGCTGGTCATATCACTCAGTAGGTTAGAGGAAAATCCTTTAACGTTTTGTTATACACTATAATGTGAAATAAGAGAGACCAACACAAGGCCTGGAAACATGGATAGTTTGTCTGTTCGCTTCTGGCCTGACATTTTAGTTGGGATTCATATCAGGTTAAGTCAACTTTTGATTTCCCCAAGTAGAATATTTCGCTCAGTTTAAATATAAATTCAAATCATTTGTCATTTGAATCTTCATAAAAACAATTGGAAGAAGGTAAAGTGACATATATTTTGAATTTTGAAAAATTTGAAAAATTAATTTCTAATAATCCAGATAATATTTCAAATTTCCGTATTCGCCTTTTTACCCGATCACCTAACACGTTTATGTGATATGATAAAATGTCCAAAGTAATGTTAGCAGTCTTTTGGTTTAGCTACCCTCGGCCTGCAAGATTTCTTTGTATAGAAAATTTGATAGTGTGAATTCTCTTGTTTGTCAGGAGATATAAAATTATATCTAAAATATATTTACGTGTCTAAGTTATGGACAAAGTTTAACAATGCAATTATTCACTACTTTTAAAATCAATAGTCTCCCACATATTTATTATAAGTTATGTAATGATGCCTGGGGAACCAGGAAAGGTCCTAGAATACAAAGTGGATATATATTTATAAATGTAGTAATTAGTGAAGCAGTCGTGGTAGTTGTGTGGAAAGTGGTAAGAAGCAGATAGGAGTGAGGATTCAGAAGCAGGCACCCCTGAGGAGTAGAGGGGGAGGAAAGAGAGCAAGTCCGAGGACCACCCTGGGAACAACTGGTGTCGAGATATCCCCCAAGGAGAAGTGTAGTAAGAGAGTGTTGGGTTAGAAGGCTGAACATCTGGTGACCCAAGGGATTGTTTTGACCAGGCTATTTTATCTTCCCTTTCCTCATACTCCAACACAAGCCTTTCTATTTATATATTTATAAATATTATGACATATATGCACTCAATGAAGTGATTAAAATATATATAAAACCCTAGAATTAAAAAAAAAAACGACTTCCCATACGACGGAATACAATATGTTACTAAGTTAAAAGCAATCAATGCCTAATTTCAGCAATAATAATTATTTTTTTGATAAGCTTGAGAGGTCTATCACATACGAATGTCTATTTTATTTTTACTACTCTCAGAAAATAAAAAGAGTCCTAATAATCGAAACACTATTATTTATACACTATTATAATAGAGATAATTTATTATTTATCTAAATTCAGAATATAATTGTTGATTTATTTTGTTATTAAGCAAATTTCTCTCTTTACCCAGAAAATTTCTCTTTTATAAGGTTGACTTGCTTTGATGAAAATAAATTGGCTTGTCATACTTGAGTTCGGCCTTCCTCATTTTTATACGCGACAATAATATCACTTGACGTTGCTCTTGCCTCTGACGTACCGCTCGTTATTCCAGTGTTTCACTTGCTATGTGATACGGGGGTGCACGCCTTTCTTGCCAACTTTACATACACGGTTACAGCTCGACTTACGTTTGTTATAATGTTTTAATAAGCGATTTATAAACTTTTAAACAACTATGCAAAGTTTTAGCAGTGATTCACGTTTTTCCACCTATCACGGCGTCAAGCTAGACAACAGCGCTACACACCACTGTTTCTTTCTAGATAAGTATTACTAAAGCACAATACAACTGTTTCCATTCTAGAAGACGCAACTTTTTTTATAGCCTTTCGATAGGTTATATCTTACTTGTGAGAAAACTTAAAGTTTAAAATATTAACATAGGCACAATTGTAGACGCTTTCAAAAATAAGTTTCCTGGGAAACTCTCCAGATTTATCGATTTGAAATTTATAGTTGAGCTTCTATTTATTAATTAGCAGACATTTGTTATGGACGAGGTCCAACAGAGCGAAATGCGTACGTGGTTAGCTTTTCTTGATTAATCAAGAATGTATATTTGGCCAATTATGGAATAATTGAATAATTTATTCCGACAGATGGCGCAAGCCATAAGCAACTTCTAGTTGCACGGTCAGAAGATGCTATTTTCTAATTTATCCACCTTTCACTTTTATAATATTTTTTACATTATTTATGGAATTTGAGAATATATATAACGGATAAAATTAGTCCTGCCTATAGACTTCATCGTTAGATCGTGGTTTTGATGTGTCAATGATAGCGATTTTTGCTTTTTAGAAGATATGATCTACATGCCAAAGGCTTTTGTTCTACAGACCTCATTATTTCAGCTTAACTCATTTATGATAAATAATGTACATATTTGTACTCATTTATATTGGAGATCCTTTAAGAAGATCCTACATTATATTTAAAAATATTTATTTTCTGCGAGTGAATAGTTTTTGAAAATTTTCTTTTTTACTCTCAAAGGTTCACACATTGTTTTAGATTAGACTATTGATTAATACCAATTGGTAAATCAACCCTTTTAGGATTAAAATGAATGCAAATAAAAAATGGTGTTAATATATTTATTATTTTAAATAAAATCATGAATACGCTAATCTTATGTATCTATTTATAGATCCTTATATATTTTGAAATAGAGTCGGTCTGATTCACGTAGAGTCGTGAGAGCAAGTCTAAGGTATGTGAAATCTACCATATTCTGTAATATATTGTGCTGGAACAGCTGAGAAAGAAGTGTCACTGCAATCCGGCCAGGCGGCAGAGTTGTGAAGCCTGTTCAGCGTTATTCTCCCTAATCGATTTCCAATGCAAATATATTATTTAATGATTTGTAAGTAAAATAAAAGAAAGGGGGATGTGCTGGAACAGCTGAGAGAGAAGGTCCACGGCAACCCGACCTGGCGGAAGCCCTGCCTCCCCTAACGGCTGCCGGCTGCTGCCAACCAATAGGAGGGCGCGCACAAAGAACAATAGCGTGTACGGCCCGAGTGAATAAACACTTATTTTAATTTTATCTTAAATGATTGTTCGAATATTTATTCATTGTGAACATAACATATATGTTGGTATAAGCCACCCTCGATCACAAATCATTGCAAGTTCAGCGCCTCAATCTTACATACAAGATATAGTGCTCTAATATAGTCAGTGAGTAGCTATTAATACAACCACAGACCATAGCATACACCAGTCTACAATATATACTATCCCTGACCTTTGGGGCAGGTTGTAGACTTTGGGGCAGGTTGTTATTATGCCAGGCCTTCCCAATATTTTTCGTCGCAGAAAATGTCACAGTAGGATGGTATTGTAGATTAAACTGGCAAACCCGCTAAGAGGTTTCACTGCTGGTGAGCCAGGCCCCCATTTTTATCGTGACAAAGATAGTCATAAGTTTTTTTTATTTGTGAAGAAGAAAAAATCGAGATAAATAATTTCCTTTCATTTATA
>CP092883.1:33247659-33258703 GCA_030710605.1 Cordylochernes scorpioides
ATTCCCAATTTCGAGCAAAAATATAGTTAGGCATTTTTCTTTTTTTTCTCACCATGCACCAAACATTCACTTTGATTTCTTCCAACCTTTATTTTTATTTTTGATTTCTCAAAAGCCCTAATAGAACTCCCTCGATTTTTTTTCCAATTTCGAGTAGAAATTAGTTAGACGCATTTTCTTTTCTTTTTAATCCACTATGTACCATAGCATTCATTTTGATTTCTTACAATTAAAAAATTTTTTGATTTCTATTAATTATACTCAACCTATATCATCAACACCATTCTATTTTACTTCTTATATCGCCACCAATGCTTGTATATAGACTCTCAATACCCACAACTAATTTTCCCACAAAATTATTTTTTACTTTACAGAATTCTCTCAGGCTAACCCCTTCTTGAATTCTTCACATGTAGGGGGCGCATCTGTCATAATTTGTATATAATTGTATGCACCCCCGACCCACTATGCATGTACAATGTATGATTTTCAAAGATTTAATAAAGAATAAGGTAACTGGAGGAAAGAAAGTAGCAAAAAGACATAGGAAGTAGATCTAGAAGAGAACATAATTATTAATAACGTCACAGTTAACCTTCTGACCCCGGAAACCCTGCGAGCTAAGTTTAAACCAATATTTCCGGACAAGACCGGACGTATCTGGTGACCGCAGAAGTTATAAAGTAGAGAGACGCCCAATATTTCCGGACAGGACCGGACGTATTTGATAACCGCGGAAGTAAATAGAGTCGAAATAACACCCGATACTTCCTGACAAGATCGGCGGTATCTTCCACCAAAGAAAGCCGCAGAACCAATTAGAAAGTATCTCCTAAATAGGTCAACCAATAGAAAAACGGGCACGTTCCATCCCTCGACCAATAGGAAAGAAGCTCAGTCGTGGTGTTAAATCGAAAAGCAAGAATTGTCAGTTGTGCTTTGGCTCCCATCGGAACAACACCTACAGTTGCTCCTTCGCTTCCAACAAGGTAACATCTGCTCTAGACCTCCCCGCTCAGCTCATAGCTAAGTCAATCACCGCCATGTGATCAGATAATTAATAAGTCAAAATCGCTCCGCTCTTCTCAAGCTTTCTTTCCTCCAACCCAGTTGCCTTTTATTTTCAAATCCCATCACGTGTCCTGATTATTCCTAACTGTATGCTTCAACTTCCACTCAAACGACTGCGTTTCAACCAATCCTCACCATTCAAATCGAACAACAAGGAATTCCGCAACGATATTGTCACAGACCGGTTAAGTCGACAGGATTCTACAACAGTGTAATACATCAAATATTGCAGTGTAATAACTTTGGATATATTACAATAAGTCGACAGGATAAAGATATTATGGAGCTTAATCAGGATCCCATAGGCGTAAAGTCGGACGGCCCGACGGAAACAACGGAAAGAAGGCAAGAAGTAAGAGAGACGGGCGAGACAACTGCGCCCCTAGCGGACGCCGTCACCCTGCTATCGGCGCTCCTGACCCGAGTAAAGATTTCTGATGGAGCTGAGGCGACAATCCCGCCTTTCGATGGCACATACAACGCGACACAGTTTTTCCAAGCATTCGACCGAAAAATGGAAGACGCATCCATGGGAGAACAAGAAAAATTACTCCGCCTGCCAAACTATCTGGTGCGACAACCCCTGGAGCTCTTCAGGAAACTTCGGATGGCCGACCGGAGCTATTTCCAGGTGAGGCAAACCCTCCTAGATCTCTATCCTGAATCAAGCGAAGCGTCCTTTGCGAAATATTTCGCCATGAAGCTCACTGGACAAGCCAACCTAGAGACCTACTACCGGGAGAAAACCGCCATGGGATTGCAACTAGGACTTCCACAAGAGGTGATTCTCGAGACGCTGACAGAAGGACTGCCATTCAACGACCAGCGCCTAGTCCGCGTAGTGCCTCCCGAGAACCTAGGAAAGTGGTTCCGACTGGTACAGCGGATCCACGGACCCAGTGTACCGACAACGCGACCCAGAGAAGATCAACCACCCACAATGTCGGGTCCGTATCACAACACACCCCGACGCCCAGGTGCATGGAATGCACCTCTTCCGCCGTCCAACTGCAAGTTCTGCGGCGCGAGGCACTGGCACAGCGAATGCCGACATCGACCAGTCCCGGCGACCCACGAAAAAGTTCGGACAGTGCAAACGGTCCCAAAATCACCAGTCCCGATTCCACAACAACCAAGTCAAGCCAGAGACACCCCAACCGAGCAGCCCTTTCGAGACTAAGGTAGGCACCCCCCCTATGGCGTCAAGAATTGACTTTGAACTCTTATCTAACCCTACCTACCCCTTTAACCATGTATCTAAACATGTACCAAATGAATGCAAGCACGGGCTAGACCAAAACCTGTCCCAAAGGGCTCGTACAGCACACAAAGCTTTCACACATGGAAACCCTTGCCTGCATTCATTGCCCAAACCCCAAATATTTACATGCCACCATTCTAATCTCACACCACGCAACTTTTCATGCCCACAACATATAAAGCCACCACGACTTCAACCTACAATTCCAATAATGCCCAAAAAAGTGTCCGTACACCGACACCGCTCACCCATTTACCACACAAAATCCATACATGACCATACGTCGCCACACCATAACCACGCAAATATACCTCACAACATACACGCACCCATACGTCACCACGCAACAAACACGCACAATCCGCACAACAAACGCAACACGCGCGCCAAAAGACAACAACAACCAACAAGCGCATGCACAACCGTTAAGAATAATACAATCATCCCGTCTACACAAAACATAGAAAAAATTCACGCCACCAAACAACCACACAATCGAAAAACATTGCGATCTTTCCTAAAAGCTGTGAACGCCTATAAAGAGTTCATTCCGGACCACGCCCGCTTGCGGACGCCACTTGTCAACCTTCTAAAAAAGGATGTCATGTGGGTCTGGAGTGACGAATGCCAGAAAGCGTTCACTAACCTGAAAGAAAGCCTTACCACACACCCCACATTATACCTTTACCAAGAAGGTCTGCCATGCCAGGTACACTGTAACACCTCAACATTCGACATTGCAGGCATTCTTAAACAAGTCTACCCTGATGGGAAGACATACCCAGTTCAACATTTCAGCCGCTCTCTGCGTGGTCACCAGCGAAATTATTCAGACTTGGAACTACAATGCCTAGCCATTGTGGAAAGTGTGGATAACTTCCGCGCCTGTCTAATGGGCAGAAAGTTTACAATACTTTCTGACCATCCTGCATTGCAGTGGTTGAAAGAGATCAAAGCCCCGTCAGGCAGATTGTTTCGATGGAGGTTAAGATTGTCAAGATACGAATATGAGGTCCGTAGCATAAATGGAGTACAACAATATGAAACGGGCGTTGTAACTCGTATCCCATTTTGTGGCTTTCTAGATGTGCCACTCATAAAGAGCCAACAGTCTTCTCCACCGGGAAAATCTCGCGTGACTATGGATCACAATAAACTGCGCACCGTCTCCCGAAAAGGAGTACTTAAAACTATAGTCCCAAGTTCACTTACAGCCAGACTTCTTAAGTCCGTACACACACAACACCACCATCCAAACATCTCCAAGATGACGAGACTCATCTCGTCACAATATTATTGGCAGAACATGACACAAGACATCGCAAAACAGGTAAAAACCTGCCCCACATGCCGATTCGCTAGAAGAGTCGATGAATCCAACCAACCTTCACGTAAAAATACCGACACAGGCCCCAAAGCAAAACAAAATTCGTACATAAAGCACAGCGTACACACAACACAAACAATGCCAAAATTACACCACCCACGTCAGAAAAACGATCACACATCTCAACTTAAATCAATTACCGCCGACATATCGCTAATGAAACCATTAACGATCAAACAGGAGAACTGCGAACCTACCAATCATTTAAATTCTACAATTAATAAGGTTCAAGCAAATATTTCAGGGTCCCCATTTACAAAAATATGGAAGAACATGGGGCAATACCCTATCTTTCATCTGATTTTCATCCTTTGTTTGTTAGTTCTACCATACAAATGTATCCCAATTTTATTTTTTAATTATTTGTTTATCTATACCATGGCCGCTCATAAAATTTTCTAACTACAAGAGGCAGTTTTTAATTTTGGACAAGCATTTATAAAACTTCTCATAATTTTAGGAACCATTTTTGCAGAAAATCTAAATAAACTCCGAAGAGATAGAAGTAACTGAAAGATGACCAACCAATGTCGGAGAAGCCGCGCTCCAAACAAGATCCGAGCCGCACCCAAGAATAAATAAGCAGAAGGAAGTGAGAATTTTGAGACACCGCGACAGGAAGCGTAGCTCCGCGGCGATAAATTCGGCCTATGCAAACAGAAAGGAGCGCCTCGTTTCCGATCTCCAATTACCACCCCTCGTCTCTGCCAACACGTAAAATTAGGTCACCGCTTTTCCCCTCCACAGACGCCTCCCTATCGCCAGTCTTGGATCCCAATTCGAACTACATATCGATTTTTTACAATCCAATTCCGCACGCACAAGACGTCACACACACAAACATTCTAAATGAGTTCCCATCCCTATTATAACAAATCAATTACTTTACAGACTTCTAACATTTTTCACAACACACACAAAGACAAAAAATGTATAGGGCATAATTGAGCAATTAAAAAATTTATAGGGCATGTAGATACAAAAGGGTTCAAACCAATACACCTTATTTTTCATATTAATCATTTTCATTATTTTCTCTCAATTAAAAATGTAAATATTTAATCAATTTATCAATTTATTCAACTTATTATCACTTTTAATCATTAATTATCATTTTATTTACCAATTAGTTTATATTATCATAGTTTCAAATCAACGAAAACTCACTGGTTTTCTTTTAAAATTGGATATTATATTTTATTTTGATTTACAAAAACATTCTTTTTTTTTATTTTTTTTCCACCATGCAATCAAGCATTCACTTTGATTTCTTCCAACCTTTATTTTTATTTTTGATTTCTCAAAAGACCTAATAAAAATCCCTCGATTTCCATTCTCAATTTCGAGCAAAAATATAGTTAGGCATTTTTCTTTTTTTTTCTCACCATGCACCAAGCATTCACTTTGATTTCTTCCAACTTTTTATTTTTATTTTTATTTTTGATTTCTCAAAAGACCTAATAAAAATCCCTCGATTTCCATTCCCAATTTCGAGCAAAAATATAGTTAGGCATTTTTCTTTTTTTTCTCACCATGCACCAAACATTCACTTTGATTTCTTCCAACCTTTATTTTTATTTTTGATTTCTCAAAAGCCCTAATAGAACTCCCTCGATTTTTTTTCCAATTTCGAGTAGAAATTAGTTAGACGCATTTTCTTTTCTTTTTAATCCACTATGTACCATAGCATTCATTTTGATTTCTTACAATTAAAAAATTTTTTGATTTCTATTAATTATACTCAACCTATATCATCAACACCATTCTATTTTACTTCTTATATCGCCACCAATGCTTGTATATAGACTCTCAATACCCACAACTAATTTTCCCACAAAATTATTTTTTACTTTACAGAATTCTCTCAGGCTAACCCCTTCTTGAATTCTTCACATGTAGGGGGCGCATCTGTCATAATTTGTATATAATTGTATGCACCCCCGACCCACTATGCATGTACAATGTATGATTTTCAAAGATTTAATAAAGAATAAGGTAACTGGAGGAAAGAAAGTAGCAAAAAGACATAGGAAGTAGATCTAGAAGAGAACATAATTATTAATAACGTCACAGTTAACCTTCTGACCCCGGAAACCCTGCGAGCTAAGTTTAAACCAATATTTCCGGACAAGACCGGACGTATCTGGTGACCGCAGAAGTTATAAAGTAGAGAGACGCCCAATATTTCCGGACAGGACCGGACGTATTTGATAACCGCGGAAGTAAATAGAGTCGAAATAACACCCGATACTTCCTGACAAGATCGGCGGTATCTTCCACCAAAGAAAGCCGCAGAACCAATTAGAAAGTATCTCCTAAATAGGTCAACCAATAGAAAAACGGGCACGTTCCATCCCTCGACCAATAGGAAAGAAGCTCAGTCGTGGTGTTAAATCGAAAAGCAAGAATTGTCAGTTGTGCTTTGGCTCCCATCGGAACAACACCTACAGTTGCTCCTTCGCTTCCAACAAGGTAACATCTGCTCTAGACCTCCCCGCTCAGCTCATAGCTAAGTCAATCACCGCCATGTGATCAGATAATTAATAAGTCAAAATCGCTCCGCTCTTCTCAAGCTTTCTTTCCTCCAACCCAGTTGCCTTTTATTTTCAAATCCCATCACGTGTCCTGATTATTCCTAACTGTATGCTTCAACTTCCACTCAAACGACTGCGTTTCAACCAATCCTCACCATTCAAATCGAACAACAAGAAATTCCGCAACGATATTGTCACAGACCGGTTAAGTCGACAGGATTCTACAACAGTGTAATACATCAAATATTGCAGTGTAATAACTTTGGATATATTACAATAAGTCGACAGGATAAAGATATTATGGAGCTTAATCAGGATCCCATAGGCGTAAAGTCGGACGGCCCGACGGAAACAACGGAAAGAAGGCAAGAAGTAAGAGAGACGGGCGAGACAACTGCGCCCCTAGCGGACGCCGTCACCCTGCTATCGGAGCTCCTGACCCGAGTAAAGATTTCTGATGGAGCTGAGGCGACAATCCCGCCTTTCGATGGCACATACAACGCGACACAGTTTTTCCAAGCATTCGACCGAAAAATGGAAGACGCATCCATGGGAGAACAAGAAAAATTACTCCGCCTGCCAAACTATCTGGTGCGACAACCCCTGGAGCTCTTCAGGAAACTTCGGATGGCCGACCGGAGCTATTTCCAGGTGAGGCAAACCCTCCTAGATCTCTATCCTGAATCAAGCGAAGCGTCCTTTGCGAAATATTTCGCCATGAAGCTCACTGGACAAGCCAACCTAGAGACCTACTACCGGGAGAAAACCGCCATGGGATTGCAACTAGGAGAGTTTTCCAGTACCTCTCTGCACCTTGTAAGTCCTTTAAAAGTTCTCACAGAGTACAGGCAGTCGTGGTCGAGGCAGAGTGGAAAGCTTGGGAATGTCCACACAAAAAACGAAGACACAGTTGCACTAAGAAAGTTCCGTGAACAGATAAAAGTTGAGCTAGGAGCGAAAGATGGGGAGATAGAAGTTTCTTACTAGTCTACATGATGGATGAGATGGATCTGAGGTACGACTGACGTGGGCTCGCACAGATGCTGCACTAACTGTCAAGTGACTGTAAAGTGACTGTATTTATAGGTTAAGACGGGGGGGCCTTATGCGACAGGTGCCGTTTCTGAGAAAGGGGGCGTTGCATGTCACCAGATGTGAGAGGGGGCTTTGCCTTCCACCAGATGTGAAGAGTGTGGGTTACATATGATGATGTAAAGACACATGTCAATAATGCGTATAATCATTTACAGATGTGTTTCTATTATACAACATTAAAATCTTGTTATAAGGTATATACAATATGGGGTTGTTGGTTTAAATTACCATATATATATATAAGTTAGATAATAAAAAGGCATATATTGGATTAAATAAAATATTTATTTGCCAATATTTCAGTTGGCTGAACGCCAAACCTTTATCAAGGCATTACATCTTTGTATACACAAACTCAGCGCCGCATAGTGTTATAATATCACAGTTGAAATGATTTTAAAAATACAAAGTGGTTGGGGTAAATTGTGCAAGCAAAAATATCATGAAAGTTATAATAACAATAAGTTAAATATCTAAAAATATTAAAGGAGGAAAAATAATGAGGTCTATCCTATGTTTTAAAATATTTGTATTAAGAACATAAATATAAATCATCAAAAATCATTAAGAGATAAATGTAAAAATATATGTATATTTTAAAACGTTTAAAAATAAAAGATGATTTAAACAAAAAAATTAAAGAAATGTTTTGAAAATTTTAAACTAAAATGTGTTATATTTTAAAAAATACATTTCAAATTTTATTGGATATCGATTTATCCAAAAGAAAAATATTATTTAATAAGAAATGCATTAAAATGGAAGTTAAATAATTTGGGATTAATATATGAAAAATCAAATAAAAGGTGTGTAGAATAGTGTGAAATATATAAGTGATGTGAATATAAGAAATGGAATTAAGAACAATAGACTGACGGTGTTTTGTAAATATATAATTAATCTTTACTAAATTTAAATGTGTGTAAAAAATAAATAATTATAATTAAATAATAAATATATAAGTTGTAGTTTATAAAAGATAGTATGCTCCAGGAATCCGGGTTACCTAAATAATAAAAGATAAACAACACAACATATTTGGCGACGAGGATTAAAAAAAGAAAAGAATAATTAAATAAGCGTAACAGAAGATGGCAAATAATTTGACGTCTCCATTACCGTTGAACCTTAATGCTACAGATTTGTATTCCGAGTACAAACATTGGATGAATTCATATTTAATTTATGAATTAGCAAGCGGTGTTTCAACAAAGAAAGATGACGTTAAAAGGGCAACACTTTTGCATTGCCTTGGACCACAAGTCCAAAGAATTTTCTTTAATTTGCCAGAAGAAAAAGATACGTATGAAAAAGCAAAAGAAGCTTTAACTAAATATTTCACACCACAAAAAAAATATTGTATCAGAACGATTTAAATTTAGGCAAAGAAAACAAAATACAGATGAAAATATGATTCATATGTCATTGCCCTAAGAGAATTAGTCAAATCCTGTGAATTTGGAAATTTAGAAGAAGACATGATCAGAGATCAGATAATAGAAAAATGCTATAATAGGCAATTAAAAGAAAAGTTGTTGCAACAAGATAATTTGAATCTTCAAAGAACAATTGAGATATCAAGAATGTTTGAAACAGCCAAAGAAGAATTTAGAGTATTGACAAATGAAGATATGACCTCAATAAATAGAGTAAACTATAAAAATAATTTCCAAGCAGCTAATGAATCAACTGTTAAAGGACCAAAAGCTCATAATGTGTACCATCAAAAAGGAAGCACCTCCAAGGTAAGTGCACCTAATTTGGAAGAATGCTATAGATGTGGCTTAACTACACATCCTCCATATAAATGTGGAGCTAGAAATATGAAATGCACATTTTGTAACAAGATGGGTCATCTTAATAGAGTTTGTAGAAATAAAAATAAATATAAAAATATTGAAGGAAAGAAAAGAAATATTCAAAATATTTCAGAAAATAATGAAGACTCAGATGAATACACTTTCTTTTTAGGCTCTGATAACAAAGAAAATATCTATATAGATGGAAAGGAAATAAAAATGACTATTGATACAGGTAGTGATACAACATTCATAGGACTTGAAAATTTGAAAAATATTTTTCCTAAATCTCAAATGCCAACTTTAAATGGTACAGAAAGGAAATTTTATGCCTATGGACAAACTTCACCTCTTCCATGTTGTGGATATTTCTTTGCAGATGTTTCATGGGGTGAAAGGTCTATAAAGGAACAGATTTTTGTGATTAAAGGTAAAGCAGAACCTATTTTAGGAAAGAAAGCAAGTTTCGAATTAGAAATTATAAAGCGTGGAACAAAAATAAGGAATATTCAACAGGAAGTTATTCCGAAGGATATATATAATTTGATACAAGAAAACATGAACCTTTTTCAAGGTCAAGGAAATGTGAAGGGTTATAGTCAAAAAATAACTCTAAAAGAAAATGTTACTCCTGTAGCTCAGAGATGCAGACATTTTCCATATAAAATGGTAGAAGCCATCAATCAAGAGCTAGACAAAATGATAGAAGATGGCATTATTGAGGAAGTCCATGAAGCTTCTGAATGGATCTCAAACATTGTGGCAGTTCCAAAAAAGGGTACTGAAGAAATCAGACTATGTGTTGATCTGAAAGAAGTGATGGAGCATAATCAAGCCTATAAAGAAAGAATGAAGAAATATGCTGATAGCAAGAATAAGGCCTTGCCTCATGACTTCAAGAAAGGTAATATTGTTTATGTCGCAAACACTGAAATGAAAAGCAAGTTGACACCAAATTATGACAACCAAAGATTTATCATTCTAGAGACTATATCTCCAAATTCATTCAAGTTAGTCAATACTGAGACAGGTAGCTTTATCATTAGGAATGCAAAGCATTTAAGACATGCCAATGTCTTACAAGATTTTAACAAAGGAATTGATTTGAATACCACTTTGATTAAGACTCCAGAAATTAGAATGGAACTTCCTAGTACTTCAAGGTATCTACCAGAACAAGAAGCAACCTTAGAAGATATTGTACCAGAAGAGCAGATTGCTATATCTGATATGGACTGTTTATACCCAAATGAATCACTTAATGAGAATGAAGACAAGACTGTCATCACTAGAAGTGGAAGACAAATACATGTTCCTTCTAGATTTAAGGACATGATTAGATACTAACTAAACAAGGGAGGAATATGTAGAATAGTGTGAAATATATAAGTGATGTGAATATAAGAAATGGAATTAAGAACAATAGACTGACGGTGTTTTGTAAATATATAATTAATCTTTACTAAATTTAAATGTGTGTAAAAAATAAATAATTATAATTAAATAATAAATATATAAGTTGTAGTTTATAAAAGATAGTATGCTCCAGGAATCCGGGTTACCTAAATAATAAAAGATAAACAACACAACAAGGTGTAAATTAAAAATGTTTAATGATTGTATAATTTAAAGGTTATTACTAATGTGTGAAAACGAAATTTAAAAAACTGCGTTTATTACAACAAGAATTTAAAAATCAATAGAGCAAAAAATATTAAAACAATGTCATGTAATTTGAAAAAAACGACACCTCTCCCTTTAAAATAGTAATTATTGATGAATCATATTTTATGTTCTTAATACAAATATTTTAAAATATAGGACAGACCTTATTATTTTTTCTCCTTTAATATTTTAATATTTTATTATTTATTACCAGTTGCAAACAAGACAC
>CP092883.1:33259028-33303975 GCA_030710605.1 Cordylochernes scorpioides
CATTAAACAAATAAGCAACAACACAAGCAGATAGAAGAAATCGCAAGGTAGTTATTTACAGTATGTTAAGCAATGATGGAAGTTGATTTAATGAAGTTATCTGTAATAATTAGTACCGTGGAGAGAGAAAGTTGTTCAAGTTGAGCTATTTACAATGAGTTATGTTCTAAAGTAACTTATTAATTATTTAAATTGTGTAAATCAAGTCGCATAGTAGTGTAGTTCCTCAAGCTGCATGAAGCTGTCTATTTATAATAAAAAGTCTGCAGAACATATTAAATTTCGTATATCTTTCCCTATTTTAAACTATTTGTCCCAGATAGGTTCTTTCCATCTTGCTCTGCTGTCTTAGGTATGACACCAGTGGCATGATACTACAAATATCTTAGTTTTTTTTGTATACAATAATTGTTTTTGCAAATGAATTAGTGAATTCTGTGATAAAATTAGTCTGTAGACTATTGTTATTAACGAATGTAGCCGTTTATATATTTCGGCTATTAGCCATTTGACATTTTGTGGCAGGCCCTAGATATATTGCCTCCTCTTTTATTATATATGGTTCTGTAATAGGACTATATCTTCTTCTTTGATTTCATTGGATGCGTAAAGTTCGCTAAAGCTTGTATTGCTTTTCCGTATATTCTGTTAAATAATTTTTATTCTAACGATAGAATTAATTTGTGATGTCATCTGTTATAAATATATATTTAGGACTCAATAAGTTTATGAAAATTTAGTTTACAAAATATCTTCTGAGCCTGTTGTGTAATCTGTTCGCTGAATCCTCAGGTTGATCTGTTTATTGTAAATTGGACATTCCTTAGAATTTGGTTTGTGATCAAGATTGTTATTTTCAAAGTATAGATGTTTGACGCAGTTGCAACATTTTATTATATTAGAGAACTGATGTTGATCCTCTATACCGCAGTTAACGCATTTTTTCAAGTTTGGACAGTCGTTTTTCTTGTGGTTAGGGTTGAATATGAAACAGTTATGACATTGGTTAACCAGGACTTTGTCTCGCACTTCACATCTCTGTACATCAGTATAGATTTTGTTGACTTTCATTATAGCTTGGTAGGCCCGAGGCAAAGCCCTCAGCACCACGTCATGATCAGGTTTATTGGGCTTAATTGGGAAAGTTACCTTTAGTTCGTTTTTGAGTTTGTTAAGTTCTGGATTCATATCACAATTTATGTTTGTAAAATCAGATATATCTGTTGATTCATTTACATTTTTTATAACACACAATAGTTGGATCTTTTTGCTTATGCTTATTAATTTTACATGTTTGGTTCAATTCGTCTATTTTCCTAAAACTCTTAATCAGTTAATCTATGTTCTGTTCTTTGGGTGATTTTAATTTCGTGTGCAGTTTAAGATATTTAACATATTTTGATTGTAACTTTAATAATAATTTTTGCTTGCAAAATTTCCCCCAACTACTTTGTATTTCAAAAATTATTTCAACTGTGATATTATAACGCTGAGCTTGTGTATACAAAAATGTAATGCCTTGTTAAAGGTTTGACGTTCAGCCAACCGAAATATTGGCAAAAATATATTTTATTAAATACAATACATGAAATTTTATTATCTAATGAATTAAATATGATTTTTTTCTATTTTCGAAATATATATGAGATGAGATCCTGTTGACTCTCGCTATACTGTGTTAACCGAGAGGAACAGTCAGGACTGGAAGTTTTCCAGTACCTCTCTGCACCTTGTAAGACCTTTAAAAGTTCTCACAGAGTACAGGCAGTCGTGGTCGAGGCAGAGTGGAAAGCTTGGGAATGTCCACACAAAAACGAAGACACAGTTGCGCTAAGAGAATTCCGTGAACAGATAAAAGTTGAGCTAGGAGCGAAAGATGGAGATGGAAGAGTTCTTACTGGTATACATGGTGGATGAGGTGGACCTGGGGTACAACCGACGAGGGCTCGCGCAGATGGTGAAGTGACTGTATTTATAGGTTAAGACTGGGGCCTTATATATCTTTCCCGTGAAAAGAAGTATTGCATTACAGCAGATGTGACAGGGGCTTGGATCGTCTGGTGAAATTCAAAACTGGTGCTGTGGCAGTTTCCATCTTTAGACCTTTTTGTTTTGGGACTGCTACATCTATCTCGATTTTAGACGTTTTGACCTTTTGCTTTAGCTCAACTCTTAATCCATTACAGAGTTTATTTATTTATCCTCAGTTTGTACAAAATACATTACATATGATGATGTAATGACACATGTCAATCATGCATATATTCATTTACAGATGTGTTTCAATTATACAACATAAAAATCTTGTTATAAGTTATATACAATATGGGGTTGTTGGTTTAAAATCACCATATCTATATATATATAAATCAATGTTTGTTGGTCCGTTCGTAAGTGATAATCTTCTACATCGCTCAACCGATCGTGATGAAACTTTGGGAATTTGTTTAGTATACTACCGGGATGGTTTCTGGCTAATTACTCTTTAGAAATAACCTTTCGTTGCATTTTTATTTACAATAAAACGTAAATTCACTCGCAATCAGCGCCCCCTCGCGGCAGGCGTATGGCCTGAAATAGCCTCGCATGAGCGTATTTGTAACTTCAAGCTTAGCCTATATTTTAGGTACACAGCTTCGTACCCCCACAACCTAGGTTCGAGGCTCAGCGTGGGTGTTTTTTTTTATATTATTGTAGCAAATTATTAAAAATATTATTTTATTTAAAATGTAGGCTTTTTAAAATAAAAATTAACATAAACAATTTTTAAATAATATTTTTATTTTCATTTCTTTTATATTATTGTAGCAAAGTCTTTTTTTACAGCATTATTATATTTTAATTGGTTTATTTTAAATATGTTTGTTATGAAGGCTCTATGTAATACTATTTAGAGCACATTTTACATTTTAAACACCTAAGCACCCCTCTTTTTAATATTGTAGCAAAGTATTAAAATTATTATTTTATTTTAGATGTTTGCCATGAAACTTTGGGAAGTTGTTTAGTATACTACCGGGACGATTTCTGGCGAATTATTTTAAAATAATATTTATAACAATAATTATAGCAAATTTTAAGACATATTTTTAAATTCTGTGTTTGTGCATATATAAATATTTTACAAAAGCCTCGAACCTAGGTTTGTTATAAATATTATTCAAAATTTGTTTAAGTTAATTTTTATTTTAAAAAGCCTACATTTTAAATAAAATAATATTTTTAATAATTTGCTACAATAATATAAAAAAAAAATAAAAATAAAATATTAACTTTACTGTACTGAATAGTTTAGTATAATATTAATTTAACATATTACAACTTAGCCACAGCAACGCGTGGCCGGGTTCGCTAGTATATATATATATATATATATATATATATATATATATATATATAAATAGTTGTATAGTTTTATAGTTAAGTATTCTATTAAAATTATCTTCATTATTTTGATTATTTAAATTCAAATTATAAAATTTGTAAATTGTTATTATTTAGTATAGATAGAGAGAAAAAAAAATCTTTTACTTCTAAAACATCATCTAGTTAATTATATATTTATAATTAATAACAATAAAATTTAACAACGTAACGTCTTTTGTATCGGCTTTTACACGTCATTTAGACATACTCTAATCCTATATATAGAATAATAGAAGTGAGAATATATATGATAGTTAGAAAAAAGAGAGAAAGACAGAACCATGCACTATTAATCAAACTAATAATAAGAAAACAAAAAGTTTTGTAAATAAGGTAGATAAGATTGTTAGTATATATATATATTTTTATAATTTTATATTTTATTCTTTTTTTTTTAAAGATTTTTTAATTTTTTTTTATTTTAAAATATGAATATAAATAGTTGTATTTAGTAAAATATCTATATTATGAATTAACTTTTATTATAAGTTTGGTTATTATGTTTTGAAACCCTAATGGTAGACCAGACATATACAAAAAACTTAAATTGGAGTAATTATTGAAAAAAGAGGTCTGCTGAACCGGGACTTCTCAAATAGAAATTCAGCTTTCAACATTTCATCCCTTCTCTATTATGTCTAGACCTCCTTTCAACCGGATTTTATGTGTTAATATGAGTTTATTCAGTGAAACATTTATATGAACAGATATAATGTGTACCTACCTTGTCCGCGGACGCCTTCAACTGTAAACATCTATTTCTGGATGACACATGTTGTGGGGGGGGGGGACAAATTTAGACCTTATATTTTGAAGTTGTAGAAAAACAAGATATTCAAAGATGAAAGAGAAGATATTTAAGGGAAGAAATCCAAATTTTATAAACTTTACAGCCAGTTAAATTAAAATAATTGATTTAACACTTATTCATCTTTCAATATTCCTTTAAAAGGCAAATTATAAGAGTTTAATAAATTGAAAGATGAATAAGTGTTAAATCAATTATTTTAATTTAACTGGCTGTAAAGATTATAAAATTTGGATTTCTTCCTTAAATATCTTCTCTTTCATCTTTGAATATCTTGTTTTTCTACAACTTCAAAATATAAGGTCTAAATTTGTCCCCCCCCCCCCCACAACATGTGTCATCCAGAAATAGATGTTTACAGTTGAAGGCGTCCGCGGACAAGGTAGGTACACATTATATCTGTTCATATAAATGTTTCACTGAATTAACTTTATATTAACACATAAAATCCGGTTGAAAGGAGGTCTAGACATAATAGAGAAGGGATGAAATGTTGAAAGCTGAATTTCTATTTGAGAAGTCCCGGTTCAGCAGACCTCTTTTTTCAATAATTACTCCAATTTAAGTTTTTTGTATATGTCTGGTCTACCATTAGGGTTTCAAAACATAATAACCAAACTTATAATAAAAGTTAATTCATAATATAGATATTTTACTAAATACAACTATTTATATTCATATTTTAAAATAAAAAAAATTTAAAAAATCTTTAAAAAAAAAAGAATAAAATATAAAATTATAAAAATATATATATATATACTAACAATCTTATCTACCTTATTTACAAAACTTTTTGTTTTCTTATTATTAGTTTGATTAATAGTGCATGGTTCTGTCTTTCTCTCTTTTTTCTAACTATCATATATATTCTCACTTCTATTATTCTATATATAGGATTAGAGTATGTCTAAATGACGTGTAAAAGCCGATACAAAAGACGTTACGTTGTTAAATTTTATTGTTATTAATTATAAATATATAATTAACTAGATGATGTTTTAGAAGTAAAAGATTTTTTTTTCTCTCTATCTATACTAAATAATAACAATTTACAAATTTTATAATTTGAATTTAAATAATCAAAATAATGAAGATAATTTTAATAGAATACTTAACTATAAAACTATACAACTATTTATTATTATAATTAATTTAGATTTTAGCTTGCTAATCTAATCAAATCTACTTGATATGATTTATCATTATGATCAGTTTGCTCCTTAAGTTTTAAATGTAGTATCACTGTTATATTTTTATTATATAGTTTTTACACTATATTAATTCATATGAGCTTGCTCTATGATATATTTTTATATATAATATAATATACAAATTCAATTATATATTAGATATTCTAATATAAATAAAACTCCATACAGATTATAATTATCTTTTATTGTTTGATTATGAAAAAATAAATTATAAAAGTAATTTTAGAAAAAATAACTTCAGAACTTTTGTTTTTTTCATTGTTTAGATAGTTTAAAGATGTTTTTTATTAGTTATTCTTAAAAATATAACAGATAACAAACAGTAATATCTATATTTTTATAGATTAATTATTCATTTTATTACAAATTTAATCAACACAAAAACAATTAAGATAAATATATTAAAAAAAAAAAAAAATTCTCAATAGAATAACAAACTAAAAAACTAAAAAAAACTACCAGCATATTAGGGTTAGCACCTCTTTTATGTTAATTTAAACTCGCTAAGAATTGCCTAAGAAAGAATTGTCAAACTTGTCCCTCTCTTAAGAACCATGACACATTTCAAACGACTAGTTGTAAATTAGTAAATACTATTTATAAATTAACATGCCAAATTTGTCAATTATCATATATAGGACAAACATGTAATCCATTAAATATACGAATAAACCTACATAGAAACCACGCTAAAAAATCAATTGGTAATATATATATGAAAGAACACAATCAATTACATACTTTTAACAACTTTAAGATAGAAATACTAGACATATGTCAAAACAAAAAACAACGACTATTATTAGAAAACAACTACATTTATAAACACAACACATTATTCCCTTATGGACTTAATGACGAATTAAACTACACATACAAACCACAAACAGAAGAAATTTCAACTTATGAAATCAGCTGCAAATACAAAAAAAAAATGAATTTAAAACTAAACCTAATAAAACTAGAGGTAAAACTACCAATAAATTAGGTTACATTGAATTTGAAGAATTACTGGACCCAAAACAAATGTACACTAACAACTTCGTCGATAAATTTATTAAAACATTATTTAAACTAAATAATAATAAATTTATCATACTTATAGAATATATTAAAATTCATAATCTGACTAACAGATTAATAGATATCACACACGACATCTTTAAATGCAGAAAAATTAAACAATCTACTAATAACATTAATATTATCATTAAATTTAATAACAATTTATTTAATCATATTAAGTTTAATGATATTTTTAATAACCAAAACATTAATAATCTTTTCCCTATAAAAAATTTAAATTTCAAAACAATCTGGAGATACAACAAAAATATAGGTAATTTAGTTTGCAATTATAACCAATTTATTAATAATTTGGCAAATTTAAAAAAAATTAAATGTAATTGCAACAACTATATTGATAAATATAAGTTTTCAGGTCATATATTAACTAGCAATTTTTCTTTTTTAAATCCAGAATATCAGGATATTTTAAATAAAGGGTATAAATATATACCTCAAATTAAACACAACTATAATAATACAATTAAATCTATATTAAAAGATATAGATATTTTCATAAATAAAACTAGTATAAAATACAGTATTCCAGAATTTACTTTTCTGGAATGGAAACATAATATTAAAAAGGAAATTATAAATTATTATAATAATACACTCAAATACACAAAACCTAATTCAGATATTCCTTCTTTTAAAGAAAATATAATTAATTTACAGAAGGACTTTATTATCACTCCTATAGATAAATGTTCCAATAACTTATCTATAATTTGTAAAAAATCTATACCACGATATACTAAAAAAGGAAATTGATAATAATGATAAATACACTTTAGCTAGAACTACAGCTACAAAAATCAAAAAAGACATCAAAAACGTTGAAAATTCACTAAAAATTTATAATCACTACAAAAATCCAAACATACCAAAGTTCTATATAATTCCTAAACTACACAAAAAACCTATTTCTTTCAGAACAATCACATCTGGTATAAATTCAGTTATAAAAAACATTGATATACAATTAGCTTCAACACTACAATTTATTATAAATAAATTAACTAATAAATATAATTATAAATTTATCGACTCAAATAAAAAAAATCATTAACTATTTAATGAACAATTGGACAAACATGGAAACAGTACACACATTTGACTTTGAGGACCTATATTCTAAAATAAATTTAAAAGATCTAAATAATAAAATAACCAATTTATTTAACGAAATCATTAATGACAAAACTTTCCACATTAAAATTATTCATAACAGATATAAAACAATTAAATTAGTTCTTAAAACAGCAAAAACTCTACTGGAAACATTTTTAAATTTTAACTATATAGAATTTAAAAATAAAATATATATTCAATCAGAAGGAGTTCCCATGGGAACGTCTTCAAGTCCGTTATTAGCAAACTTAATATTATTCTGGTACGAAAGAGAATACTTTCTACAAAATAATGTTAACTGGCAAATGTTCCGTTATGTAGATGACATCATAATATTTAATAATCCACAGTTCAAAAATTTAATACCTAAAATTTATCCTAAATACTTGAAACTTAAGAACAATGAAAAAATTTATAGAAACAAAAAAGTTAACTTTTTAGACCTAAATATAGACCTTACAAATAATGCTATTAAAATTTATAATAAAAAAAGTAATTATAATTTCAATATTATAAAATACTGTAATATGAATTCTAATATTTCATTAAATTGTTGTAAAGGTATATATTTTGGTCAGTTTCTAAGATTTTATAGAATAAATAATATATTAGAAAATTTCATAGAAGATGTTAAAAATTTAAACATGGAATTTATTAAAAACAAATTTAGTATCAGACAAGTAAAATATTTCAACAGTATATCAATTATAAAATACTTAAAAAAAAATAAATGGAAGTATCCATTTATTAAATCAACTTTCTATAATTTCTTTCAATAATCACTACTACAAATTTGTAATCTTTGACAATTATTTCTTGAAAAAAGACACCTCGGCCAGTATAAATCTTTTTATTACCTCGACGTTTCGACAAAAAGCTTTTGTCCTCGTCAGGAGCAAATAAAAATTAAAACATACAGCAAGGCGTTAAAAATCAGTCTATACTGGCCGAGGTGTCTTTTTTCAAGAAATATGAATGCCGGCCAGGCAGCCTCTATCTTCACTTTAACAATTAGTTAAACTTAAATTAAATAGCTGATTTGAAGTTTTTTTCACAAGATTTTTAAAGTAATATTGTATATAATTCATTTTGTTTAATCTCCAAATTCTGGGGAGGAAAATGGAAATTAAATAAAAGTGAATTTTCACAATTAATAGCTTTATTAAACTCTAATAATTTGCCTTTTTAAAGGAATATTGAAAGATGAATAAGTGTTAAATCAATTATTGTAATTTAACTGGCTGTAAAGATTATAAAATTTGGATTTCTTCCCTTAAATATCTTCTCTTTCATCTTTGAATATCTTGTTTTTCTACAACTTCAAAATATAAGGTCTAAATTTGTCCCCCCCCCCCCCCCCCCCCACAATGACGTGTAAAAGCCGATACAAAAGACGTTACGTTGTTAAATTTTATTGTTATTAATTATAAATATAAAATTAACTAGATGATGTTTTAGAAGTAAAAGATTTTTTTTCTCTCTATCTATACTAAATAATAACAATTTACAAATTTTATAATTTGAATTTAAATAATCAAAATAATGAAGATAATTTTAATAGAATACTTAACTATAAAACTATACAACTATTTATTTTTATAATTAATTTAGATTTAGCTTGCTAATCTAATCAAATCTACTTGATATGATTTATCATTATGATCAGTTTGCTCCTTAAGTTTTAAATGTAGTATCACTGTTATATTTTTATTATATAGTTTTTACACTATATATATATATATATATATAAGTTGTTGTTGCTAAACATCTTGTATATACATATATTTACATATTTTTATTTTTGAAGTTTAACTCTACATTTAATTTTTATTCCATTTCTTTTATTATGTTCTTCTGCATTAAGCTAAGCACTTGTAACATTATTTTTTCCTTATTTAAATATAATTTGTATTTTTCTGAACATTTTGTATATAAATTCAGGCGATTTTATTTATTTTTTATCTTTAATTTCAAAGTTTTGTGGCATCTGAAATTAAATTTCTGGTTTGAAATATTGGCGGCCTCTTACATTTTAAGATCTTTCTATTGGAAGCCTATAACTTTCTGCAAATTTCTTTATAAAAATGTGAATCAGAAGTGTAAGCTGTGATGTTCTCTGTAATTATTCATAGAATTTAAATTGGCGGTGGATTATATTGGCGAAACCGCTGGGGGGGGGGGGGGGGGTTCACCACTGATGAGCCAAGCCCTCCCAATATATTTTTTCATCGCAGTAAGGGCAGTAGAAGAGTTTGTATTATGTATATAAAAAAAACATTCGTGCTTTTAAATCCTTTCATTTTATATGTGTAAGAATAAAACAGAGGTTGGATCTCAGAAAGTATGTTTAATTATCAAAAGATTATATTTAGATGACAAACAATAGAGAGTTAAAAAGAAGGTAAGCCCAGCATGAGTCAACAAGCAAAACTGAAACCTATATACAGTTACGTAATGTCTGGGGGAAGTGGCCGTTGCTAAGCGACAGCCGAGGTGCGAGTCACTTTTCAACACTCCCACCTGACGAGCACTCCGTTGTTTCAAACAGTCCAAGTTGGCTCCTTAGTCTTCTATACCTTTCAGGAGGTAGAGCTTTCTTAAATATGTCTGCAGCAAACTCAGCATCGGAAAAACCTATCAGAGTTGTAGTGCAGGAACTCCCACCAAAACAAATACCGATGTTTTTCGTAGCTTTTAAGTATCCAAATATTTTCTTTACTGCGGTCCAATGTGAAGGTCCTGGGTTGTTCATAAATTGGCTAACCCTGCTGACTGCGTAGGCAATATCAGGTCTAGTTCCAGTCATGAGGTACATTAAACTACCAATTGTCTGTCTGTATGGAATCTTGTTCATTTCTTCAATTTCCTGATCATCCTTTGGGCACATCTCTTTTGTTAGTTTTGAGTAAGGATCAGAAGGTACAGATTTTACATCTAACTGAATCATTTCCATATCAAGTGATGCACAAAGTGATAAGATTGTTCTAATTGAATCGAATTTTACTACTGGAGAAAAAGTTTCACCATAATCAAGTCCTGGTTTTTGTGAATAACCTTTCGCAACTAGTCTAGCCTTAAACATTTTATTTGATCCATCTGCATTTTGCTTTATTTTGTATACCCACTTGCATGCAATAGCTTTACTGTCTGATGGTAGTGTCACATACGTCCATGTTTGATTTTTCATCAAGGAATTGAATTCATCGTCCATAGCTAGTTTCCACTGTTTTGAGTTTTGTCCTACAATTGCATCTTCATAGTTCAATGGTTCTTGGTCATGGACATAACAAGCATATGAAATAGCTCTTGTACAGCTGGTTGATGTTTGTTCATTTTCTCTGATTCTATTCCTGAGAGGGTATCGACATGATTCTTCTGGTTTGGAACTGGTATTTGTGTTATCAACACTTTCTTCACTGTATATAGTTACCTGCTCTTGTTGGTTATCCTGAATATTTTCTGATGTATTAGCTTCAGTAAATATTACATCTCTGCTTATGATAATTTTTCTAGCAATAGGATCCCACATTCTATAATTTTTGTTAGTTTCAGTATATCCAACAAAAAATGTACGAATACTCTTTTTGTCTAATTTCTTTCTGTTATCTTTTGGTATATGCACATAAGCGTTACATCCAAAAGTTTTCAAATGTAAGATGGAGGGTTTTCTCTTGTACCATATTTCATAAGGTGTAGAATTTCCCAATACTTTAGTAGTACATCTATTTAAGAGATAGACTGCTGTGTTTACGACTTCAGCCCACAGTTCAAGCGGCATTTTTCTTCCATGTAACAAGCATCTAGCTGATTCAACTATTGTTCTGTTATCTCTTTCAGCAATTCCATTCTGTTCTGGGGTATATGGAGCAGTGAGTTCATGAACAATTCCTAGAGATTTTAGATAATCAGAAAAATTCTTATTTAAGAATTCTGTGCCATTATCTGTTCTGAATCTTTTTATTTTATTTCCAGTTTCAGTCCTAACTCTTTTTACAAATTCTTTAAATTTCTCAAGTACATCTGATTTATGCCTAATGAAGTAGGCCACTCTAAATCTTGAAAAATCATCCTTGAATGATACAAAATATAATGATCCACCTGGTGATCTTTTACTCATTGGTCCACAAACATCTGAATAGATCAGCTCTCCTGGATAGGTCGAATTTGGACTTGTTGACGCGTGAAAAACCTTTCTATTTTGTTTTCCATAGATGCATGCTTCACATAGTAAAGAATCAGGCTTTTCTCTAATTTTAATGTCGTCTTCAAAAACATTATTTTCAAACATTTGGGTTAATTTTATAGGATTTACATGACCCATTCTTTGATGCCATATATCTAGACTTAACTGAGCAACATGAGTTTGTGAAGATTGCTTTGCTTTAATAAAAATTCTATAAAGATTTGAATTGTCCTTTATTCCAGTAACTAGCACTTTCGAATTTTTAGTCAATTTTATCTGATTTCCTTTACAAATGAGCGTCAAACCATGTTTTGTTGCAGTAGATATTGAGAAAAGATTAGTCTCCAATTCAGGTACATAGAGAACATCCAAAAGAGTTGCATTAATTTTCTGACTATCAACATAAGAGAGAATATCAATATTTCCCTTACCTTTTGCATAGATCTTCTTTCCATCTCCAAGGCACACAGGATGAACACCTTCTGGTATTTCTTCGAACGTAGAGAACCATTCTCTTCTGAAAGTCATGTGATCCGTTGCTCCAGAATCTGCAATCCAGGAATCCTTTGTTTCAGCGAGGAAGGCACTTGTCTCAGCTGAAAAAGCACAGCTATCATCTCTGGATGAAGAACTTGGCTGTTGTCCTTTTTGTTCTTCCTTTCTTTATAGCATTCTTTCCACCAATGTCCTTTCTTCTTGCAATATCCACAGTGTGTGTTCTTCTTTTTATCTTTAATGGATTGTTGATGCTGCTGTTGTTTGTTGGAAGCTGTTGAATTTCTGTTGAACTTTGAAAAAGTCATCAAGGCATTATCTGGTTTAGAATTTCCTGAAGAATCTCAATGATCCTGTAAGCTTTCTTCTTTCAGTAATCTTGCCGTCAAGTTTTCTAGTGTCTTTTCTTCTGATGAAACTGAATCCCATGCTGTTATGAAATTCTTGTATTTATCAGGCAAGCTGCAAATTATCTTTGTAATTAGGGCAACATCAGAGATTGGCTCACCTAGATCTTTCATTTGTTGTGCCAGAGTTTCAACTTTGGAAATATGAGTAGCAATGTTATCATTTGGATTCATTTTATATTCGAAAAATCTTTGTTGCGGCAAATATTTGTTTGTTTCAGATTTCAGTTCATATATTGTTGATAATTTCTTCCACATTTCTGCTGAAGTCTGGCAGTTAACAATCTGTTGAAGATATTTAAACTCTAGAGCAGTAGTGATCAGCATTTTGGATTTTGAATCTTTCTTTTTCCAGTTAGAGAATTTTGCAATATCCTCTATTTCAGGTTTTACCTCAGAGCCATCAGTTATACTGAGAAGATCTTTTGCTTATAGAATAATCTTCATTTGAAATTTCCATAGATGAAAATTATCGCCGTTGAATTTTTGAATTTGTGGAAGTTCAGTTGTCATCTTGAGCAAGCAAACGAATTTCAGCTTAGATAAACAAAAATATTTGATACCAACCAAGCTCTGCTGCCATGTAAGAATAAAACAGAGGTTGGATCTCAGAAAGTATGTTTAATTATCAAAAGATTATATTTAGATGACAAACAATAGAGAGTTAAAAAGAAGGTAAGCCCAGCATGAGTCAACAAGCAAAACTGAAACTATATACAGTTACGTAATGTCTGGGGGAAGTGGCCGTTGCTAAGCGACAGCCGAGGTGCGAGTCACTTTTCAACAATATGTTTAGACGGCGCGTTATTGCTTTGTGTTAATTTATGTCTAACTGGCCTTGTCTTTATTGTTTGCGGAAGAGCATTGCTCGATGCAAATATTTGAATGTAATTCTACTGTTCTATAAGCTTATGTCCATAGTTTTCTTGAAAACCATTTCTGAGATTCCATCCTTCAGTGCTGCGTATATAAACTGAATCGTCCAATACAGTATTAGAGCTCTGAGAAGCGGTCTGGTGGATTAAATTGGCGAAACCGCTGGGGGGGGTTCACCACTGATGAGCCAAGCCCTCCCAATATATTTTTTCATCGCAGTAAGGGCAGTAGAAGTTTGTATTATGTATAAAAGAAACATTTGTGCTTTTAAATCCTTTCATTTTATATGTATAGACGGCGCGTTATTGCTTTGTGTTAATTTATGTCTAACTGGCCTTGTCTTTATTGTTTGCGGAAGAGCATTATTCGATGCAAATATTTGAATGTAATTCTACTGTCCTATAAGCTTATGTCCATAGTTTTCTTGAAAACCATTTCTGAGATTTCATCCTTCAGTGCTGCGTATATAAGCTGAATCGTCCAATACAGTATTAGAGCTCTGAGAAGCGGTCTGGTGGATTAAATTGGCGAAACCGCTGGGGGGGTTCACCACTGATGAACCAAGCCCTCCCAATATATTTTTTTCTTCGCAGTAAGGGCAGTAGAAGTTTGTATTATGTATAAAAGAAACATTCGTGCTTTTAAATCCTTTCATTTTATATAATTGTTTATCTTCTCATCCTGATTTTTAAAGAAAGCAAAACATGGTGGCAGCGGTAAAAGGAAAATAAGCCTAAAGCTGTAAGTAATTTTATAACGTGCTAAGACCAACCGCGTGGAAAAGAAAGCGTAAAAGCAGTTATTAAAATTATAAGGTTGATATATATGTGATAATGTCCTGTCGACTTATCAGTGATGAGGCATCCTGTCGACTCTCGCTATAGCTGTGGTAACCGATGGTCAAACCTGTAGTAACCGAGAGGGACAGTCAGGGCGTGGAGAGTTTTCCAGTACCTCTCTGCACCTTGTAGGACCTTTAACAGTTCTCACAGAGTACAGGCAGTCGTGTTCGAGGCAGAGTGGAAAGCTTGGGAATGTCCACACACAAAAAACGAAGAGACACAGTTGTAGAAGGAAATTTGCGTGAACAGATAGGAGTCGAGCTAAGAGCAAGATGGAGTTAGAAAAAGTTCTTACTGTTTTACATAGCGATGCGGTGGACCTGGCTACAACCAACAAGGGCTCACGCCGACGGTGAAGTGACTCTAAGTTGGGCTAAAACCGAGGTTTTCATATACCAATCCCGAGGGGGGGGGGAGATGTGAGAATTTGGACTTTGAACGTCTGCGGCAGTCTGCACCCTTTGACCTCGATGGCAACGGGCTGCCAAATTCCTTCTTAAGGTTGATTTCTATTTCTCTCTCGATCTCTTGCTTAGCTCAACTCTTAATCTACTACCTAGTTTCATTTATTTATCCTCAGTTTGTACAAAGTACATTACATATGGTGATGCAATGACACATGTCAATCATGCATAAAATCATTTATAGATGTGTTTCTATATACAACATGACAATCTTGTTATAAGTATTATACAATATAGGGTTGTTGGTGTAAATTACCATAGATGTGCCCCGGGAGTGAAAGGGTTTATTCGGGTTTAAACAGGTAAAACCTCTCTAACACAGGTAAGTAATTAAAATTTCTTTTAGTTAATTTAAAATGTGAGGGTTAAAATGGGCTATAACAAGATATTTTGCTTGGATATATCTGAAAATTATAAAAAAATAAAACTTATGTTTAATTTAAAAGTTATGATATTCATTCAAAAGAGAAATTTAGATAAAACCTTTGATAAATAAATAAATAAAAATGATGATAAAATAGAATGATGTTCTAAGAGATTGTTGGCGGGCGTTGGAAAGTGTTAGGGGTTAAAGAATATGCAATTGTAAGTATTGCACAGACAACCAAATACTTAATTCCAGGTGCAAAGCGAAGATATAGACTTGATCGTCCTCCTAAGCAATGTTTCACCTGTGATCCTGTATAAGGTTACAGTGCTTTGTCACAATTGTAGAATTATTGGTTGAAAAGTTGTTGAAAAAAAAGTTGTTCATTAATATGTTTGTTAAAGGGGTGAAATGGAGAACCATGCGATAAGTAGAATTTTTGTAGCGACAGTAGGTGATCTGACTTGACTTAAAATCAAAGGTTGATTGTGGTTCGCTAGAGCTGAAAAAATTATGAGTTGTGAACGCTTTGTGCATGCGTTGGTGATTTTGCTCTGCGGATGATTGAATTAAACTTTTGAAACGTGTTCAAGCCAGAAGTTGGGATTTTTAAATCTGGGGAACTGTGTTCAAAGAGTTTGTTTAAATTACGAAATCAAAAATAATTGTCAAGCAGTACTGTCGTTTTTCTACGTTGATGTGAAGCAATGACTTATATATATATAAATAGATAGAAGTAAAAAGTACACTGAAGTGGTTAGAGAAATAGATTGTTGTATGCCCGATAGTTGATGATAAATATGGTCATATTATATAAAGGTATAAAAACAAATATAAACTGAATAAAAATATAGCAATGTGATTGTGGTTGAATAAAGTTTAAGTGGTCAAAATCAAACATCCGATATATAAAAGTAATAATAATGAAAAATTAAAGTGATTTTTGAAAACAAATAAATGTTTTGTAATACTAAAATAATATTATGGAAAATAAAAGTAAAATTGATTTTTTTTAAATAATAATGTTGGATTAGAAACTTGTTATTATATAATTGAAAGGTAAAAAATGAAAAATAAAATATTTTATAAAAAAAACATAATATAATTAAAGATTATTACAATGAGTAGATGAAGGTTTAGTATTTCTCTCTTCTAAAAGAAGTTACAAATGTGGTGTGTAGGTTTTATAAATCGAAAATTGAGAAGCGCAATTTATTGCTTGGATTGGTTACTAAAGTGTTGTGTATTGTGATCTCAATTTAACATGTAAAATGTTTGATATGTAGAAAAATTAGAGATTTACACAAGATCAAAATATCAAAATGTTCAATTTAATGTATGTCTTGTTCAAATTCAAATTACTAAATGTTTAAAAGTTAGGTTAAGATATTGACTGTAGTAAAATGTGGGGAATAAAAGAATGTATAGGACACGGCCCTAATTTATTGGAGGCGAGTAAGGGGGAAAAGTGGCGGTGGATTTATTGACGCGGGTATGGTCTCGAGATCTTTAGTCTATCGTCACTGGGACCAACTAGCGGTATTTTTATGACTCTCTGTCTGGGAATTTGTGAAATTCTCGAGGAAATATAAATGGCTGATGTGAAACACATGTTGCACATGGCGGTCATTCCGATATTTGGCTGACAGCTTTGTGAGCGGGGAGGGAGGCCGTTATATATTTTAGAAAAGGGAAATATGGGGGTTGTCTACAGCGCACGAGCGTTAAATTCTTTCTCCTCTAGTTTGGATCTGGTGGGTTCAAAGATTATATTGTGTGAAAAAGAATAAGTAAGTAAGTAATACAGATCCAAATGGGTTGTTGTAATGTATGTAGATAGAATTGGTTTGTGAATTTAACGGGAAATTTTCTGGTCGTTACTTGAGGTTTGTTTTAAAACGATCAATATTAAATAAATCTGGATTTAAATGTAGGAATGGCTGGGAAGTTTGAGGCGGTATAATTCGGAATAGTTGAGTCTCGAAGATATCTGGAGTCAAATAATCGAATTCACTGAGATATACATCTGGAGACATTCGCTGTGGGTTTTGAATAAATCGGGTATGAGGAGGTGTAATGTACAGAACATTCTCTGTGTAATATTTTAATTTATTGACATGTATGGTGTCACTGTCTCTATTGAGAGGTTGATTGGGGCGATCTATTCGAACGACATTGGGTGAGATTATTTCAATTATTGTGTATGGTCCATAAAAATATGGTGCTAATTTACCTGTGTCGGGATGTTTATAATTTTTGACCAAAACAAGATCATTCACTTCGAAATGTGGTGTTCTGTGCTGCTTATCAAATGTTTCTTTATATTTTTTATGCATATTTTGGGTACGAGAGCGTGCTATCTCTCTAGCTCTAGTTATTTAGGGGTATGGGTTAAGATGAGTTCTTAGATCTAGGGACAACATTGAACATTAAGTGGGTGGAAAACTTGTGACAGAATGGTGTGTGTCATTATACGTCTGAGTGACGCGTTTAACTAGTTGAGTCCAGGAAGCTTTTGGATTTTCTAGATAAGCTAGTCTGAGCTTGCCTGTAATGGTGGCATTTAAGCGTTCTATTAAACCGTTTTCTTGTGGGTTATTGCTTGTGGTGAGTAGGGGTTGTATACCATGTGTTATTAGAAATTTACGGAATTTTTCTGAGGTAAAAGCGGGCGCTCTGTCAGATAACAGACGTTTTTGGAGATCCTTGTTGTAGTACAGTTTTGAGGGTTTGAATGTACGTTAGGGTACTTGTTTACTGGTTAAACTCCCTTTGAGAGTGGTGAAAGTTTGTTGGCAGTTTTATGGTCTATTTGAGAGATGCAGTTTTCTCAATGTTCGTAAATGTTGTGTTTCGACGTTGTTGCGGACTTAGTAAAAATATTATTCGATGATGTCAGGTGTAGATGTGAGTAAAAGTGCGACTTTCGACGTGGACACGCTTTAGGGTGAGTTGTGTCACAGGCATGAAGGCGTCTTTGTGGCCTGTTAAGTGAGAAAAATCGTTGTGATGCGCTGTGTGACACGAGTGAGTGAATTGAATGGAAAGGTGTCACGTGTAGTCTTTGTTTTTGGTACAGCATCTAACTTGTTTCACAATGAATAACAAATTTACTAGTCATGCGGCGATTTTACGATGGAACAAAAATTGAAGCAGAGGATTTGCATAGAATTTTGTGTGAAACTTCAAATGTCAGCAACCGAAACTTTTGAAATGCTTAATAAAGCGTTCCTCAAAGACGCCCCAAAGAGAACAATTATTTTGAATGGTATTCTAGATTTAAAGCTGGCAGAATTTCCATTGAAGATGATCCTCGTCAAGGACGCCCAAAATTTCAAAGGACTGATGAAAATATGCAAAAATCACCGATTTGATGAAATAAAATCTTCGAACCACTTTGCTGGAGCTAGAGAAAGACACAGGCATCTCTAAAACAACGATTGGAAGGATCGTATTCGGAATAAAAAGACTCCTGCATAATTCATCCCAAGATTTCTCACTAATGAGCAAAAACTGTGTCGGCTTGCAACCTGTGGGGACATGTTGGAAATGACAAGAACCGATCCGGGATGGAAAGACAAGATAATCACAGGCGACGAGACATGGGTCTATGGCTTTGACCCTGAAACCAAGCGTCAATCTGCCGAGTGGAGAGGTCAGGGTGAGCCTAGACCCAAAAAATCTAGAATTCTGAAATCCAGAAACAAGGTGTTGCTGGTCACTTTTTTAGATAACAAGGGCATTGTTCTTCACGAGTATATTTCTGCAGGCCAAACAGTTATTAAGGAAATGTCTTTGGGCATTTTTCGCCGTCTAAGGTAAGCGATTACAAAAAAAGGCCAGAAAAATGGACTGATGGTGACTGGATCCTACACCATAACAATTCCCGCCCTCACACAGCGCACTTGGTGACGAGTTTTTTTGGCGAAAAACGGGACAGAAATCCTACCTCAACCACCCTATTCCCCAGACATCGCACCAAATAACTTTTTCCTGTTCCCCAAACTTAAAGCAGTTCTAAAATGAAGACAATTTTACACCAGGGATGTCATAATTGAAAAATCGCTGTTGGCATTGAAGAGCATTCCAAAAAAGGTCTATAAAAACTGTTTCGACAATTGGGAAAAACGATGGCGCTGGTGCGTTGAAGCAAGGGGGGATCACTTTGAAAAGTTTTAATAATTAAAAAATATATATCTTACCTTTTTTATGTACCCAGTCCGAGAACCTATGGGACATACCTTGTATATAATACCAAACTAAATATATAATTATATTTGTTAATATCATTCTTTAAAACAATTTAAACTAAAAAATAGACAATTCGCGATCGTGCAAAATAATATTACTAATGGCTTGCGCCATCTGTGGGAAAAAATAATTAACTAATTGCACTCTTATATGCATTATTTTATTTCAGAATATTGTGGCCAAATACCATTTCCTTGTAACTCAATAAAACTAACTTTGTATATAACTAAGTATCTAAGGTTGTTGGCTCTCGCCAGCGTGTTACAGGCTGTCGCTCAACGATTAATGCTTCCGGAAGGCATTTTTAAAATAAAATACAGAGCAAAAATCTGATGCAATAACCTAGTTGGTTAGTCTTGATTTATCAAGAAAAGTATCATGTCAAAATTCTGTAATAAATGAAAAACATCAATTAGTCCATAATTATTCTGACAAAGGGATAACCCATGAACAACTCTCAGCTGCATATAATCAAGTGATGTTTTTCTTCAAATAACCACCAGTTCAATAACAAATTGTACATTCGTTCAGAGAATTCAATAATTGCTTATGAGTTTGTAAATGTATATTGAAAAAAAAAAACAAATATATATATAGATGCAAACTATTTATTTAAAGGTAACCATGTTCATCTGCGACAGATGCACCTGTTCCACAAACAGATGGGACGCTGGTTAAATCTGCGGCAAATTAAGAAACAGAGGAGGACGGCCCTTGGATGGCAAATTTGGGCATCGATTACTGTACAGGCTGCACAAACACCATTCAAATCTTGGGGTTATTGTAATTTAAACAGAATTTATAAAAAGCGAATTTATAAAATAGATGTGTATGCAGATTTAGAGGAAAGGCAAAATATAATAATTTAGTAATTATAACAATTTTTGAATCAAAATTATTGCATTTGGCGATTGTAGTAATCTACATTTATATATTTTGATTATATTTTCACCATACTATGGCCCTAAGTTCATCTTTAAAAATAACTATATTTTTAAACTGAATCTGACTCTCACTCTGACATACTCTCTATCTCTCTAAAAAAATATTTTATCTCTAATCAAATCAGTAAATTATATTTATACACATTGTCTGTTTTTATAAAATTATTTTAATTTCTTGTTGATTATAAATTTAACTAGATCTTTATTTATTGTCTACTCGAAAAATAGAACACGACGTTTCTTCTTACATTTTTTTTGCTTATCCCTAGTACACGTGGTACAGGCCATGATAATCATGGTGGGTAGTTAGCTACTGCATTTTTAATGTGAGCACACCACATGTCTACACATGTGAAAGCAGTTCGACTTTGCACTTACAAATGTGCCAGAGCTCAGTTGGTTACTTGCACTCGCTGGTTGGATTGGATTTTTGAAAAAATCGGGGGGCCATTGGAGCTTTTTTTTCAAACAGAAAAAAGTGTCCAATGTGGGAATCGAACCCGGGTCGTAGTGGTCGAAAACCAAACGGTTTAACCAGCCTCCCACCGACCCCCCTTCTTTTTACATAAATAAGTGTACTGGATAGTCACATATTATATATTTTGTATATTATATCTTTATTTTGTGTGTGTTTGTGTGTGTGCATGAATATTTGAACTGAATATTTAAACGTTATTTGTAGTAAAATTTTGAAACAATACCCTTAATAGATGATTAATTATCAGGCTTCAAATATAGCCATTTAGTTGACCGCAATATACTGTAAAAGGCTTTTTAAAGATTTATATTCAAAGAAGCAAATTTTCGCTTGTGATTATTAATAATATAAAATAAAAATAAAATAAGAAGTAGCATTGTAAGAATACTCACCCATACAAAGTACGAGGAACAAGACAAAGAAAGTCTTGATGTTCATCTTGGTGGAAGGTATTGCTGGAATGATTTGCTTGGGGAAGTTCCTAATCCAGTTTATATATATCGTCCTTAAAAACACCAGACATTTCACCAACACCTGCCTGTCTTTCACAGCAATTATAAATTATCTCGGATATTTTTTACGATTAAATTTTGGATGATGGAGAATCTTCTTGTGTCACTTTCAGCTGCCTTGATAAATGAACACAAAGAGCTGTATAACTAAATTTAGCCACCCTTAAAATATGGATTTCTTGAACATGCCAACAAATCTTTCATCACTTGTAACTTAGATTCAGTATTTTTATTTACTTATCTTTTCGAATATATCCTTAAAGCATATTAAACCTAGGGACCGCAATATAAATGGAATCTATAAAATATGTATTTCTTTTTTCAAATATATATTAACACACGATTTCACTAGTGTCTTATGAAAATATATTTTGTCAAGAATAAACTTTCTTCAAGGGTTTTTTTGAGATTTTTAAAATTGATATAATATTCATAATCGAATGCACTAAAACTACTAATTTCATAATGCATATTATTCTGTTTTCAAGCTAAATTGAACATTTTTGGATGTCAAGACAATCTCAGTGATTTTTCTTTTTATCTTTGCAAAGATGAGACAGAAAAGTCAAATGTCCTGTAAATAATTGCGGGTCAATCAAACAAATAAAACATTTTTAATTTAATTTTTATATTCGATAATACCTTTTGATAATATTCATTTATCATTTAGCACTAGATAATCGTATTATGATATTACTCAATAGCGGCATTTGTGTTTTTAAATCAATTTATTTCAGAATATTTTAATTTTAGTTGAAAATTAAACTAATTAATTTAATTTGTGAGAAATCTTCACTTAATATTCAGGTATTTCTTTCTATCGACTACAGCACTTTAGTCATTTATTCTGCTTCCCATGCTCCATCTGGTGGAAAAGCTGGACGTCCCACACAGATACCCCGTAGAAATATACAAAAAAGAAAAACAGAAACGGAATAACTGAAAGATAAATAACAATAAATTCAAAAATATAATCAGCGACACATTAAGGTAATTTGTTCGCTCAACACATACCAATGAACCCTACCATGTTTTCTGCTAAGGCTGGTGAAGATCCCTTCAACTAGATTAAGGGATAGGAACATTTAGCAAAGAATAATAATTGGGATTACCCCCTTCAGCTTGCTAAAGCTTATTTCCACCACGCTGGAACAGCTCTTCTATGGTGTGATAATGATGAGAGAGCATGCATACACGGGAGGACTTCACCACTGATCTGAAAAATGTATTTGGAAAAAATCTGAGGCTGCAAGCTGAAAATTCTCAAGGCACCGGCACAATTGTGGGGTAAGAGCGTCGAGTTCTACATTCAGGATCTGCTTAATCTCTGCAAAAAGGTTATTTCTCAAATATATGAACAAAAGGGGATAAAATATCCCACTTTATGAAGGGGATAACGAAGCAGATTTATCAGGCGCTCCTTCCAAGGCATGTGTATAGTACCGAGTAATTCATCACTGTGTGCCGCTGTTTTGAAATTCTCCGCCGCAAATGAGTGACTAGGTACGAACACTATCTAATTGTGATGTACCTCAATGATTATGGTGACAGGGAAGATCTGTAATTAATAATTAGGCGAATTGTTAACGAGGAGGTACATCGTTCATGATACCAGACGCTCATTACGCTACAGAAACTGCTGTGCATATTTTATTCATTTTAAAAGGAATATAAAATTCTTGTGATACGCATAGAATCAAAAAGGATGAGTTTCTTTTATTGGGAAAAACGTTTCTAGCTTTCGGGCGTAAGCGGCCCTTCCACAGGAAATAATGGAACAATTTCAAGTAAAGATGTATATACATATATATAACAGGTAATTTTTGCATATCTAGGATTAATTATGAAGTATTATATTTTATTATTTACGAAAAATTATTGTTATGTAAATTAGTCAATTTGCTGATATTTTTATTAAATGCATAATTGTAAAATGGTGTGATGAAGAAAAAACAGAAAAATCTATTTTAGTTTTTGGACCAGCCTATCATATGTCTCTGGGATGTCTATATGTCTGTTTATACTATTATATTTTGTTGATATCAATGCTTCTAGTATTAATCTTTTGTATTTAAACAGTAAATACAAAAGATTAATACTAGAAGCATTGATATCAACAAAATATAATAGTATAAACAGACATATAGACATCCCAGAGACATATGATAGGCTGGTCCAAAAACTAAAATAGATTTTTCCGTTTTTTCTTCATCACACCATTTTACAATTATGCATTTAATAATAATATCAGCAAATTGACTAATTTACATAACAATAATTTTTCTTAAATAATAAAATATAATACTTCATAATTAATCCTAGATATGCAAAAATTACCTGTTATATATATGTATATACATCTTTACTTGAAATTGTTCCATTATTTCCTGTGGAAGGGCCGCTTACGCCCGAAAGCTAGAAACGTTTTTCCCAATAAAGAAACTCATCCTTTTTGATTCTATGCGTATTACAATATATTAAAAGGATTAATCGTATTAAATATAAAATACTATTTTTATTTATAGCATATAACTACGATGCTAATTTGTTATTTATTTATTTTGTTCTACAGGGAGAATCCTGTATGGCACGTGTGCCTAAAAAAGGCTATTGTTGTTGTTGTATTTTTATTTATAGCTGGCCACCACAGTCAGAAAAAAATGTATATTTATTATTTTTGATTTTTAATATGTTTTAAACAAGTATACCAAATTTATACTTCTAGGTGGTCTGGTATAATATCAAAAATCTATCACAAAAATTGGAAGGAAGCATGGATATTATTTTACTCCCGACACATTTTTATAAAAATGCTGGCCACTCAGGAACAGATTCAACAGAATAGAACTTACATTATCTATTCTATTCGATGCCACGACGGCCACCAAGAAGTCTGAAATATTACAAACTTTCCTTTTTATCAGTAATGAAAGTGCCTATAAAATACCAGATATAGTCTCTAGATGTATATTAAGAACTAGATCATTAATTCGTTCTACGGATGGGTTTAAAACGATAGGTATTTCTAAACCCTTCTAGTTAAGGTTTTAGCCATATACACTTTTGCTACACAAAGAAAGAAAAGAGATATCACAACAAAATTTATTTTGTAGATAACAAGTTGACCAAGTATCAAATGATTAAATTTATAGACTTCTGCGAAATGTGGTTCCTGCCAGAATCAGTAGGCAGAGTAGCCGCCATTGTTCTAGATCACCGCTGCCACTTGCCGCTCACACACACACAACTCCACCTTTGCCGGTCCCAAGCTCGGATTAAAAAGGAGGGGGAGCAGTAACAATCTCACTAAAAAACCTGGGCTCAGCTGGCCCGGCTGATAGTACCCTGTAAGGGCTTCTGATCCAAGGATACAGAATGAGCAGCGTTTGCACTCCATGTTAGGAGCGGCTTAACATGGCGTCTGTTCCTCAGGTCAGAGGCGGCAATTTTTTTGGAGCTAAGTCGGCCTGCCACTGAGTAGTGCTCCCAATCTTAATGATGAAGGCAGAGGCATTCTACTTCACCCAATCATGACAGTTGTCATTTTGACTGGATTGTCTTATCCAATGATGAGCTTCACTCATCCCCAGCAGACACTATTAACAAGCTCTACAATCTTGATACCCTAATATGATTGAGTGGAGATGAGAAAGAAGAAAAGGAAAAGACCGCTGCCACAAGCCTCGGCATCGATTCAAAGAGACTTTGGATGTTTTCTTGGGGGAAAGCAGACCAAGCAGCTTCCACACGTTGCCAAAGTTGATCTGGTGTGGCAGCTGGAGATGTAATCCGGGTCAATCGTTGAGCAACCATGGACCACATGTTTTCTATCGGCGAAAGATCCGGAGAACGACCCGGCCAAGGAAGCAATACAATCTGGTGATTGAAGAAGAACCTTTGGACAATGCGTACCACGTGAGGTCACGCATTATCCTGTTGAAATATGACTGTGGACAGGCCCTGAAGATAAGGAAGGACAACTGGCTCCAACACCTCGGAGATGTAGCGTTGGCTGTTTAAAGTACCGGCAATGAGTACTAGAGGAGTGCAAGAGTGATATCCAATACCGCCCTATACCATAATACCCGGTGCAGGACCAGTGTGGCGGTGCATAACGCAGCTGTTCAGCATTCTCTTTCCGGGGTGTCTTCAGACTCGAATCTGACCATCCTACGATGGGTGTTGCAGGCAGAAGCGTGACTCGTCAATAAAGACAATTTCATTCCATTCTGCCGTCCATATCCTTTTTTCATCGCACCATTGGCAGCGGAGACGTCTGTGAATCTGCGTCAGGGGTAGACGAAGCATTTGACGTCTTGCGGACAGACCACTCTGCTGTAAACAGCGTCGAATGGTACAAGCAGACACTGTATGATGCATTACAGACTGAATAACTGTGCTATGGTCATGATGTGACTGAGCGATCTGTCACTGTCATGCGCACAATTTGCCTGTCAGCACGTGAAGTGGTGCAATGAGGTGGATACGATCGAATACGTCGTCCGTCGTACCTTCCTGCATCCAACGATCACATATCCGCATTACAGTTGTTTGGTTTCGTCCAACACGACTACCGAATTCCCTGAAAGATAATCCACAATCTCAGTAGGCCACTATCCTTCCTCTGTCGAACTCGCATACTTGATCAAAAGATGATCGCTGTTTTCTACGAGGCATAATTGATCGTTAAAAAAAAACACACAAGAAAAACACAATTGCCGAACTTGAAATCATCGAAATCTCCAATCCTTAAATAGTGCTTTTAAGTGGAGCCACAGGCGCTCGTGATGTGAGTCTGCGATGAAATTATTATAATTTGCATATCTCACCTCCGCTAATGCATGTTGTAAATTTCATGCCATTTGCATGCTTCTTTCAGAGTGTTGCATTTACGGTGGCCAGTAGTTTATATATTTATATATTTGTTTTGAAAATAGAGCACTCCATATTTAATTAATTAGATAATAAAAAGGCATATATTGGAATTAATAAAATATTCATTTTGCCAATATTTCGGTTGGCTGAACGCCAAACCTCTATCAAGGCATTACATTTTTGTATACACAAACTCAGCGCCACTAAAACACTATGTGGCGCTGAGTTTGTGTATACAAATAGTAATGCCTTGATAAAGGTTTGGCGTTCAGCCAACCGAAATTATGCCAAAATAAATATTTTATTAATTCGAATATATGCCTTTTTATTATCTAATATTTATACATGTTTTGACCACCCCCTATATATAGGTATATTTAATACTAGTCGAATGACCCGGGCAACGCCCGGGTTTTACCAGATTAAATGTTTTTATTTAAATACTATTCGTTACAATTATAAATTGGCGGCGTGGATGTCACTCTTGTGAAACGTCCCGCTCCAACTTTGTGTCTGAGAAGCGATATTTTTATAGAAAGATGATCTGGCTTTTGTTTTCTGCTCGAATGAATGTTTTTCTGTTAGAATTTTGTTCCTGCGTACAAAATAATGAGCTGGTTTCACCCGTGGTCTCTGCTTTTTGGAATTTTTCCCGATATAATTTTGTATCTGATAATCTTACATGATACAGCAATATCGTCATCATCATTTTCTGACTAATAATATATAGTTTTAATAATTGATTTATATATTTTTTTTAAAATAGCCTATCGTCTTCCCCGTATTTTTTTACCTATGTATGGAAATTTTGGTTTCAATTAGTGAACTACTGCGAATTTGTATACCGGACATACAAACCAACAAACAAACAAACAAACATACAAACATTCATCTTTATATATATAGAAGATATAATATAAATGAGTTTTAAAAATTGTTTTAAAAAATGCATCGGCCGGGAATCGAACCCTGGCCGCCCGCGTGGCAGGCGAGCATTCTACCACTGAACCACCGATGCTTTAAAAAAATGGCCATATTTAGGTATTCATTCCATTCCGGATTAGTCCGCGTAAAAAAAGGTTCTTCAAATGAAAAAAGAAATAGCCAAAAATACTAATCAAAATGCAGGCGAAAATTTTCCTCAGGTTTATAAAAAGCGACATGTAAAATTTGGTACCAATTGGTTCAGTAGTTTTTGAGTTTATCGCGAAACAGACAGACAGACAGAAATTGACTTTTATATATATATAGAGATAAATGTGTGCATTATGATATTAGATATAAATTACTTGATTATAACAGATAGATAGGTGTATATTTCATTTATAACATATTTTTAATTCTAATTCCAAAAAGATTTCAGATAAGAACCTGAACGTTTCGATTTATTCCTTCTTTGAAGTATTGAATATCACTGAAGAATTCAAGTCGTTACTTCCAACAGTTTTCCTGACCATCAACATGTCTGAATATTTGTAAACTTGAAATAGTAATTGGACTGAGAGAGGGTTCAAAATTTAAAATTTACATGTGGAATGGAAACATAATCTATATATATATATATATATATATATATATAATTGAATGTCTGTCTGTATGTTTGTATTCTATAGATTCAAAAACCATACATCCAATCTCCGTGAAATTTTGGGATATTATTAGGTATATCCCCGGAAAGGTTTTTGAAAAATAATTTTTGAATATCTTTGCAGATTTGAGTTATTTGCAGATTTATAGATTTAACTCGCAAGCAGCGCCCCCATTGCGACGGAGATGAGCTTAGGTTTTGGCAGGAAGTCTGCTCCACGCCTGATGACCTTGTGTCTTTCAGGGCTAATACGAGGTGCGTTTATTAATTTCCAGGACTGCTCTGTATCTTTGAAAAATAAAACAAATAAAAAAACTAATTTAATATTTTTAAAAATATGCCCCTCCTGCCTCAATACACCTGTTCCATCTTTTTTTCCAATTGTCGATGCAGGAGATAAAATCACTTTCTGAGAGGTTCCTCAAGGTTGCCTTCGATTCAGCTTGTATCATATCAACGTTATCAAATTTCCTTCCTTTTAACTTAATTTTCTATTTAGGATAGAGGAAAAAGTCATTGGGGGAATAGGGTTGATGAGGGATCTGTATGGTTGAATGCTTGGCCAAGAACTGCAAAACAACATGGGCTGTGTGCGGCCGCGCATTATCGACGTGAAGTATCCAGTCATTGTTTTGCCTTCTTTCATGTCTTTTAAGGCGCACTGCCTCCCTTAAGCGCCTCATTATCCCCAAATAAACTTCTTGATTAATTGTACGTCCGAAAGGAATAAATTCATGGTGAACCAAACCATTAATATAAAAAAATGTAACAAGCAATGTCTTGACTTTGGATTTTGTAAATCTTGCCTTTTTAGGTTTCGGTTCCCCTCTTTCAATCCATTGGCTGGATTGACGTTTGGTTTCCGGGTCATACTGATACACCCATGTCTCATCCCCGGTAATGATTTTTTGCATCCATTCTGGATCGGTCCGAGTCATTTCAACCAAGTTTTTGCAGACATCCATTATAACCTCCTTTTGTTCCTCTGTTAGAATCCGGGGAACAAATTTTGAAGACGTCCAGATCATGGCCAAAAATTTTGTTACTATTTGATGACACAGTCCTACAGATAGTCCAGTCTCTGAAGATAAGTCTTTAATAGAAATTACTAGACGAATGACCCGGGCAACGCCCGTGTTTTACCCGATTGAATGTTTTTATTCCAATACTATTTGTTACAATTATAAATTGGAGCCGTGGATGTCACTCTTGTGAAATGTCCCGCTCCAAACTTTACATGTACATTAGGTCAGCTGGTATTACCCCTCATTTTCACCGCTAGAGGCGCGAGCGAAATGACTTTTGTAAATATACATAATTATAAAGATAGAAGCTTCTATAGAAGATAATGATCATAATGATGATGCGCGCGCATCCGTGACATGACGGTGGAAAGACGGTCGTGACTATATATGTTGATAATAATAATAATAATAATTATTATTATTATTATTATCATTAGATAATGATAATGATCATAATGATGATGCGCGCGCATCCGTGACAGAACCGGCCCATGACGGTCGTGACTATATATAGGGATATACGAATGACCCGGGCAACGCCCGGGTTTTACCCAATTAAATGCTTTTATTCAAATACTATTCGTTACAATTATAAATTGGCGCCGTGGATGTCATTCTTGTATAATATATGCCCGGCTTCGCCCGGGTTTTACCCGAGTGAATGTTTGTCTAACGAACATTTGTTAAAACAATTCTCTATAAACTTATTTTAAAAAAAAGATATATTTTGATAATTTGAAACTCGTAAATTTGAATCTCTCGATAAAGTGAACATTTTTTCCCGGTCCCTGTGTGCCGTGTCATCCTGAATTTTGTCTTTCTTAATTTTCTACATTAGAAAATCATAGTTTTATCTAGTGAACATTTTTTCCCGTGTCACATTGCCTTTATTCTTCATTGTTGGCTTTTATATTTACTCTTAATTGTTGGCTTTTTATCTTACATTCATTCTTCATTGTTGGCTTTTTATATCATATTTACTCTTCATTGTTGGCTTTTTATATTAAATTCTGACCAAAATCTATCTGTGAACTTCACACAGTGAACTTCACACAGACAGAATAAGGCAATTATATAAGTAGATTTACTCTTCTTTGTTGGCTTTTTATCTTACATTCATTCTTCATTGTTGGCTTTTTATATTACATTTACTATTCATTGTTGGCTTTTTATCTTACATTCACTCTTCATTGTTGGCTTTTTATCTTACATTCATTCTTCATTGTTGGCTTTTTATATTACATTTACTCTTCATTGTTGGCTTTTTATCTTACATTCACTCTTCATTGTTCGCTTTTTATATTATACTAGCGGATGTGCCCGGCTTCGCCCGGGTTTTACCCGAGTGAATGTTTGTCTAACGAACATTTGTTAAAACAATTCTCTTTAAGCTTATAAAACGTACTCGGCTTCGCCCGGGGTTTTACCCGAGTAAAGGTTTGTCTAGCGAACATTTGTTAAAACAATTCTCTAAAAACTTATTAAAAAATAAAAAAGATATATTTTGATAATTTGAAACTCGTAAATTTGAATCTCTCGATAAAGTGAACATTTTTTCCCGGTCCCTGTGTGCCGTGTCATCCTGAATTTTGTCATTCCTAATTTTCTACATTAGAAAATCATAGTTTTATCTAGTGAACATTTTTTCCCGTGTCACATTGCCGTGTCATCCTGAGATAATCTTACTTTTGATAAATAATATTTAAGATAACAAACTTAGTGATAAGAAAACTTGTTACCATCGTCACAATGGGGGCGCTGCTTGCGAGTTAAATCTACAAATCTGCAAATAACTCTAAGGATATTCAAGATATTCAGGAAATTATTTTTCATAAACCTTCCCAGTGATATACCTAATAATATCCCAAAATTTCATGGCGATTGGATGTATGGTTTTTGAATCCATAGAGTACAAACAAACAAACAAACAGACAGACAGACAGACAGACATTCAATTTTATATATATAGATTCTGTTAGATTTAATTAATTCCTTTATTTTGGGCTTGTTTTCCTCGCAACGTAATGATCTTGGACGCCCAGCATGCTGATCATCGTTTACCTTTTCCCGACCTTTTAGGAAGCGTGAACACCATTCAAAAGTTCTTGAATGAGATAAAGCTGCATCGCCAAAAGCTTCTTTAATCAATCCATACGTCTCAGTAGCACATCTTTTTTCAATTTAAAACAAAACTTAATGCAGATTCTCTGTTTTTCTAAAATGGCCATTTTAAAATTAGAAATGCGAACCTTACAAGGAAGTTGTTTTGTTCTATTTTTAGATCGGCGCGTGCGCCACGAGACTCGTGCCTTCAGTCAGATGTGGTCGAATGTCCAATATTCAACTCTGCATAAAAAAGATTTTCTTTAGCTTTTTTATTTATTTTATTTTTTAACCAGTCCTGGAAATTAATGAAAGCACCTTGTATATTAAGTAAAACTAATTCAAATATTAGTGCTTTATAATGGCTATAAACTCTTGGGATTTCAATATTAATTTATATTTAAAGAACCAGAAGTACAACTCACACCCCATTAACGGCGTAAATACCCTGACTCTAAAGTTGCTACCAGACAACCATTTATGTTCATTTCTAATAGATACTGGCGCTAACATTAATATTATTTGTTTAAGACAATTCAAAACATCAGGAACTATAATGTCACCTTTAAATAATAATGTTACTATTATGACTTTGTCCCATAATATCCAGCCTGTGGGATTTGCCTCATTTTATTTACTGTAGGATCCATTAAGAACCACTTGTTATTTTATATAATAGATAATGATCTACCAATTTGGCATTTTTTCTTTAAATTTATTAGGGATATTCCGATTAAATATTGATTTTTTTTAAAGAATATTTCAGGATAATATCATGTTAGCACAGTCACAATATTGTTTTAAAGATTATTTAACGCCATCATTAAAAAAACTTCACAATTCAACACGACCCTAATCAACATACCATGCCCCACACTACTCCATCTTCTCCTGATAACAACCTTAATAGTACCACAAATGTAGAAAATTATATAGTTGCACATCCTCATCTAATAAATGAATGTAAACATCTTATTAGAGAAACTATTGGTTTGTTTCCTATCGCTAAGTTTTCAGTAACTGCTTTATATATCGACCCGGTTAAAATTATGCCTAACAGTGATAAGATCATAACACTAAGACCATATAGAATACAATATAGAGATTACCCTGAAATAAAATATCAAATAGAGAAAATGTTAGAAAATGAAATAATAGAACCATCGAATAGCCCATATGCCGCTTCCGTAACACTTGCTAGAAAATAAGATGGCTCGAAACGTTTTTGTGTAGATTTTAGAAAACTTAACGAATTAATGTGTGTAGATAATTATCCCATACAACTAATAGAAACAGTCAAGATCAATTACCTAATTTCAAATACTTTTCCACCATATATATAACCTCCGCCTTCTGGCAAATTCCGATCCATCCCGAATCTAGGCCTCTACTTTCATTTGTAACCCACTTGGGGCAATACCATTTTAAAAGACTTCCATTTGGTCTCAAATTAAGTCCCCAAATATTCGAAAGGCAGTTAAATCAATTGATACAGAAACACAAATTAACATTTTCTAATCATTATTTTGATGACTTCATAATCCATTCTAACAGTTTAGAGGAACACTTAAGACACAGGAATTTTTTTACTTTTGTAAATTAAAAAATATAAAATTAAATCTTATTAAATATAGGTTTTTCAGGACATCTATTGACTACCTGGGATATAAGATCAGTTTAGGTACCTGCACTCCACATATTAGGAATATAGATGTAATATTAATGCCATAAAACCCCCTACTAACGTAGAAACCTTGCAATCATTCCTAGGCGCCATTAATGTTTACCACAAATTCATTCCAGATTATGCGCGCATTAGAAATCCTCTAAATCAACTTTTGAAAAAGAACGTTAAATGGGAATGGACGTCAGACTGTCAAAAGGCTTTTGACAAACTCAAACAACTACTTTCATCAGGTCTCATCTTTATAAATCAGATTTGCCCTGTCATGTGTACTCTGATGCATCTCTGCAAGGGATAGGAGGAGTACTGAAACATCTCCATCTCTCTCCAGATGGAAACTCATATCCAGTACAATATTATAGCCGCACTCTGCGCAAATACGAGCGCAATTATACCATCACCGAATTAGAGTGTCTGGCCACAATTGAAACATTAGATCGTTTCAAGGTATCTGGCGGGAAATTGTTTTACTATTTTCACCGATCCTTGCGCCTTACAGTGGCTGAAAAACATCAAAAATCCAACAGGAAGACTCTTTCGATGGAGTTTGAGATTGTCAGTCTACGACTATCAGGTGAAGTTCATCAAAGGCACCAAACAACTAGAGGCTGACCTGTTATCCCGAAATCCGTTTTGTGGCCATCTTGATGCCACGCAATTAAAAATGCACCAAAGTGAACTTCGGGATAATTCCAAGTATGTTCACCAAACCTCAGGCCTGACTACCGTCACCAGACGTGGTGACCAAAATAGTTGTTCCGCCATCCTTACGACCCACCATACTTAGAGAAGCCCACCAAAAATTCAACCATCCAGGAATTTCCCAATTGACTAGGATCATCTCCGCCCAATACCTTTGGAGCGGAATGTCAATAGACATTCGTGCCTTCGTTAAGAATTGTAACATCTGTCAAATGAGCAAAACCCCAAAAGGACCGAAGTAGGAGAGTTAAGCGAATTTCCAGAATCCTCACTGCCATTCGATCTGGTCTCTATGGACAATATAGCCGGATTTGCTAGATATGGGAGTGCATAAAATTACCTGCATGTAGTAGTAGACCACGTGACTCGATTCGCATGGATCTTTCTATCTCGTTCCACCAGTACGACCACATATATTCAAGTAATAAAAAGGGTGGTACAAAGTGGTTGTCCGAGACGTTTCCTTACAGATAGAGCCCCTGCCTTTACCTCACCGCGGTTTAGGAGATTTCTAATCTCCCATGATATCCAACCAATGCTCACTACCAGCAAACCATCCACAAGCAAACGGTTTAACCGAACGTTTGAACGCAACCCTGACCGGAAACCTTAGGCTCCTGCATCTTCAACATCCTAGAGCTAGTAGGACTATGCTTCACTCCGAAAAGTAGTTAAAGCATATAACGATACCCCTCATTCCGTAACGGGATTTCCCCCATCATACCTCATGAATGGCTCCCTGCCGAAGGAACTCTCAGAACAATTAGATCCTTGTAGAAATTAAACTCTTAAAATCACGATCATTAAAAACAATAATAAGCATTAAGAGGAGCGTCTTGTGTAAATTTCTTTAATACCGCAAGCTTTCGAACAGAACGTTCTTCAACGGGCGTGGATAGTAAAACAGTACTAACATGCTATTAGAGGAGAAAAACTAATATATACACCAATAAATTTACATACTAAAGAGATAATAGCGTAAAAAGAAAAGAAAACAACATAAATATTTAAAATTGAAATTTGCATATTACAAACGTGACGACGAAAAAATATGCAATAAACTTGAATGAGACTAAAAACTAAGGTAAAAAAATTATTACAACGGCGACATCCTTACACTAAAAGAACATAGAATAAAACGGTATATGGAAGTTAAAAAATCCACAAGGCCAAGGCAGGGGAAGGGAGGGTCCCACCCAGTGCTACCACTATCTTTGAGATATAAGAGGGGGGGAGGGGGGGGTGAAAGACAGGTTATTTATAGAGTATCTGGTAAATGTCTGGGAGGTCTATTCTACGGTTACAGCTATTGTTTTGTGTGGAAATGATAGATTCTAGGCAGAGTCTGTGATGTTTGTTATGTATGTGTCGGTATTTAACTTGAGGATGGTCGAGATCAAAACTATGGCCTGTTTGCGCTATATGTGTGAAAATTAAGGATTTAGGATCTTTATTGCGGATGTTGCGTCTGTGTTCTGAAATACGGATGCCAGTGGTTCTGCCTGTTTCCCCAACATAAGAAGTTGGGCAATCCAGGCACTGTACGGAATAAACTGCACCGGTAGAGTTTATGGGTAGGGTGGGGTTTATCAGATTTGGTGATGTGATGTCTAAGGATGGTGGCTAAGTTGGGGGGACTATTGTAGAGCACTTTTATGCCGTATGGGCGTAGGACTCTGGATATAGACACTGCGGGCAGGGGAGAACGGGAGCCAACATGTGGCCCTATGAATTGAAGTGGTTCTGTGGACACATGGATCAAAAGTATGTTGTCTTTTGATGTCACGTCGTTATACCTCTCACTTCCACACTCTCTCATTGCTGACAAGCTGCAATCGTTCCTTATTACCAACAACATTGACACACAAACGGCCTCCCATATCCTGCAACTGGCTTCTCTCTGCCTCTCGATTTGCACTTTCACCTTCAACAAGCAGTTTTATAAACAGACCAGAGGAACCCCTATGGGTAGTCCCCTATCGTCAATCATCTCTGAAATAGTCATGGGTTCTTTGGACACATGGATCAATCAAGCCCTCCCTTCCGATATATACTATTGGAGGAGATATGTAGACGATATCTTTTGCATTATTAAAACAGACAGCCTTCAACTCACATACAGTACCTTGCACAATTTCAACCCCCACATTAAGTTCACATATGAAACAGAAATATACTTTGTTTTACCTTTCCTAGACATCCTTATTATTCGCACCCCTCAGTCTTTTCACACCTCTGTTTTCCATAAGAAGCACATCCCTCCCCAATATACGCATTTCTCCTCCAATAGTCCCATCGCCTTTAAAATTAATACAGTCAGGACCTTAACTAAAAGAATTTTTACTCATTGTTCCTTACCCATTTTTAAAACAATAGAACGATATAGAATCCATTCCTTATTAACAACCGCTGGTTATCCCATAGATTTTATAGAAAAACATACTTTTGATCCATGTGTCCACAGAACCACTACAATTCATAGAGCCACATGTTGGCTCCCGTTCTCCCCTGCCGCAGTGTCTATATCCAGAGTCCTACGCCCATACGGCATAAAAGTGCTCTACAATAGTCCCCCCAACTTAGCCACCATCCTTAGACATCACATCACCAAATCTGATAAACCCACCCTACCCATAAACTCTACCGGTGCAGTTTATTCCGTACAGTGCCTGGATTGCCCAACTTCTTATGTTGGGGAAACAGGCAGAACCACTGGCATCCGTATTCAGAACACAGACGCAACATCCGCAATAAAGATCCTAAATCCTTAATTTTCACACATATAGCGCAAACAGGCCATAGTTTTGATCTCGACCATCCTCAAGTTAAATACCGACACATACATAAAAAACATCACAGACTCTGCCTAGAATCTATCATTTCCACACAAAACAATAGCTGTAACCGTAGAATAGACCTCCCAGACATTTACCAGATACTCTATAAATAACCTGTCTTTCACCCCCCCCCTCCCCCCCTCTTATATCTCAAAGATAGTGGTAGCACTGGGTGGGACCCTCCCTTCCCCTGCCTTGGCCTTGTGGATTTTTTAACTTCCATATACCGTTTTATTCTATGTTCTTTTAGTGTAAGGATGTCGCCGTTGTAATAATTTTTTACCTTAGTTTTTAGTCTCATTCAAGTTTATTGCATATTTTTTCGTCGTCACGTTTGTAATATGCAAATTTCAATTTTAAATATTTATGTTGTTTTCTTTTCTTTTTACGCTATTATCTCTTTAGTATGTAAATTTATTGGTGTATATATTAGTTTTTCTCCTCTAATAGCATGTTAGTACTGTTTTACTATCCACGCCCGTTGAAGAACGTTCTGTTCGAAAGCTTGCGGTATTAAAGAAATTTACACAAGACGCTCCTCTTAATGCTTATTATTGTTTTTAATTAGATCCTTATCCATCGGTCACTGAATCTAGACACCTAGCGTTACAAAGAACTAAAGAACGTCATAAGCTAGATAAGATCAGATTTGATAAAAATCACAGAACCCCCGACTTTGAGGTAGGCGATCTAGTCCTTACCAATAATTTACTAACGCCCCAATACGTGCAAATTAGTGCCTTACTTCAGTGGACCATATGAGATAATTAAGGTGATATCTCCCTATACAGTTAGAATCAATAGACCTAATCAAGCTCAAAATTTAGACACGTAAATTATCCACGCAAACAAATTGAAACACAATTCCGAAGACACTAAGTACATCTTCACACCTCACTCAACGAACAACAATTGCGCGCCAAAATCATATTTTATTTACCATCATTATCCCTCTGATATATTTCATGATGGTTATAAGAATTTTGCATCTACATTAAGTAACCCATTTAATCACATGAACCCCGATATTTTCTTAAATAATGCCGAACCAACATTAACAGACAGATACATTTCTACTCCTGACATCAACCCAAAGATTGATATCCAATTAGAAACTTCCCCTACAACGAAGATAATGCTACCATCCTCACCAACACGTAAACATACTTTGCAAGTTAGCCCTCAATTAAGTGCTCTCCTTATTAACTGTGACAATTCGAAATTAGAAAATAGGTCAGTTATAAGCAAAAATACGTTAGTACCGTTGCCCATAGATAAATATTTTAATGGCATTAAACAATTCCCATTTTTTTCTATCCCTCCTCACAATAGCGTATATTAACCCAAACCTCTCCATGACGATTATACATTTGCTGATTTATTTATTGCCGTCGTCCCGATTAAGACAAATTCAATCAACATTGATTCATTCTCTTGAAGAGCTTTCGATGGTCCTTTGGAACACCTTCAAGGACTTCATTAAAAACTCAGAAAAGGATGGTGACCACGACATTAAGATTGATGATCCCCCATAAGATCCGGTCATCAGAGAATTCCTATATAGAGTGGCGAAAATCTATTTCGAATTAGAATAATACCATTTGCGTTCTCCATTACCTACCCCGAAGTGGTAGTTTTTCCCAAATTCGTTTCCTTTTAAGGTGTCAGCAGGAATACTGATAGTTACAGACCCGTCTTGAAACAATCCGTTTAGGATGTACGTCACAGAATTCAGTACGTTGCCCTCTGACCATTTGCAATAAACCATTATATTCACATATCAACATCAAAAGATATTCTCCTTGCGTTACTTCATTGACATGACCACCGTCCCCTTTTCTCTTCATCCCAAACGAGAAACCCACCCGAGGACTCTAATGGCCCAATTTGGATCATCCTACCGAATTGTTCGCCGCGACCAAGTCTTCATTCCTCAACCTACCCTACCTTATCAAACATTCATTCCTTTTCATCCCTGAGCACCTTCTTAACACCCCTTTTCTTACGTTTCCTATGGATAGTACGGCACAGAGGAGGATGCTCAGTCCATCACCAATCCACCCAACACTTCAGCGCAGGAGATCCTCTCACCCACAGAACACTCCCACAAGCAGATACACAGTCGTAGCCACATCACACAGGTTCGTATCCTGCTACATTTAACACATTTAAAACTTTACTATATTATGTATTATATATTATATTTAATGTTGTTTTCATCTATACTTGTATATATTTTTAGTATAGTATCACACAATATTTTTATTTTGTACCATAGTATCAGAATTCAATTTATAAAATTACCTCTCAATCTCAACTAAATAATTTTAAAATCATTTTAAAACTACCATGGTATTTATCCCACACAGGTTCCATCTCTCATAATGCCCAATTTGTATAATTTATTTTCGCCATAATTAAAATGTTAAAATGTAAATACAAATTATTCCATCTTTAAATCTGTACAAAATAAACGTGGGAGCCAGCGCGCGCTGGCGAAGGCTACGCCACCGCCGCGTGCGCGCGCGCTCACGAGTGTCGAACAAGTTATTTTTTGACGCTTACATGCACAACGGTCGCGCCCTCCCATACGACCACGACAGCTACGACATATATATAATTAACGATAATATCGAAATAAGAATATTTAAATTAAAACATAATTTTTTTATAAATTGAATTTTGACAGATTATTGTTTGTAATTCCAAGGCTTTAAATCGGAACCTGAATATGCGAATTCCTAATTCGTTTGTGGTCTTGAACAAACGTTTAAAAAAATAAATACGCAACGCACAATAGTTTTCGACTAGACTTCGTGCCATGCATAGATTTAAAACAAATATGGAAATTGGTTCATCGCCGGCTACTCTGATCACCTAGAAGTCTAAAAATGTGTCAACCTTTATTGTCATCAGATTCTAACAAGTGTACAGAATTTCGTATTTCTACGTGCTCTAGAAGTATCCAAAAGATCAATTACAAGATTTGTGGACAGACAGACATGGAACCAAGTTAAATAAACGCTTTGTATTAAAAATAATTGGATTTTATTACAGATATGTATAATATATAGTTCAATATATTACATAATGAATCATCAATATAACCTACTAGCCGAATGACCCGGGCAACGCCCGTGTTTTACCCGACTGTAGATGTTACAACGGTGATCCTTAGGGAGCCGGCGAGCACGTGACCTCCCTGTGCGCGCGCATCCGTGACAGAGGCCGATGAGGAAAGACGGTCGTGACTATATATATATAATATAATATATGTATGAGTACATTTTGTGTGTAGAAATAGGATTAGTTGACTTTATAAGGTAAACTTATTCATTCAGTTTGTATCCCTCGATAGCTGAGTTGGCAGAGCGGAGGACTGTAGATGTTACAACGGTGATCCTTAGGTCGCTGGTTCAAATCCGGCTCGAGGGAGTTTTTTTTTTTTTTTTTTTATTGGCTGCCGGCGAGCACGTGACCTCCCTGTGCGCGCGCATCCGTGACAGAGGCCGATGAGGAAAGATGGCCGTGACTATATATATCAATATAACCTATATTTCACATTCACATGTGGATAATACTAAGAAAGGTGTAAAAATAAGGTATATATATATTAAAAATAAAGAAGGCATTAAAATATCTTTGGTCGCAGTGATACAGCCTTCTCCACACAAACGAGCTCCAACAGTGCGAAACAAGTTCGTGGATGACTTTTCTCGATTTATCAAGAAAATGGGTTGGCCAAATATTAGGAAACAGGCTAAATCAATGCTTAGTTGATTTCTGTTCCACTAGATTAAGCTCTGACATTTAAAAAGCACATGTGCTCCTGGTCAGGATATTCACTTTATTTTTTTATATTATTTTTTCACATATAATTAGTATAGCTATATGAATAAAAATGATATATTAATTTTTCCTTAACCTCTCTATTTGTATCACTATATTTTTCTATTTTTCAAAACAAGAGTATAAATTAATATTACTAATATATTTTCTCTATTTAAATGAACATTTATCTGCTTCGTGGTAAACTCTTAAAATATGAAATCAATTTTGAAGAAACTTTTCATATTCAACATTTTTGGACCTTAATATAAAGCATTAACGCGACATATATAGAGGAAATGAAACCATTGAAACACGAACGTTTCTTTTACACATAAAACAAACTTTTACTATCCATACTGCAATAAAAATATATTGGGAGGGCTTAGTTCATCAGTGGTGAACCGCCAATTAAATCTATCAGAACGATTCTAAAAGCTTTAATACTCTATCGTACGATTCTGATTATATAGGCTACACTGAATGGTAGAATCTTAGAAATTTAATTCAAGTAAACTATGGACATACGCTTTCAGGGCAGTAGAATTACATATAAATATTTGCATCGAGAAATGTTTTCCAGCAAACAATAAAGACAAGGCCAGTTAGGCATAAATTAATATAACACAATAACGCGCCATCCATATATAGGAAATGAATGCATTGAATCACAAATATTTCTTTCACACATAAAACAAAAAAACTTCTATCCATATACTACAATGAAAAAAATATAGAAAATACAGGATGGCCCGTAAGTCCCGATACAATTTTAAAATGTTTCAATTAATAAATTATTTATAATATTTGTATGATTAACATATGTGTGTATTCAGGTTCCATCCAAGTTTAATTCAGAAAATGTCTACACCTCAATATTAAAGAAATAATTAAAATTATCAAACTCGATTATCACCATAGTAGTTTCATAACTTTATGAGGTCAATGGTCAGAGCATTCGAGTTTTCTGCACCTTCTAAATCAACCGCAACAAGAATAAATAAAAAATGTGAAACTATCGGTAGTCGAGCAGATCTCCATATGTAAGGAAGACCACACTCTGCTACCTGTGAAACTAATATAAACCTACTTAAAGCAGCTTTAGAAGCTAGTCCTCAAATATCAATAAGGAGGTTGTCTCAAGAGCTAAATATACCCAGAACCTCAATCCAAAGAATGTTAAAAGGTCTTGGTTATAACCCCAATATTCCGAAATTAATTGATGCGCTTCATGAAGATAATTGGGAAAGAAGGATGGGATTTGTGGAAAAATACTTGAAATTATCTAAAATGATGAAAATGTGTCTAATCGAATAATGTGGACTGATGAGGCTATTTTTTTTTAAATAGAATGGCCACGTCAATCGACATAATTGTGTTCATTGGGCTTCAGAAAATTCAAAGATAAAAATTAAGAAGGAAGTTAATTCTCCTGGCTTAACCTTTTGGGGTGGAATTTGTTCGGACGGAATAATCGGACCTTACATGAATCATCACCACATAAATGTGTTTATTTTTGTGAATAATGATAACTAAAGGCTCTCGGATACAACCCATTTATTCAATGACCTCATCAGTTACGGCAGACACATCTTGTTTGCTTGCAGAAGCCTCCTCTGCGATGTCCATCTTTGTAACACTGTAAGAAACAATCCATTTGGGTGACGGAGGTACACTTGCGCTGTGCCTCGCTGACAGTGCACACTGCCACACACTATTTATATTAGCTAGGGTTCAGTGAAGCGACAGAACTCAAACCATTGGAAGAAAAACACATTGTACTTCAAAGTGCATAAGTATAAATATTTAGCAGAAGAATCTGCTAGCTAAAACAATTATTTAGGCATTCGATCACAACTAAGGTCAGAAAAAGCCGTTTTTAACAGTCAGCCGCTACCTGATATCTCTTCATTCAAACCTTTGATGTTATAAACTAAATTCACGTTGTGTAAATTAACTTTCTTAAATATTGAAATATTCCATGATCAGGATGATATTGCTTCACCTTTAAATACCTCAGCAATTTTTAAGAAAATTTACATACTTAATAAAAACATTAAAGCATATAAATGGTACATTTTCTGGGGCCGTAACTATGATATAAGTGTATAAAATAGCCTTGTTTATTCATGCAATGGTATTTAAATAGATTTCTAGTTAATATATATTAATTATAATTATCTTGTTGTTTTTTTCAATTTTTAAGATAATCTTCAATCTATATAACGTTAAAGCTAAAAAAGAGCCCTATACAAACAAATTTCTAATTTTACAGGAGACCAAATCATAATCTCAGAGAAGGTAGAGGATTTCAACTGAACAAATTGTTATGAAAGTAGGTTTCAATCAAATACTGTTGTAAGCATTTGATCATAATTGCCAAGATATTAGTGAGGAGAGAAGGACATTCTTTTGAATGGTAGACACCAGCCAACTTAGGTCAATCCAAATGATGTTAACCAGTGCCCAAACAAGCAGACTAGTTGCTCAGGCCCTATATAATTTTTACAAGGCAGTAGGTGTAAAGAGGGAGAAAAGAGAACTTGGAAGCTATTGTTCTTACACCTCAGAATGATGACGAAACACCGAGGGGCCATCGTGTTATTACTAATAATTGTATATAGTTGCGTAACTACTGGTTTCCTGTGCTGCTCTTTTCCTGTTATTGCACCTTGTACGGAGAATCTGTATAAGACTAATGTCTTAATAAAGGCTTTGTGTGTGTGTGTAAGCATTTGATCTTAGTGGTCAGAGGAAGAAAATATTTTTTTTTAAAGTTGGCTCAGGTCGTCTTAGAATGATAATAGAGAGAAATAGGATAGTTGTAGCAGACAGTACAACAACTCTACCAATGATTCAAAAAGTTAACAATGTGCAAAATAATTCTGGACCATCACTGAACACCATTATTAACCGTCTTATCGAAGCAGAACTCCGTAGTAGCCGTTATTTATTAAGAATTCCACTCTCTACCAAACACAGAATCGACAGGTTGGCTGATGTGAAAAAGGAAGTCTTTAGGCTCCCGAATGGCATTGTTATTTTTTTTTATGAAGAAAGCAGATTGAGTTCGGGGATTCCTGACGGCAGGATACATGTTAGACGTAGGCCCCAAGAAAGATCCCTGGACTGTAATTGTGGAAATGCATATAGGAAGAACCTCTGGCATCATGATGTAGAGTGGCAACAGATATGAAAGTAGGATCCCTTTAGTCTTCATTAAAGTCATGTTCCCGGATGGAAAGGAAAATTTGGCAATTTTCACAGCCAAGTAATTTTCAACAGTTTCGCCAAAAAATGAAATGCCTTGGTCTAGTATCCCACAAGAAGACACAAAAAAACTATATCAAAGTATGCATAACCATGTGTAGCTGTATACGTGCCAGAGGACACCAAATGTTGATAAATCTGTATCACTTATTTTCATAAAATTCACATAGGTATTTCGAGGTGATGCATTTTTTTCGTAGCTTGTGTAGATTCAATTATTTCAATTCACAAACGATATATACTACGCAGGTGAACTCAAATATAAAATGAAAAGATTTAAAAACACGAATGTTTTACTTTATACATAATACAAACTTCTACTGCCCTTACTGCGATGAAAAATATATTGGGAGGGTTCACCACTGATGAGCCAAGCCCCCCCAATATATATTTTCATCGCAGTAAGGGCAGTAGAAGTTTGTATTATGTATAAAAGAAACATTCGTGCTTTTAAAGTCTTTTTATTTTAAATGTGTAGATGGCGCTTTATTCCTTTGTGTTAATAGATATATATATACAAAACAGCTTTTAAAAACCATAGCCCATTATCACCTTTAGTAGATCACGCACTCAAACAGGGCCATTTACCATATTTTTAAAAACAGATATTATATACAACAACATTCAAGGCTATTTTTAGAAATTTGGACCTCCATGAAAGATACCAACAGTATTAATAGAAAAATTGACATCCCTCCTTTATATTCACAGTTCAAATCGATTTAAAATTCTGTATTATACTTATTAGTAATCATATATTATTATTTAATTTTTAAAATTGTACATATATAGTCTATATTTATATTTTTGTGTATATATTTAAATTTTAGCCCCATGGTGTTGTAAATATTTTATAAGTCGTCGCGTGAAGGCATCGTGTGATCAAACAAAGCAGTTTAAAACAAGAAAAGCCCTGACGAAGTTAGGCGTATAGCCTATTGAAATATTGACATTTTGTATTAAATAAAATGTTTTGTTTTAATTTAGATCCAAAATATGCCTTTTAATATGTATCCATTTCAATAACATTAAAATGAAGGCATATTTTGGATCAATATAATTTATTTTAAATATTTTCGATATTTCGATGAGGCTGTTCGCCTATCTTTCTCTAGGAATTCAAACTCCTTCTAAGCCCATCATCCGCGTGATGCACGAGAAGTATTGTTTATATAAGTTGGAGTAACCGAACAATTTTTAACACTAGTTTTGTTTTAACTGTAGGTATGATTGCGGTATGTCTATTTTCCAATTAATACTGTTTTGATCATCTATAGATGCCCAGCTCTCCAGAAACAATCTTGAATGTTTGTCCTGTATGTTACTGTATGAAACTATTGCATTTTCAAATATAGAATACTACTCTGATCAAAAGGTTTCGACACTTTGCTCATAAAATCCTGAAAACTCAATATATTTTCTCCCGGTTTGTGGAAAACGCAAGCGTCGCCCTTGGCTTGGAGACCTGCCAATTTTAAAAAATCACGCGCCACAACAGCCGAGCAGCGGCTGTTCGAAGTGAAGCCATTTTGCCCGTGCTTCGATTTTGTTAGTCACAGAAATGGAGGATCA
>CP092883.1:33304075-33407363 GCA_030710605.1 Cordylochernes scorpioides
AATAAAATTAATAGAGTTAATAAAGATACCGAGATATATGTGGAATGATCTCATTTTCCCTACAGAAGTTCATATCTTTTGTGACGCTAGTCAAAGAGGCTATGGAGCTGTAGCCTATTTACGGAGCGAAACGGAACGAGAAAATACTCTAACTTTGATTTGGAGCAAAGTCAGATTAGCTCCTATGAAGAGTATTACGATCCCTCGCTTGGAATTAATGGCCATGGTACTAGGAGCTAGACTAGCCAATGCAATCCAAGCTGCCTTGAAGAGAAAATGTGAAACAACTCTTTGGTCTGACTCTACTACCGCGCTAAGTTGGATAAAGAAAGAAATTGAGTGGAGAGTTTTCGTGAGAAACCGAGTCAGAGAAATACAGGCCACTACCAATTTGAACGATTGGAGGTTCGTTCCTAGTCAGTTGAACCCGGCCGATCTTCTGTCTCGAGGTTGCCCTCCAAGCCAGTTTGTGCAAAGCAGATGGTGGGAGGGCCCCGAATGGTTGAAAAAAACCTAAAGAATTCTGGCCCAATTCAGAGTTCTCGATAAATCCAAAAGAAATAAAGGTTGAAGAAAACATTATGAAAACCAACATTAATTTGTACATCGATTATAAAGACTGGATACTGACAAGGAGGTCTAATTACTCTCTCAACATCAGGGTAATGTCCTATGTTTTAAGATTTTTAGGGAAACTTAAAAAACAGTCAACTGTAACAGGACCTTTGAAAGTCTCAGAATTAGACTTGGCAGAAAAAAAGCTTATCCGAATGATTCAGGAGAAAGTCTCCATAGAGAAATCGAATGCAACCAAGAGTTTTAAAATAATAAAAAACGCTGACGGACTTTGGTGTGTAGAAAGCAAACTTTTACATGGACAGGTCCCAGAAGAATTTAAAACTCCTATCATTCTACCAGGCGACCATCCCTTCGTAGAGCAACTTATATGGGAAGTGCACCTGAAGAATGGACATGTAGGGGTGCAATTCATTTTATCAAAGCTGAGAGAGAAATTTTGGATAATCAGGGGAAGGAAAACGATAAAGAAAATTATCAGTAAGTGCATTGCTTGCAAGAGACTTAAAGAAAAGTCTCTGCAAAGACCAATGGCAGCTTTGCCAGAAAACAGAATTGGACTGGGCAAACCCTTCCAAGTTACAGGAGTTGATTTATTAGGCCCTCTTCATTTGAAAGAAGGTGGGAAAGTGTGGGTAGCCGCCTTTACTTGCGCCGTCTATCGCGCTATTCATCTGGAGTTGGTGAAGAGTTTAGAGACAGGAGTCTTCATGATGGCCCTCCATAGGTTTATTTGTCGGAGAGGGCGCCCCGAGAAAATATATAGCGACAATGGCACCAATTTCGCAAAACTTAATAGAATATTCAAGAGATTGGATTGGACTAGAATTGAAAGGGAAACCTCATTGAAAGGATACAATGGATTTTAATCCCTCCTTCTGCTCCTTGGTGGGGAGGATTTTGGGAAAGAATGGTTAGGACAATTAAGGAAATGTTGATAAAGATGCTAGGTCACAGGAAGCTGAAATATGTACAACTGCAGACTGCCCTTTGTGAAATCGAATCTATCATTAATAATCGACCCCTCACTTATGTCTCTGAAGACGACAATGATCTAAAGCCGTTAACTCCTAATGAGTTTTTACAAAATGGTTCAGAGTCTAGCTTTCCTGAATTTGAAAATTTAAAGCCAGAAATGTTGCACACTAGATACAGAGAGTTAGGTCAACTGAAGAGAGAATTGAAGCAGAGATTCTTAAAGGAATATTTAGGCGCGCTGATTCAGAAATCCGAAAATATTGATAGAAGACAGTTGAAAGTAGGAGACGTTGTACTGATCGGGCAAGAAAATCTTAAAAGAATGTTTTGGCCTAAAGGGCGAATAGTAAATCTCATACCAGGAAAAGATGGAATAGTGAGAGTGGCCCATGTTAAAACATCCACAGGAACCTTGATCAGGGCTCTACAACGCTTACACCCTCTTGAAATATCCTCGAATGTTAAGACGATTCAAAAGGACAATTCAAATACCGAACCCCAATCTGATGCATTTTTAGGAAATAGGCCCAATATTGAATCCAGGGACTCTAGAAATAGATATGGTAGGGTAATCAGAAAGCCTGCAAGGTATGACTCGAAGGACTAGTGAAAGTACCTGTATGGAAAGAAAAAAAAAGGGGGTAATATGTGTATTCTTTTATGTGTATTTTATGTAATGCAATAGGCATATCTACTCTTGTGTGTATTGTGTATATATATGCTCTTTTGTCTTATACTCAATTTTGGCTTCTTTCGGAGCAAAATTATGTGGGAGAATGTTAAAACTATTTTATAGATCCTTTACTTTTTGTACATAGAAGGAAGGTCTTAGGTGAAGGGAGACAACGAGCAAGACATCTATATCTATAGATAGCCCCAGCTTGGACCGACCGAGGGCAAAGGTCGGCGTGGGCGGAGACGACGGAGCGTCATGTTACATTCTTTTTTTGGTCAGTTGGCAGGATTCCCTTGTTAGAAGCGGAGGGGAAAGTTGAGTTCCCTTGCCTTGGGGCAGACGCGCCAAAGAAATACCCTGCAAGCAGCGTCTTGTGGAAGGAAAGAAGTCTAAGAAGACATATCTCACAAGCAGAGTCTCGTGGACGGAAAGACATCTTGGAGGATCCCTCAAGCAGCAACTTGAGGACGGAAAAGGACGTCTTAGACAACCAACGAGTCGCGACAATTGGACATCGCACAAGACAAGCCAAGCCTGCGACGGTGCTGCCACTCCAGAGGTACTGTGTAAACAAACGCTCGACACCCCCCCGCCATTTATTTTTATCTCCCTTCCCTGAGATTAGTTAATTTTTTTACTTTCTTTTTTGCTTAACCTTGTTTATTTTTTTTATACATAATTCTATAGATATAAGTATAATTTAGCTTGACCATTTTTTCTTGTTTTTTTACCCTTAATTCTTTATATAAGTATAATAGTTTTTATCCCTCTTGTTTTTAATCTTTAAAATAAATCCTTTTGTTATACTGTGTTTCTGTGCATTTATTTCCCCCATTGTTTTTCCTTTCAGTCGATCACCCTTTATTTTTTTTTTTAAACGAACACGAACAAATGCTATTTTAGTCTTTTTTTTTTTTTGTTGTTTGAGTGGTATATTATTTTCATAATTCTTTCTATATACAGTAAAACCCCGCTAATACGGACCCGCGATATAGCGAACCTTCCCTTATAACGAACCTGAAGCAATTCCCGATTCCATTCCATTGAAAATACCATCGTTATAACGAACTTTGCGATTTTTTAAATATCGAACTACCCCTATAACGAACCTATTTTAAGTCCCAAAATAATAAAGTCTATTTAAAATACTATGCTTATAACGAACCTCTAAAATTGTAATTAATAGATTTTAAAAATAACAAAATTTTGAGAAAGTTTCAACTCGCAGATCGCGACTTCAAAACAAAAAATTTAGGGGCATTGTTTATTCACATTTACGTTCATTTTTGCCACATGTTTTATATACATTTTTACACATTATACTTTTATTTAATAGAATATCTTTGCATTCTACAAGTTTGAAATAGAAAAAATGTCCCCCGAGCCACCAACAAAGCAGCTTATAAATTCTCAGGAAAGACCGCTACAGTTCTATTTTTAGAACGGAAGTTGAGTGTATGACTTATTAAGGGTTCGCGGATATTGCCACTGGTCGTCCGTTTATTACCGATTTTATGTTTGGATTTTTGGACATTTTTGAAGGCGTTTTTACCGATCGCGCGTACCATGTTTCGCGTTCAAATTTTTTTCGGGTCAGATACTTTTGATTCATCTTCAATTGTTTGAGAATACACGTAAATTGAATAATTTAAGAATAAAATATCTTTGTATTTTAAACAATTTTCTCTGAATTAAGTGGCTGCCCTTTCCTGTGTGTATGGCTGTCCTTTAATTATATGGTCTAAAAATTGTGAAAATTAAAAATTATAGCCAAACCCTGGCTATAGTGAACCGTGGCTATAGTGAACCAAAAGCTCCGTCCCATTAGGGTTCGCTATAGAGGGGTTTTACTGTATATATTTGTATATATTTGAAAGGTAACATCTCTAGAATTAGAATATGTAAGGACAGTTGCAGATTATTATGATTTAAATTAATATTAGTTTTTTTTTTCAGAAAAACATCTACAAATGTTTGACTGGGGTCTGAAAACATTAGATTACAGGCTGCTGGCCAGGCTTGGTCAATCACGGTCACTCTTCTCAAGCATTTTCAATCCCTATCCCTTTTTACCCAAAGAGTGTAATAGACCTACAGAGGATGCACCACTATATATAAGAGTTAACACGCTGGGGCGGGTACCTCGGAGGTTGGGTGGAAAATCTGCCAACTATTTGAACTATATTTAAAACACCTAAATGGATTGAAAAATAAATAAATAAAATACCTAAATACTAATATATTGCATTTGTTGACATCACACATACTTTTTGCCTGTGATAATGTATTACTTCGGTGTTGCTATTCTATGGCTCTAATACTATTTATTAGTAATGTTCTTTCAGTATGAAGGAAATTGCACTCGGGGGAATTCCCGGGCGAAGCCGGGTCATTCGTCTAGTAATCTATATATATATAAAATTGAATGTCTGTCTGTCTGTACTCTATAGATTCAAAAACCATAATCCAATCGCCGTGTAATTTTGGGATATTATTAGGTATATCCCCGGGAAGGTTTGTGAAAAATAATTTCTTGAATATCTTGAATATCCTTAGAGTTATTTGCAGATTTGTATATTTAACTCGCAAGCAGCGCCACCATTGCAACGATGATAACAAGTCTTTTTATCTATAAGTTTTATTATCACTAAGTTTATTATCTTAAAGATTATTTATCAAAAGTAAGATTATCTCAGGATAACACGGCAATTTATTTACCACAAGAATAATGATACAATTCCAAGGCGAAGATACTATTCCTTTAACTTCCAATTACCGAGGTAACCAATTAGTATTGATTTTATTCAACTTATCGAGTATTTTTCAAGGGACCGGGAAAAAATGTTCACTAGATAAAACGATGATTTTGTAATGTAGAAAATTAGGAAAGACAAAATTCAGGATGACACGGCACACAGGGACCGGGAAAAAATGTTCACTTTATCGAGAGATTCAAATATACGAGTTTCAAATTATCAAAATATATCTATTATTTTTTTTATAAGTTTATAGAGAATTGTTTTAGCAAATGTTCGTTAGACAAACCTTTACTCGGGTAAAACCCCGGGCGAAGCCGAGTACATCCGCTAATTAAATATATATATAGAGAGAGAGCGAAGCGTCCCTGTACTGATAAGGGCCAAAGTCCGAAACCATGGTATACAGGTTGGCTTTTTGTCTGAAATCGCCAAAACTGGTGCTGTTTCTCATTCTTTATCATCACTAGTAAGGTTTTTTACTAGGATGATGCACAGTGTCATCATTATGATACTCATTTAAAGGAAGAGTTGTCTCTTTTGGTGCATATTAATTTGTTTTTGAAGTACAATTAGAGTTATTTAACTATTTATACTGTGTGAAAGAAATTATAAACTCCTAAAATCGAAGTCTTGAGTTCTGCTGATTCCTTAGGCAGCATAAACTTGACTTCCCTATCTGCGGAAAATTAGTGAATCACGATTATGGAAATCAAACAAGATGTCTACATGATATTTTAAACTATGTATTAGCGCAATTGCTATTTTTATGAATAAAACAGCCTTCTACTGCCTTTTCTGAAATGAAAAAAAAATGTGGATAGGCCTGGCTCATCAGTGGTGAATCATATATTAGTTTTGTCAGTTTAATCTACCATACCTCTCTACTATTGAATTAGACTGATTTAATAATATACATTTTTGTTTTAGTATAGAATCAATGGTTGTTAAAGGACCCTGTGGAATATGTTTTTAGGAAACATTTCGAATGATATTTTCCCCAATATTCAATTTTATTCAATTCATAACATATTGATTGAAAGGAGAGGCCGAGATGTTGGTGGCATGGGGAGGCCAAGGAGGTGGCATGGGGAAGCCAAGGAGGTGGCATGGGGAGGACAAGGAGGTGGCAAGGGAAGGCCAAGGAGGTGGCAAGGGAAGGCCAAGGAGGTGGCATGGGGAGGTCGAGAAAGTTGGAGACAAAGGGAGGAGCCAAGGAGGTGGCATGGGGAGGCCAAGTAGGTGGCATGGGGAGGCCAAGGAGAGGCCAAGGAGGTGGCATGAGAAGGTGGAGGTGGTAAGGAGAGCCCGAGAAAGTTGGAGACATAGGGAGGAGCCAATAGTAGGATGGTTGTAGTTGACGAGGGCAATGGTAGTGAAGGGGAGGACGGATATACAGGTCTACCAATTACACGTAGACCTTGCCCAGCTTGAGGGCGGCCATCTCAAGTCTAACTGGGACTCCAGTAGAGGTCTGGCGTCGGCTCCAGAATCTCCTCCTTGGGGACGGTGGTGGACACGCCGGGACATAGAATTCCTGCCCGGGGGTAAAGAGGGAGTCTTCCGCCATGGTGTAATGGCCGCGGTTCACGTTGGCCGCCTCGTCCGCGTCGAAGGTTCGGACCAGGAGTCGGGCTCCAAATGTCACCCGTGTAGGTCGCCGGGGCTCTGGGTCCTGTCTGGATCCCAGGAATCGTAGTTCTTCCTCGAAATATTTGCGCAATATTTCGTCGACGTTTGGTGGCCTTTGGTATGGCACTCGCTTGGATCGCTTTATGCAGTTTCCCATCTCGATAGCTGAGCTAATTGTGAAACAATGGTCTTTAATTCACGTTGCTAAGTGATTTTCCTTTCCAATTTTTATTTTTTAATTGTTAAAAACTTAAATTTACTATATTTTTATTATTTTATTTTATATAAAAAGAAGGTTTTTATTGAAAAATTCTCTAGCTATATCAGGATAAGTTTGAGTGAGCAGTCACAGATAGAAATCTGTTTGATTGTACTTCTAAAAAGTATCAGTTTTGTTTTGTCTACATTTGAAATTATTAAAATTTATTGATAATATATATATATATATATCAATGAGCTGTATGTATTATGAGACTACCTTCATCATTTCTTTAGAAAATCTGTGACCTTTTTATTATTTTAAATTATAAACAAAATGGTAGGATACACTTCTTTTAATGTTTTCTTTCGTGACAGCGATCCTCCACGTGGTGCTGGTAACAACCTTAGAGTATCCTTGACTCAAAGCCAGTTAACATCATCCAAATTCTATTATCCAACGTATTCTACAGAATGTCGACAAGTTCCCTTGGCCTTCAAGATCACTAGATCTTTCTCCCATCCAGCATATATTGGATACTATTGGACCACAGCTCTAACCACAACCAGCATATGTACTGTTGTTAATTTGACTTATTAAGTACAACAGGCATGAAACTCTATCTCATAAAATGACACCCCAAAACTTATAAAACACAATTCAATCATGTTTGTATGCCTTCGTTGCAAATTTATTCTACTGCAGTGACTATTACTGTACCACCTTTTCTCATTTGATATGAATTTTCTCGCGTACACACACTCTCTCTCTTTCTCGCGGTGCGAAGCGGCACAGGCGCACGCTCCTGCTCCAACGATAAGGGCTTGAAAAATTACAACCGCCTCTAGAGTGAATAAAAAAACGTTTTATGGGGGATTCCCATGGATTATAAGAAGAGGAAGCTGTCGCCCTCTACTCAACAGGCTCGTAGGCCGCAGCCTGGCCTTTCTCACCAAACCAACGCCACCCAGGACAGGGTAGCCATGCCACCTCAGCCACCAAAGAAGCATGCTGTGACACAGCTGAAAAACAACAAACAGCAGCAGGCCCTGAGCAAGTCCAGATCGGCTTCACCCAACTTTGACCAGTGCTGCTTTGTGGAGTGGCACTCTGATCTATCTCCAGTGGACTACATAAAGGTTCTGGAGGAAAAGCTTGGAAAGTCCTCTGTGTTTCAAATAATGAAGATGTCCGGCCAGGTATTGGTCGGACTGGCCAGCGTCAATCTGGCTGAACGCCTGGTTTAGGAGGGTTTCACCATTGGGACCACCCTCCTGAAAGCATTTCCTTATAAGAAACGGGAGGAGAAGATAACAATTGGGAATCTAAGTCGTCGCGGTACTGCGGCCCTACTGCAGGGTGGATTCCCTGAACCATGAGGTCGTGACCAGCGGCGGATACACCTGGACTACCGCCAGCAGGAAAGCCTTTGTCCTTCTCCATGAAGGCCTAAAACTCCACCAGCTCCCTGCTAAGCTGGTGATTGTCCCCAAAGGAGAGTCGACCCCCACATATATCACCTACGACATTTAGTGCGGCAAATGCCACCGAAAGGGACACCAGCGAGCTTCCTGTCCCTTGAAAGCCCACGGAAGCCGTCCTGCCTATCTTCAGGACACACAGAGTGGACCGGTGTCTCCATCCTCCCAACCCACGCCCTCCACAAATTCCTCAGTGCTTACATCGGCTGCGAGGGGTTCTGACACCATCCAGAAGACCCCCTTGGTACTTTCCAGCTCTTCCGTTGCGAACTGTTCCGTCCCTATCCATATATTGGAGTTTCCGAGCCGTGCGACTCCTGCTCCGGGACGTGTTCACTTCCTGCGAAATGCCCCTGGATCTGCAAGCATGGCTCTTAGGCGTCGGCCTCCATCCCGAGGGAGTGAAACTAACAAGGGTGGCGAAGGCTATCGTCTACAAGTACCATCTTGGTCTTGAGTTGGGTAATGCCAGCAAACACCTCGACCTGCCCACTCTGTGGGAAATAACTCTCGCAGTCCATCGGTGGCGGAGTCTTTCTCGCGGTGGGCGCCACCAATGAAGACCTTGTATATATATTTATATATATACAGGGTCCATTATGAAAGAAATGAGCATTTACCGGCAAAATACATTTATTGATCGTAATTTGTGCAAATGTTCAATATTCTTCAAAATACATTCCTCCTGCATCAATACACTTGCGGAGACGTGTTCGCCACGCCTGAAAGGTACCCTGAAACTCCTCGACAGGAATGCTTCTCAGAAACGTTGTAACATGGTGTTGGATGTTTTCCACGGTTTCCCAATGTTTTCCTTTCATCTCTCTCTTGAGTCGCGGAAACAAAAAGAAGTCACATGGAGCTAAGTCGGGACTGTAAGGGGGGTGAGGGATCACCGAGGTGTTGCTCCGGGCCAGGAAGTTGGTAATGATGAAGGCTGTGTGGCTGGTGGCATTGTCATGGTGGAGCTTGACCGTGTCTTTAATGTCAGTCCTCACGCGTGCGATCCGGCGTTTCAATCTCCTGAGCACCTCCAGGTAAAAGGCTGAGTTTACAGTTTGTCCCTGCGGTACAAACTCACAATGGACTATTCCTCGGATGTCAAAGAAGACAATGATCATCGTTTTGATGCGCGACTTGCTCATTCGCGCTTTCTTGGGGCGTGGGGATGATTTTATGTTCCATACACAGCTCTGCCTTTTCGACTCTGGGTCGTATTCAAACATCCAGGATTCGTCTCCGGTTACTACAGAGTTCAGAAAGTCCGGTTCATTTTGAATCAAATCCAACAATTCTTGACAGTGCAAAACTCTAAGTTCTTTCTGGTCTTGCGTCAACACTTTCGGCACAAGCTTCGCACAGACCTTACGCATTTGCAGATCCTCGGTCACTATCCCATGTACCACAAATGTGGACATGTGTAATGTGTCAGTAATTTGCTGGATGCTTAATCGACGGTCAGTACGCAAAACTTCGAGCACACGATCCACGTTCTCGTCAGTTCTGGCCGTTGTTGGGCGTCCTGAGCGGGGTTCGCCGGCGACCTCCTCCCGGCCCTCCTTGAGCGCCTTGTGCCACTTCCCATACTGTGATCTTGAAATGCAATCGTCCTTGAAGACTTTTTGCGGCATCTGGAATTTTCCGGTTGCATTTTTCCAAGCCTCACGCAAAACCTTATGGTGTATCGTTGTTCAAGCGAACGCTCCATCGCGCTATGTTACAAAAGTTGAAAACACACTTCAAGCGGAGGCATGTATCTCCCCTCACAATGCTCGAGCTCAACTGACGACCGGATGGATTGAAAGGGCATATCCCTCCACCACATTTCCCACAGTTTTACCGTGCTGCCATCTATCGTCGGGTCACAATAACATTTTTAAGTAGGTTGAAATCCTCTGAAGAATATAAGTAAAAGAATCAAAGCATGCGAGGATGCGTATCTTATGAGTTTTAATAAAGGCGAGCTTTCGGGTCAATAACCCTTCTTCAGGACATCATGTCTGACTGATCTTGCATCTTTTATCTTTTATACATATCCATATTGAGAAAAATCAGCATATATACAAGAAAATCAAACGTATTAGCCTATCAGTTAGAAAAGTAATAGCAGGAAATAACCGCGTGTCCCGAGCATATCAAGTGGGATAAACACAAGAAACTTCACGATTTAGCCACGATACAGTTTAAGGCTGCATGAGTAAAATTAATCAAAATAAATCGTGCTGGCAATGGTCTCCTAAGGTACTCTATGGCAATATTGCTTTGTATATATCAGGGATGTCTATATGTCTATTAATACTGTTATGTCTTAAAGAGAGCAACGCCTCGACGACCAATCTTTTGTATTTGCTATTGATTCCTGAGTAATATGCTTGTGGATGAGAGGTATCAAAAGAATGTCCTGTCTGTTGAATGTGTTGCACTATGAGAGATCTGGGTTCACTGTTTCTAACGTTTCTGTGGTGTTCTTCTATCCTATCCTTAATTCTTCGGCCTGTCTCTCCTATATATAGACTGTTGCAATCTGAGCATTTTAAGGAATATACGGAGTCTGTAAGATATGGTAGGGTAATGGGAAAACTGTTTTTGGTGATGAGGTTCCTAACTATTGTTTCTAATTTAGGAGTGTTGGTGTAATAGGTGCGGATTCCGTACTTGTTTTTTAAGTGTCTAGAGATGTTGGTACTATAGTTAGAGTATGGAATGATGCAAGTCGATCTATAAGTCTGACTATTTAGCTGCTGTTGGGGATTGTGAAAATGTCGGAGAATGAAGTTTCTGGGGTAACCTGAGTTCATTAGGTGATTAATCACATTTTGGGTCTCTGTTTGTTTAAATTCAGATGTTGAGCAGTGAGTAAAAATACGTTTCGAAAGAGTTTTGACAGTATTAATTTTATGGCTGAGGGGGCAGTATGAGGAATAGTGTATATAGGAGGGATGAAAGGAGGGCTTATAGTGTACATTGGTGATATAACTGCTATTTTGTTTAGTAATCATGATATCTAAGAAAGCTAAGGAAAAATTGTTTTCTTTCTCTATTGTAAATTGGATGTCCGGAAATAGTGAATTTAATTTGATATGTATACTGTCCAAGGATTCTGTTTTGACTATGCAGAAAATATCGTCTATGTATCTAAACCAAGAATGAATATCTGCTGGGAAATGGCCAGTGATTAAACTATCTACATTTCGCATAACTATTTCAGAGAGTGGTGAGGACAAAGGGCTACCCATGGGAGTGCCCTTGGATTGCCTGTAATATCGTTTATCAAAATTGAAGATACTATTGCTTAGACAGATCGATATTAAGGTGGTTAACTTAGATATCATATCTGCTGTATACCCGTGCGACCGGAGGAATTCCGTAGTGCATCCTAAGATAAGGGAGTGGGGGAGACTAGGGTATAGATTGATGACATCAAAAGAGATCATAAGACTATTGGGGACAACCGGTAATTGTTGTATATGGGCTACGTTGCTCTCTTTAAGACATAACAGTATTAATAGACATATAGACATCCCTGATATATACAAAGCAATATTGCCATAGAGTACCTTAGGAGACCATTGCCAGCACGATTTATTTCGATTAATTTTACTCATGCAGCCTTAAACTGTATCGTGGCTAAATCGTGAAGTTTCTTGTGTTTATCCCACTTGATATGCTCGGGACACGCGGTTATTTCCTGCTATTACTTTTCTAACTGATAGGCTAATACGTTTGATTTTCTTGTATATATGCTGATTTTTCTCAATATGGATATGTATAAAAGATAAAAGATGCAAGATCAGTCAGACATGATGTCCTGAAGAAGGGTTATTGACCCGAAAGCTCGCCTTTATTAAAACTCATAAGATACGCATCCTCGCATGCTTTGATTCTTTTACTTACAATAACATTATGCACATTACTTTCATAATGGACCCTGTATATATGTATATTTATCATTTAATTTATCTATTTATATCTATTTATTAATATTTTATCATTATATAATATATATCATATTTACTCATATTTATATTTATTCTGTATTTAACCTTATATAATCTTATATGGACGTTGTAATAAAGTAGTTTCAATCTCAATCTCTCTCTCTCTCTCTCTACCAAACCTGAAATTTTGAAACTTTAATCAAAAACAAAAATAAAAATCTTTATTGAAAACTTTGGTCTCATACAGATCCTCGGAGTAAAAGAGGGTATATATAGGATCAATAAATATTGCGAAACCTTTTAATAAACTCACACTGCGCCTAAAATCCTTAAATTTGAACATTTTTTCAAGCTCTTTTTAATGACTTTTTATGATTTGAAGTCTTGAATTTGGTACACTTGTTTAAACATAATAACTTTAAAATTTTAACAAAATTTCTATTTTCTAGGTGTGCAGTGTAAGGATATTAATATTTTATCACGATATTTATCAACAAACATGTAGGCAATTTAAATAAAAGATTTTCAAAATAATATTGGAAATCCGATTTTAGGAAGGTCGGAGTAGAGAGCGTTTCAGCATTTTTCTCTCAGGGAAATAGTTTAAACAAATTCTACAAGTTGGGGGATACCGTGGAACTAACTTTCCCCTAACACCAGAGTACTGGAAGAGGTATCTTCATCAGAATGTCTGAATGGAGAGGAGAAATCCGACCACACCAGTCCCCCCTGGACCCTTGGAATATTTGACCAAAATCTGGTCCAAGGTGACTAACGTGGCAACTGCAACCATTTTCCGAATTGAAACTGCTGTCATAGGGATGCATGCGAACATATAAAGCTTTTAATTGGACACGAAAACAACATCAACAGCATAAATTTGACATGGACCCAGAACAGCAGCTTTACACACCCAAGATAGAGTACATTGCGATTGTTTTGATAGAGATTCATTGAGACATCTGAGGTTCTTCATAGGCAAAGGCAACAACAACAGCAGAAAATTGACATGGACCCAGAAGAGCAGCTTTACACACCCAAGATGAGAACATTGCGACTGCTGTGATAGAGATGTATGGGGACATTTGAGGCTCTTCATTGGATACAACAACAACAACAACAGAAAAATGAAATGGACCCAAAACAGCAGCTTTACACACTCAAGATAGAGAACATTGCGACTACTGTGATAGAGATCATGGGAATATCTGAGGCTATTTATTGGGCGCGACAACAACAACAATATCAGCTGAGAGTAGCGATTCTGACTTCTAGTGCTCCTAATCCATTGGCACCCGCTCCTGTTTTGTGTTTAGCAGCTTATTTACTTACGAAACCATCTCTTGATATGATGATTCGAGCTTTTGCACTCTGATCCCCACATTCCTTGCAAAAGCTCCAATTCCATTTTCATAATCTCCAAATGTCTTAGTCCTTGAATAGCTGACAACCATTATCAATGTCTAAAATGCCTATGGTGGGAAATAACACCTCAACTAAGCAGAAGCTCCCGGAATATAAAGACTGTCCATTTATCTTAGGACTTACACAGAACAATCACCAGAGATTCGAATATAAGTCACGTTCACAAATGGATACCTTGAATAAGAAAAAAAAACTCCTTTGCCGCAATCGATAAACTTTGACCGATGGAACTCAACAGAGAGAAATCATCTTGACTGTCGTCATTCGAGAAGTTGAGAACTCCTGGCTATATCGTTAGTAGGACAAAGAGCAATCGTCACTTTGTCCACACGGCTCTGATGGCGATACTTCGCTTGCTCTCTACAACAAGCTATCATGAGTTAGAATATCTACCAGACAACATCAATAGGCCTCCACATTGTGATCCTCTATGTGCGCGGCCTCCATCCTTATCAGAGAAGTCTTGAGCTCTTCTGATTACCGAGGCAGCATAAACTTGACTTCCCTTTCGTGCAGGAAGTTAGCGCATCAAGATCCTGGACACCAAACAAGATGTCTACATGATATTTGAAACTATTTATTAGCTCTATTGTTATTTTTATGATTAAAACAGACTTCTACTGCCTTTTCTGTAATTAATGTGACAGCGATCCTCCACGTGGTGCTGGTAACAACTTCAGAGCATCCTTGACTCAAAGCTAGTTAACATCATCCAAATGCTGTTATCCAACGTATTCTACAGAATGCCGACAAGTTCCCTTGTCCTTCAAGATCACCAGATCTTTCTCCAATCCAAAATATATGGGATATTATTGTGCAAGAGCCCCAATCACAAACAGTATATGTACTGTTGCTAATTTGACTGATTGAGTACAACAGACTTTGAATGGTTATTTTTATGATTAAAACAGCCCTCTAATGCCTTATCTGTAATGAAAAAAACATAGAGAGGCCTGGCTCATCAGTGGTGAATTCTCCTAGCAATTTAATCTATATCTCTCTCATACCGCTCTACTCTTGAATTAGACTGAATTCATGATATACATTTTTGTTTCAGTATATAATAAATGGTTGTTTTAAAGGACCTTGTGAAATATAAATTTTAGGAAACATTTCAAATGATATTTTCCCCAATATTCAATTTTATTCAATTAATTACATTAATTGTAAGGGGAGGCCAAGGAGGTGGCATGGGGAAGCCAAAGAGGTGGCAAGGGGAGGTCAAGGAGGTGGCATGGGGAAGCCAAGGAGGTGGCATGGAGAAGCCAAGGAGGTGGAAAGGGAAGGCCAAGGAGGTGGCATAGGGAGGCCAAAGAGGTGGCATGGGGAGGCCAAGGAGGTGGCTTTGGGAGGCCAAGGAGGTGGCAAGTGGAAGCCAAGGAGGTGGCATTGGGAAGCCAAAGAGGTGTCAAGGGGAGGCAAAGGAGGTGGCATGGGGAAGCCAAAGAGGTGGCAAGGGGTGGTCAAGAAGGTGGCATGGGGAAGCCAAAGAGGTGGCAAGGGGAGGTCAAGGAGGTGGCTTTGGGAGGACAAGGAAGTTGGGGAAAAGGGGAGGAGCCAATAGTAGGATGATTGAGATCGACGAGGGCAATGGTAGTGAAGGGGAGGACGGATATACAGGTCTACCAATTACACGTAGACCTTGCCCAGCTTGAGGGCGGCCATCTCAAGTCTAACTGGGACTCCAGTAGAGGTCTGGCGTCGGCTCCAGAATCTCCTCCTTGGGGACGGTGGTGGACACGCCGGGACATCGAATTCCTGCCCGGGGGTAAAGAGGGAGTCTTCCGCCATGGTGTAATGGCCCCGGTTCACGTTGGCCGCCTCGTCCGCCTCGAAGGTTCGGACCAGGAGTCGGGCTCCAAATGTCACCCGTGTAGGTCGCCGGGGCTCTGGGTCCTGTCTGGATCCCAGGAATCGTAGTTCTTCCTCGAAATATTTGCGCAATATTTCGTCGACGTTTGGTGGCCTTTGGTATGGCACTCGCTTGGATCGCTTTATGCAGTTTCCCATCTCGATAGCTGAGCTAATTGTGAAACAATGGTCTTTAATTCACGTTGCTAAGTGATTTTCCTTTCCAATTTTTATTTTTTAATTGTTAAAAACTTAAATTTACTATATTTTTATTATTTTATTTTATATAAAAAGAAGGTTTTTATCACAAAATTCTCTAGCTATATCAGGATAAGTTGGAGTGAGCGGTCACAAGTAGATATCAGTTTGATTGCACTTCTAAAAATATCAGTTTTGTTTTTTCTACATCTGAAATTATTAAAATTTATTGATATAAATATGTTTAGGTAATACGGGTACTTTTATGCTATTATAGTATTTTTAGATCATTTCCAAGTGTTTGAATTCTAAAAAAACCCACGCCATTGGTTTTAGCTGCTCTAACAAAACACTTTCCATGAAATTTCCATAAATTCAATAAGTTGTATTAGAACTCCTTGGATATATTCATGAGCCAGATCTTCCTGTGACAACTTCTATCAACTAGCATGAACAGTCTTTCTCTGAAAACTTTTTCTTAAATATTGTGAAAATAAATCCACCCTCTCATAGCTCTATTATACCACTTCGCTTCATATCAGTGAGCTGTATGTATTATGAGACTACCTTCATCATTTCCTTAGAGTATCTTTGACCTTTTTTATTATTTTAAATTAAAAACAAAATGGTAGGATACAGTTCTTTTAATGTTTTCTTTCGTGACAGCGATCCTCCACGTGGTGCTGGTAACAACCTTAGAACATCCTTGACTCAAAGCTAGTTAGCATCATCCAAATTCTATTATCCAACGTATTCTACAGAATGTCGACATGTTCCCTTGGCCTTCAAGATCACCAGATCTTTCTCCCATCCAGCATATATTGGATACTATGGGGCCACAGCTCCACCTCAACCAGTATATGTACTGTTGTTAATTTGACTGAATAGGTACAACAGGCATGGAGCTCTATCCCACAAATTAACATACGACTGTAAACACAAAATTCATGTGCGTTTGCATGCTTTCGTTGCTAATTGATTCTACTGCATTGTCTATTACTGTACCACTATTTCCTATCTGATATGAATTTTCTCGTGTACACACACTCTCTCGGCCCGTGCGGCCGCGTGGCGCGCAAGCAATGCGTTTTCTGCGGCTGGGATGGAGGTAATGAAGATCACTAACCCCTTTAGGGTGTTGGCTGAAAGCGAAGAAAACGGGCTGCAAGTCCGAGCAAACCCCATCCAATAATTTCAAGTCTCCGCCGAAATATTGGCAAAAGTTTCAGAATCGGCTGAAAGTCATTCTGGTTTAAACAATAACAAGAATGCAAATTTTGAGCCGGCGGCCGACGGCAAGAATGCATATTCGCGCCGCAACTGGGCTAACTGCGCGGAACAAGAAGACGAGGTTCTCGCAAACTCACCACAGTGGGCGCCTGTAAAAAGAGGCCACATGAATCTTACCACGCCAACTCGGGGGCCAAAAATCCCTTCCAACAGCAGCAGGCCACGAGCTAAGCTAAGACCCAGCAAGGTGCATGAATGCAAGACCACCAGGAAGAATCAGGCTACCTTCCGAGCCAGGTCGGCAGCAGGGCAGGCGGACCAGTGTGTCTACCTGGAGTTCTGCCCAGACTTCACCCAGGAGCAGTACTTCCGGGCGCTGGAAGCCAAGCTAGGCAAGGACACCGTCTACCAGCTGATGAAGATGGAGGGGCACATCCTAGCCGGCCTCTCCAGGTCAAAGCGGATCTGATGGGCTCAATTCCAGTCGAGTGTATAAATAAATATTTTAAATATGTATATATATCTATATTAAAAATAATTAAGGCATATCCTGACCAAAAGCACATGTGATATTTAGATGGCAGAGCGCCATCTAGTGGAGAAAAAATAAGCTAAACGTTTATTTAACTTGCTCCGTGATATTTGGCCATCCCAATTTCTTGATAATTCGAGAAAAGCCCTCCACGTTTTGTTTATTTTCGCTCCATTAAATGGCGCTTTGCCATCTAAAAAAGCACATGTGCTTTTGGTCAGGATATGCCTTCATTATTTTTAATATCAACACCTAACCTTTTATATATTTATTTTTCTATGTATATCGAGGCTCATCTAGATGAGCTACCGTGCAGTCGTGGGGAAGGCGACACAGCTTGACTGAAGGTGAAATAAGCAAACAGAGATTCCACAGAAGAAGTGGCTGTAGTCAAGAAGGAATGGAAAGAGGAGGATTCAGGCAGGGAAGGATTACCTGGCTATCGACGTATACCAATTGGTTCTCGCTGACGGAAGAAAGCGTACTAACTAGTTAGGTTTGGGAGCTTCATTTTATAGCTTCCACGGGTCCAGGCAGGTAACTGCTCTTTCAGATGTAATCAGAGGGGGGAATTTACATCAGCCAAAAGTTTCATGACCTCGTAAAACTTGGACTGGGTTTCTGAAGCCTCGTTTCCTAATTGTACTAGGCCTGATAATTTTAGACTTAAGTTTCTCGGGTAATTCTCCATTCCTTCTATCTGTACAGTTTATGGAAATAAATTTTCGAGGAGTAGTTGATTAAGCATAAATAATTTATAAAAATAATTTCTGCAATTTCAAACGGAATGGAATATTTCTTAGTTTGTACATATTATTTATCTATAGTTTCTCACCCCTGTAAGGAATTATTTATATTATTTGTTCGATAATAAAATATTTATTATTACTTATACCTTACTTATTACTTATATGTATATAATATTTTATATTTGATGTCATATAATTTTTTTTCATGTTTCTCCACGGCTCTATACATTAAATTTTAGATTTTCACTGTGCTGTCTCGTATGTTGTTAATGTAAGTTTGTTGTGAATGCTATGGTCACTTTCTCATTTTGATATAGAAATGCACCAATATTGTTTACTTTCAGAAGAAAAACCTTATAATCATAATTACTTACCAGGCTGTATCAAATGTTCGTTCCCAAAGCGGTGGCCCAATATAAAATAAAATTTATTTAAGCATATACCAATATAAATAAAGTTTAATTAAATAAAAATTCGGTCCTACGATAGTTCAGCGTGCCCACGTGATTGAAATAACGTTATTCTAGCAGATATCTAAAGAAGGGGGGATAAGAACATAACTTTCAGTGTATTATTGCGCTTCTTTTGGAAAAAAAAGGATAAAATACAAATATAGCGGCAAAAGAAATATGCGAAGTGGAAGGGAAAGGAATAGTCAATAGAAGAACAGCTTCAGAATGGTTCAAGAGATTTAGAGAGGAGACATCTCGGCCTTAAGGACAACTTCGAATGAGACGACCACATGTTACGAATATTAAGACCCTGCGATTTCTGGTGATGGACGACCCACAACAATCTACGCGTGAAATGTCAGCCAGACTTGGGTCATCCAGAGATACGATCAACTGAATTCTGCACAAATTTACTTTTTTAGCAAGCGCCCAAGACAAGATTCCCACCTGACTATCTCCTAGTCCCAGAGGCGAGTCGAAATCTGTAAACGATTGTTAGAAAATCCGCAAGATCTTCGGTTTTAGAAGCGGATTGTATCTGGGGATGAAAATTGGATCTAACTTCGTAACCCCGACACAAGAATACAATGAGTATCCTGTGATCAAGAGGCTAAATCTTTAATTGAAAAAGATCGCTTTGGCCATAAAGTGATGTTGAATTTTTGGTATAACATCGATGGTATTGTACACTATAAATTGTTCTTGATGGGCGTGCAGTTAATGCCGATCTCTATTCAGAACAACTTAGCAGAGTATATGAAGTTATGAAGACTCGATACACACAGACCCTGTATCTAAAGATACTACTTCAGCAACACGACAACGTTCCAGCTCATCAAGCTAGGTTAACAACGAATAAAATGAAGGATTTGAATAGTATTGAAGTTCTACCTCACCCTGCTTATAGTCCGGATATTGCGCATTTTTTAAATGAAATGTGTCGGTCCAGGGCTACATTTCTAAAGAGAAAACACTTTAGAACATTCCAAGACATCGAAATTGCCTTACGTGACTTTTTCGACTCCAAACTCCGAGGATGGTATTGTCATCAAAACTTGGCAAAAGGATGTCTGGCTGTTATTTAAAATAACGTTTATTTTTACTTCAAGAATAAATATTATTTGTTTATATGTTATTAAATGTGTATATTTTTTAAAATCCTATTAATAGTATCGAACCTTTGTGTGTGTGATACAGATTGGTATATATTTTTAGATTTTTTTTAAATCTTTAATAAAAAACACACACACACATTTAAGAAGTTGATTATTATAAAATTATACAATGCCTTAAAATGGTGCGTCCTTTAAAAAGGGCAAAAGTAATATTTTTCCTAGTTTCAGATAAGAAAATTAGATTTATTCATTAAAACCGGACCAAATAACCACCAGGATACTAGGATCTTGTAAAATGGCCTTCGCGTCGATACAGAGATAGCTACCATTTCCTAATGTTCAGCGCGGGAGGTCATATAGCCGGCTATAAAAAGGTGTTATAACAAAATTCCTCAATAATAATCTGAATGATTAAAGCGGAGAAGGTCAAATATATTAGAGAGATAGATTTCTCTATTTTCTACTGAAATATGAATACACTATGTGTGTGTGATTTTGACTAAATAGATAGTGAATATTCAAACTATACGCGCGTACACTTGATACAGGGAATTATAATATTAAAATGTGTTACCTATTCATAGAGGCTTTTTCACCCCACCAAGATTTGCAAGGTCACCGTTAAATATATAAAAAAGATACCGGCAGTTGTGAAATACAGGATTTCCGACTGGTTCTCCACGGCTATATAAGACCAGGAAGGGAAAGGATTAAACAGTTCAACTTCCTTATCTTCTGAGATGAACTTCACAGCATTTCTCGTTGTGCTTCTCCTAATTGGCACAAGTGAGTGAACTTTTTTAGAGCTTTAATATTTAACATATCGTCTTTGGCTTCAAGATTTCTTTGATACATTTTTCTCCTCATATATAAATCAGTAAGACTACTTGAATCCAAGTTTGATTAGGGAAAAGTACAAGGTCCTAGTAATACAGAAGAGTATATCGAAACCCAATATTCTATTGTATTTTCTCTATTATTTTATATTTCAGTATATTTACTAATATTTCCATTCCTAATTATTAAATATGAATATCCTGACCATATTCACATGGACATTTTAGATAGCAGAGCGTCATCTAGTGGAACAGAAATCAGGGAACAGGCTAAATCAACGTTAAATTGATTACTTTCCACTAGATGGCGCTCTGCTATTTAAATATTCACGTGAATGTGGTCAGAATATGCCCTTTATGATATAAAAATATATTAAAAATAAAGAAGGCATCTCATGACCACGAGCACATGTGCCTTTTAGATGGCAGAGCGCCATCTAGTGGAACAAAAATAAAGTAAACGTTTATTTAGCTTGCTCCGTGATATTTGGCCAACCCAATTTCTTGGTAAATCAAGAAAAGCCATCCACGAAGGCGTTTCGCGCTGTTGGCGCTCGTCAGCGTGGAGTAGGCTGTAACCACTGCGACCAAAAAGATTGGGTTGGCCAAATATCACGGAGCAAGCTAAATAAACGTTTAGTTTATTTTTGCTCCACTAAATGGCGCTCTGCTATCTTAAAAGCACATGTGCTCGAGGTCAGGAGATGCCTTCTTTATTTTTAATATCAACAATAGTTCTAGTAATTTATTACCTTCTTGTGTTTCTAAAAAATATTCTCCACCTGTCCTATTATGTAGAGTGAATAATCACATGTTGGATTATAAAGAGTAATTATGGTGATGGTAGACTTGATCCGATATATTTTGGTTCTTTGTGTTGTTTCGAAAACACTGAAGTTACCATAATTAGACAAAGGATTTAATCCTTGGTCTGTCGACGCTAAATTTTTTGTTTCTTTTTTGACGCATACATATGATTTGAGTTTATCGTGACATAATTCTTTATATTTCTAATAATTTATTATTTTTTCATAGTTTAAAAAATTTTGGAGAAAAAAGTACATCTTAGATTGAAGTTTTGAAATATGCAAATGTAAGTTTAGATTCGATTAGGTTGATGGTTTTTGTTGTTTCACAGACAGGTTGATTGACGTCATCAGACAAAGGATTTAGTCTTTTTTTCTAATAACTTTAGTTTTCCTGTTTCCGTATTGACACAAGCAATTTTTGTTTTGATTGCTTTAAAAAATTGTCCTTTTCTCATAGTTTTAATATCTTAATTTCTTCCAGTTTTAATTTCTAGAATGAAAAACCCATTTTAAATTTAGTTTGAAACTACGGAAAATGAGTCTAGATCCGGTTAATTTGTTGATTTTTGTTTTATCTGTAACATAGCTGTTACCCCATTTCCATTCCAATCTAAATTTATTTTTATTTGGTCGAAGAGGTAGGGTTTAGTAGTCATGAATACGTGGCCGAAACTACTGCTCAGGTCTTCATCTGAAGAGGCCCGCCTGAGTACCATCCTCTTTCCATTTGGTCTAACCTTTATAGTTTTCATTTGGTCTAACCTTTAAGGTTTTCATTCCTCCTAATTGGGTCCATTAAATTAATATATTATCTTATTTTTTCTCCTCCAGTTTTACACTAGATTGTTTTTAAAATAAGCTTTACTATAAAAAATCTTCACAAGAAAAAATCTATCTTCTTTAACAAAGATAGAAAATAGAGTAAAAAACTTCTCTTTCTCTAATTAGCTTAATTTTAATATTTATAAAATTATTATAATGGTTCTGTCTTTGCTCTTTTCTATAAAACATTCTCTTTGCTTATTCTATTTTTTTACCCAGCTTATGACGCTTAACCGCCGATGTTTTGCTGGTGTTACTTTTTTCCACCTTTTATATTACTATATGCTAACTACTCATTTATCACATATATAAAAAACAAAACTCACACGTTTGAGCCGGCCAACGGGGATAGAGAAAATATCTTTATTTACGGGCTACTAACCAAAAGTTATGATTTTTGAGCCCAAACTCGATGTCAGGTGGCAAGGAACCCTAGGATCTGGCGGCAGGAGATATCTCGCAGGGGTGGTGGAAACGTTGGGCAAGCAGGGGAACAGCGCCAGGGTGCAGTGAGGCGGGTGCGTTGAATAGGCCAGGAATCCAGGAGAAGTGGCAGATGGAATTGGAGGCAGAAGGTACTTGAAGCCTAGAACTTGAGGGCCCTAGACTTCAGGATGGGGCAGCTTGAGGCTCTCGCCTCGTGCTTGTCAGGAAGGAACTATGGGATAAAACAGCCTCTACTATTATTCCGCCTTCTACATGCTATTCTGAGAAGCATTTTAAGGCACCAACAGGCCGCAGAAGGGCGCGAAGCGCCCCGAGGTGGAGGAGGCAGGGGCAAGAGGATCAAGGATCTGGCAGGGGGGGGAGGAAGCTGGAGAGGTCAGGGAAGCCGCGCCAAGAAGTGAGAGAAGCCCGGAAGGTGGCCAGTTGAGGAGGCAGGGGGCCCTGGAAGCCTAGAACTTGAGGGCTCTAAGCTTCAAGGTGGGGCAGCTCGAGGCTCTCGCCTCGTGCTTGTCAGAGAGGCCCTTGGCACAGCAGTTGGCGCACTTGGAAGTGCGCCGGTCGGCAGCGGAGGGGCAGGCGGGGCCTTCATGGCCGCCTTCACCGCAGTGGAAGCACTTGGAGTCTCTGGTGCATTGGGCGGAATTGTGGCCGAAGCCACAACAGCGGAAGCAGAGCTGTGCGCGGATGGACTCCTCGAAGTTGAGGAGCACTCCGTCCACCACGATCCTTCCGCGGTTGCCCAGAGCTCTGAAGGTGTCGATGTCCACCTCGATGAAGGCGGTGCAGGTCCCGTTTCTGGGAGCGGAACGGTGCGCCACGCGCACCACCTTGTCCCCAGGTAGTTGGCTGACAGCGGGAGTCCCCAACAGCGTCTCTTCAATGGTGGAGTTGGACGTATCCTCCTCCACTTTGAAGAGGCAGATGCGAGGCAGGAGCACCTTCTGTTGGCGGACCTTCATGCCTTGCAGCTTTTCGGCCAGGGAGGTGGTGACAGCCGGGATGGTATCGGGGTTGCTGGAGTGGAGGACAAGCTTCCCTTTGGTCCGCAGGGAGGCCCAGACGCCTTGGGGAAGAGTGTGAGCAGCGCAGACAGCTTTGAGCATGGCTCTTGTTAGTTTTGATATTTAATTAATTTTCTAGAAATTTATATCAAACAGAAGAAGTCTGCACTTATAAAAAAAAAGAAGTTTATTTTTCTTCCTTAAGAATATTTACATGCAACTCAAGCAAAACTAAAATTAAAATTAAAATTGAACGAACAAAATTTACATATCTTTTGATAGATTGAATTTACCTTTTCTTGGTCAAAAAACAATAGAAAAATAAATTAATTAATATTCAATCACTCATATTTAATTATTTCTTTTAAGTTCATCCACATCAACTCCCCCTTTTTTAAGATAGCAATACTCATTAAGGTACATATCTATCCGGTGGTCTCCTCTCTCGTAGTGGATATCTCCGGGAAGGTGTAGATTCAGTCGGTGGTCCAGGTGTAGATTCTGCTACTATTGTAGCAGGAGTCAGGGGACTTGACGTCTGAGGCCTTGGGTAGCTTATTCCTTCTTCTGATGACGAAACATCCTTTCTCTCCATACTTCTCCTCATATAGTTAGTGTGTACTTTCCTTTCTATTCCATCAGTTTCTATCATACAGCTGTTGCTTCCCACTATTCTCTTTACAATCCCAAACATCCATTTCGGTTTTCCTCTTTCCATCCATCTGTATCTTACTCTATCATTTACTTTGTAGCTATTGTTCTGTTTTTTATTTTTCAATCTCCCCACTCTTACCGATTTCTTGCTCAACATGGAAATCTTCGTTCTAATCTCGCGATTTAAAAATATTCCAGCCGGGGATTTCTCCGTTCTAGTCAAAGGACTCAGTCTATATGCATATAAAGCCTTAATCAAAGCAAACTCAAGGGGCAATTCCCTTTCCTCCGAAATAATTCTTTTCATAGTTTTTTTTATCTCTCTTACAGACACTTCCGCTAGTCCGTTGCTCTCCGGATGGTAAGCGGGGCTGAACATCGCATGTATGCCATTTCTTTCGAAAAATGTCTTTATTTCATAACTTCTAAACGGGGGCCCATTATCCATTACCGCCACCTCCGGGATACCATATCTCGCCAAACATTCTCTCAAAAAGTCTATGCAGAATCCCGCCGATGTATTTGGAACCATTTGACATTCTATCCAATTAGAATGCGCATCCACCAATATCAAAAAAGTTTTTCCCGCAAAATAGAAATAGTCAAGATGAATTCTCTTCCAAACTTTGTTTGGTGGAGTCCACTCGGTAAATTCCTGTTTTGGCAGCTTTGATGTGTTTTCCATACAAGTGCTACAGCTTTTAGACAGTTTCTCAATTTGCTCATCCATTCCCGGCCAATAGACAGAACTTCTGGCCAGAGTTTTCATTTTATTTACTCCAATATGATTTTCATGGATGATTTTCAAAACATATTCTCTTAAGGAATCGGGGATGATCATTCTATTTCCGAAAAACAGGCAATTTCTTACTATTGTTATCTCGTTTTTAATTCTATTATAAGGTTTTATATCTACCTCTGAGTCAACATCATACCTATCGTACTTGACTAACTTATATAGTTTTCTAAGAGTTGGATCTTCTTGGGTTTTGTACGATACCAAGACGTAATCTAATATCGAATTTTCTATTAATACTATTTCTCCCATTTCCTCTTCCTTCTCCCCTTTTTCAGGATTTGGAAATCTTGAAAGAAAATCTGCAAGAGGTATTTCACTTCCCTTAGTATACTTAATTTCAAAATTAAAATTTGATATTGAGAGTGACCATCTATGTAATCTATTTGCCACTAAGGCTGGTAAATTATTTTTATCGCCAAAAATGGCTAGTAATGGTTTGTGATCTGTATTAATAATAAATTTTCTTCCGTAAAGGAATTGTTTTAGCCTGTTTAAGGTAAAGAATATTGCTAATCCTTCTTTTTCTATTTGGGAATATTTCTTTTCTGTGTCATTTAGTGTTCTTGAAACAAAAGTAATTGGTTTCTCAGTGCCGTCTACAATATGGGAAATATATCCTCCAATACCATAATTTGATGCATCACAAGTAACATAAAGAGGTAAATCTTGCGAATAATGCGTCAAACAAGTTTTTGTACTAATCAAATTTTTACATTTTTCGAAAGCCTGATCATGTTCATTTTTCCAATTCCAATTATAACTTCTTTTCAATAGAGAGAATAAAGGATTTGCATGTATGGATAAATTTCTAACGAATTTACTGTAGAATGACAACATGCCCAAGAAAGATTTCAATTCTGAAATGTTACTCGGTTTAGGACATTTTTTTATACTGTCCAGTTTATCCTCAAGGGGATAGATTCCATTTTTATTTATTTTATGTCCCAAATAATCGATTTCATCAACAAAAAACAAAGATTTTTCTTTATTAATTGAAAAATTAAAATCCGATAATTTATTCATGACTGTTTCAATATCTGAAATATGCTCATTTACATCAGACGATGCTACAAGAATATCGTCTAAATATATTATTACATTTTTAAGACCGGAAAAAATATTGTCCATAGTTCTTTGGAAAATAGTTGCTCCGGACTTGATACCGAAGGGCAGCCTTTTATATTTAAAAAGGCCTTTATGGGTAGAAATAACTGTCAATTTTTGAGATTCCTCGTCTAGAAGTATCTGATGGTATGCGCTTGAAAGATCAATTTTACTAAATATACTTTTACCAAAAAATGAATGTAAAACATTATCGATGTTCGGTATCGGATACTTTACATCCTCGATAAATGGATTTAAGGTTCTTTTAAAGTCCGCGCAAATTCTAATTTTGCCGTTTTTCTTAGGGACGCATACTAGCGGTGAAGCTATTGGGCTATCCACTATATTTTCAATAATATCATTATTCAATAAAAATAATAGTTCTTCCTCAATTAAATTTCTAATAGCAAAGGGAGCAGGTCTAAATCTATAAAATTTTGGTGCAAAATTATTTTTTACATTAATGTGTACGGAAATATCCTTTATTGGCAAGACTATATCTTTGAAAAGTTTACAATATTTATTAAAAATAAAATTAGTATCAAAACTATTATTTTGTTGGACATTAATTTGTACCATATCAAAATATACTATCCAGTCTTTTCCTATGAGAAATTTATTATTTTCAATATTTGTTACTATTAAGTTTAAATGGCCTATTTTATTTTTATATCTTACTTTTACTTTACATTCTCCAATAGAGGAAATGCCCTTTCCTTGATAATCGGTTAAATAACATTTAGACGGAAATAATTTAACATGTTCAAAATATTTTAAAAATAGATCTTTTGACATAGTTGTTAAAGCTGCACCCGTGTCAATTTCTGCTAAGAATTTTATGTCGAAGACATACAAAATACTTTCAAATTTATTAGCCAGATATTCTATATTATTGATGGACTCACCATTCTTTCCCGAAAATGATTCTCCGTGGGCAGATGCTTCGCTCTTTCTTGGTTGAAAATATCCATTCTTAGATTTTGAATGACAAACAGTCGATATATGTCCCAATTGTTTACAAGAATAGCAGAAAGAATTTCTAAAAAAACATCTGTCCGAATGATGATTCATCTTTCCACAATGTTTGCATTTAGAATGTAATTTGTTTATTTCTTTAGTTTCAGCATAAGACTTCATTTTCAACACATTACAATCTACCGATTCTATTGTGGTAGCAATATTTACTGCCATATTAAAAGTGAGCTCAGGCTCTTGAAGTAATCTTTTCAAAATAACTTGATTAGAAACGCCTGCAATGAATTTATCCCTTAGGTGTTCTTCAATATTTAAGCCAAAATTACATTTATTAGCTTGTTTTTTTAATTTAAGGACATATTCTTCTATTTTTTCTCCATGTTCCTGAATCAATTGGCTGAACTCATATCTTTCAAAAATAATATTTAGCTTAGGTGTAAAATGAGTAAGTAGAACACTAACAATTTCTTCAAATTCTAATGCACAAACATCTCTAGGTGAGATCAATTCTTTCAGAATTCCATAAGTATTTGGTCCAATAGACATAATAAAAAAAGGAACAATCTTCTTACCTTCAATTTCATTCACAAAAATGTACTGTTTGAATCGTTGAATATAGTTTTCGAAAGGTTCTTCTTTCATTACATAAGGTTCGAACGAAAGCCTCGTCGCCATTGTTAGTTTTGATATTTAATTAATTTTCTAGAAATTTATATCAAACAGAAGAAGTCTGCACTTATAAAAAAAAAAGAAGTTTATTTTTCTTCCTTAAGAATATTTACATGCAACTCAAGCAAAACTAAAATTAAAATTAAAATTGAACGAACAAAATTTACATATCTTTTGATAGATTGAATTTACCTTTTCTTGGTCAAAAAACAATAGAAAAATAAATTAATTAATATTTAATCACTCATATTTAATTATTTCTTTTAAGTTCATCCACATCAGCTCTAGGGTCAGCTTGTGGGTCATCGGAGATGACCACTGTGTGGGCCACCGATTTATCCCCATGGAGGACCACTTGGGCGGCCGCAGGCTTGGTGGGGCGGGAAGGCGCAGGTTTCGCGGGACCTCTGAGGTTGGTCCTCTTAGCGGGCGGGCAGGGAGCCTCTGGCTGCTTCCTTTTGGTTGGAGCTGGAGTGGCGGGCTTGGTGGGGTCGGTCTGGGAGCTGGTTTCCTTGCAGGAAGGAGCAGGGCTTGTTTGAGTGCATTGGCAGGCAGTCTGTGGCTTGGTTTCTTCCAGATCCTGGAAATACGCGAGGGTGCCAGAGAGGTTCTCTACCTCGGCAATGAGGGCCTTGATCTGCTCGGTCCTTAGGCTGACGAGGTACTCAATGACTTGGTACAGGTATTGTTGGGAGCTAGGGGGAGGATGCGCTAACGCATTCGCGGAGTCGTCCATCACCTCCTGGTTCTCCAACTCTAGTTGGGCGAGGGTCACGAGGGGTTTCTCGGCGATCTCGGCATTCTTCTTTTTCTTCCTGGAGGGAGCCATGGCAGGGGTGAGCGCAAGAGGGCAAAGATGTTCGCAGGTAGAGAGCTAGCGGCGAACTGAAATTGTCACCGATTCAATTTAATAATGTTGAGAAGTAGAATAATTTATAATAGAGAAAATATGGTTTCACGGGCTACTAAATGAGAAAAAATATCGCAGTATGTTTTAAATAGTTACTGTAGATATCAATGACAAACAGACTGTAACGATTGACCAGCCGGGGAAGAACAACAACAATGGCCAACGGGGATAAAACAACAATGAGTATTTATAGGGGAAGCGTGACCTCTGGCGGTCGATTTAACAGAATATTTAAATCTATGATATATAATTTTAAAAATAATAATTATTTTCTATATAACATATATACATATATATATATATATCCGTCATCCTACAACTAAACGAACCCCAAAACAAGAAACTCAATCAAATCTTATATACCGCATACCATGCAAATCCTGTACATCATCTTACATTGGCGAGACTGGAAAAACCTTAATAGAGAGAGAGAGAGAGAATTAATCAACACAAAACAGCCTTCAGAAATCATAGCCCTTTGTCATTACTTGTAGATCATGTAATCAAGCAAGGACATACTACTCTGATCAAAAGGTTTCGACACTTTGCTCATAAGCTAAAAAAAAACTTTATTAATTCTACCAAATTCAAATTGTCCCCTTAAAAGTAGTCCCCGTTGGCCGCGATGAACTTCAGCCACCTTTTTTTCCAGTCGGCAAAACACCTCTGGTAGTCTGTTTTCGGGATCGCCTTCATGGCCTTCTTCGATTCCACTTTGATCTCTTCTATGCTCTGAAATTCCCGACCCTTTAACTTTTTTTGAGCTTTTCAAAGAGGAAGAATTCGCAGGGGGCCAAATCGGGACTGTAGGGGGGTTGGGGGAACACAGAGGTTGAGTGATCCTGCAGGAACTTCGAGATTTTGAGGACTGTGTGCGCCGGCGCGTTATCGTGGTGGAGGATCCGCGACTTGCTCCTTCACAGCTCCGGCCGTTTCTGCCTGATCGCTTCCCTCAATCGCCTCAAAACTTCCAGGTAGGAGTCAGCAGTTATTGCAGAGCCTTTTTGTTGAAATTCATGATGAATGATGCCCTGGTAGTCGAAGAACACCGACAACATGACCTTGACTTTGCTGGGAGCCTTCCTCGCTTTCTCCGGTCTCGGCTCATTTTTGAAGCGCCACTCCGATGCCTGTTGGGCAGTTTCCGAATCAAAGCCGTAAATCATGTTTCGTCTCCTGTAATGACCCTCTTCAGCAATTCGGGGTCGTCGGTTGTCGCTTCGAGATTGAGACTGGCCGTTTCTTTCCGGGCGTTTTTTTTGATCAAAAGTCAAATCTTTGGGAACGAGAACGGCGTTGAGTCTTCTCACTCCCAAAAGGTCCTTCATTATCGATTGAGTCGACCCGAATGATATCCCTGCTTCTTCGGCGACCTCCCTGACAGTTATTCGTCGGTCTTCACGCACCGGTTCCAACAACCTGTCCACCTTTTCAGGCGTGGTTGATGTGGACGGTCTCCCGGAACGCTCGTTGTCGACGGTCTCTTCCCGATCCTCCTTGAAGCGTTTGTACCACTCGAAAACTTGTCTTCGGCTCATGACGGCATCCCCGTAGGCTGTTTGCAACATCCAAAAATTTTCGGCACCCTTGAATCCGTTTTTCACACAGAACTTGATGCAAATTCGTTGAGCCTCCATTTCGGTGACTAACAAAATCGAAGCACAGGCAAAATGGCTTCACTTCGAACAGCCGCTGCTCGCGCTGTTGTGGCGCGTGATTTTTTAAAATTGGTCTCCAAGCCAAGGGCGACGCTTGCGTTTGCCACAAACCGGGAGAAAATATATTGAGTTTTCAGGATTTATGAGCAAAGTGTCGAAACCTTTTGATCAGAGTAGTATTCTATATTTGAAAATGCAATAGTTTCATACAGTAACATACAGGACAAACATTCAAGATTATTTCTGGAGAGCTGGGCATCTATAGATGATCAAAACAGTATTAATAGGAAAATATAGACATACCGCAATCATACCTACAGTTAAAACAAAACTAGTGTTAAAAATAATAGATATATCATTTCATTTCTAATTATATAATATATTCATTAAAAATTGTTCGGTTACTCCAACTTATATAAACAATACTTCTCGTGCATCACGCGGATGATGGGCTTAGAAGGAGTTTGAATTCCTAGAGAAAGATAGGCGATCAGCCTCATCGAAATATCGAAAATATTTAAAATGAATTATATTGATCCAAAATATGCCTTCATTTTAATGTTATTGAAATGGATACATATTAAAAGACATATTTTGGATCTAAATTAAAACAAAACATTTTATTTAATACAAAATGCCAATATTTCAATAGGCTATACGCCTAACTTCGTCAGGGCTTTTCTTGTTATAAACTGCTTTGGTTGATCACGCGATGCCTTCACGCGACGACATATAAAATATTTACAACACCATATGGGGCTAAAATTTAAAACATATACACAAAAATATAAATAAATATAGACTATATATGTACAATTATAAAAATTAAATTATAATATATGATTACTAATAAGTATAATAGAGAATTTTAAATCGATTTGAACTGTGAATATAAAGGAGGGATGTCAATTTTTCTATTAATACTGTTGGTATCTTTCATGGAGGTCCAAATTTCTAAAAATAGCCTTGAATGTTGTTGTATATAAAATCAGTTTTTAAAAATATGGTATATGGCCCTGTTTGAGTGCGTGATCTACTAAAGGTGATAATGGGCTATGGTTTTTAAAAGCTGTTTGTATATATATATGTGATGATTTAAGACCATGGAATTGTTGTAAATAGTCTAGATATCTACTACCACATGTTCCACCCCATGACTGTATATAACTTCTTATGTACTGCACATAGAAAGCCTCAACTAACATCAATCTGTACCGCGTAAGAATCTAATAAAGTATTGCAACTGCACAGATAGAAGGAATGGAGACTAACAGGAGAAAATTAAGGTTAAAACTAATCAGGCTTAGGACAGAAGTCGAAGCAAGGCCTAGCAAAAGAGGCTTAAAACCAGCCCAACTATAAATAATTTACAAGTCAATACTTCCTGACAGGACCGGGCGTATCTGATATCGCGGAAACCATAAAAGTCGAGTAACGCCCCGTATTTCCGGGCCAAGACCGGATATTTCTTCCGTCAAAGAGATAAGCCAGGCCCAATCAGAAGACAATACCTAAGTAGGTCAACCAATAGCCCACTACCACGTGAAAAAGTCCCACCAATTAGGAAAGAATCACCTAAATAGGTCAGCCAATTAGAAAGAAGCAAGGTCGTGGTGTTAAATCGAGGACCTAGAATTGTTAGTATTCGCTTGGATCCCAACGGTAACACTTGCTCTAAAATCTCTCTCTCCTCATCCCATTCCTTCTTGACGTCAGACGCTTTTAGTGGAATCTCTGTTTGTTTATTTCACCTTTGGCCCAGCTGTGTCGCCTTCCACCACGACTGCACGGTAGAGTTGACATCGAGGTTCGTCTAGCATCAGGTAACACTGGTCCCAGAGGTCCCAAGATATCACAGACTCCCCCGTCCCGAAGAGTCGACAGGATAGTGGACGCCAAGGTACAAGTAAGCAAGTAGACCACTGTCTGTACAGAAAGATGGAACAGGGAAGAGAGGAGGAGCCAAAGCAACCAATGGAGTCCGATCCCGACTCCGAAAGTGGCGAAAACACTTTTCCAAAGAAAGAAAACACTCTCGGTAAGACGCAGGAAATCGCCCCCGGCCAGGAAGACGTCACACCCCCGCCACCGGTGTCAGATGTCCTGGGGAGTTTAGCCAGGACGATATATCAGCTCTCCTCGGCGACAGGACTATCGCGGGATGTGGAGCTACCGCGTTACGATGGTTCGTACGAGGCGCAGAGCTTCTTCGACAACTACGACGCCCAAGCTGATCTGGCCCAACTACACTACACCGACAGACTGAGAAGGCTTCCCAACCTCCTACAAGGTAAGGCCCTGCACTACTTCCGCAGCCTAAAATTAGACAAATTATATTACGTTGACGCAAGGCAGGCCCTGATAGACCTCTTTCCTGAAACCACAAACGCGTCATTCTTGGCCATTAAGTTGACAGATCGCTCCTCGTTAGAGGAATATTATCAAAAAAAGACGGTGTGTGGCCTACAGCTGAACCTTCCCCACAAAATCCTTTTAGAATCCCTGACTGATGGGTTACCCGTCGCTGATCAGCGCATTGTCGCTGCCGTGCAACCGAACACCCTCCAAGCGTGGTATAGTGTAGTATCGCGCGTAAGAGGAACCCACAGTGCGTCGCAAGTGTGCCAAAAGACGACCAGAACAACGCCCAACCCTTCCTTCGCACCGTCACCGAGGTACAGTGCTCCGCGACCATGGTCAGCGCGACCCAACTACTCTGCCAATCCACCCCCTTCATCCTGCAGGTATTGTGGCGCCATGCACTGGCACGCCCAGTGCCCCAAACGGCCTGCACAGAGCCGTCCAAGACCTGTGTACCGAGCCACAACTTATCCGCAGCACGACAGAACTGTGTTGTCCTCTCCCGCACCCTTCCAAGTTAACAACACGCGAGCGCATGTTACCCGCTCCCCTGATCCTCTCTACACCACGAGCCCAGCGCAAGCAGTGAACCCTAGCTGTCCCATAGGTACCTCGACCACGGCACCAAAACAGGCCTGTTCCGACGCCCAAGACAGCACAACAGTAGGTTCCTCCTCACATAACTTTCGTTGAACAATTGCTCGTTCGAGCTGAACTGCCCAATAATGTAAACCTTCCTCTACTACTTGATACAGGAGCATCTATCGATATAATTAGTCGGAATACTTTTAAAATAATAGAAACCAATTTGCAAAAGAAAATACCTGTTCACCCATTTAACTTAACTATTAATGCCATAGCTAACAATATTTTCACCATAGGTTATATCTTTTTAAACGTAAAAATAGGTAACATAACGCAGAACCTAAAATTCCATATTATAGATGCCCCCTTGCCTTTTGGCATATTATCCCTTAACTCCATAAAAAGATTTCTACTAATTATAAACTGTCCTCAGCTACTCCTGTATCAAGATAATGTACCTCTACCAACTACCTTATACAAATTCACCTCGTGCAAGCAACACGTGTCCCATGGACAGGTTAATACAACTGTCCCATTTACTAAATCTTCCCCTCCTGGAACGGGTTGCTCACACGTGGTGAACTCCAACACTCTTATTTGGCCTCAATGTAATGTTCCTGATCCTATTTTCAACGCCTCTATGTCTTCCTCTTGCATATCTTTGGACACAAGTAACCTAGGTCACTGTCCCTATAATTTACACAAGGTACTGCATCAATTTACACCCGTTTTCGCCACCAATAAATACGACGTCCCTAAGCTTAAAATACCTCCCGTAAAAATCAATACTACTTCGGACAAGGTAATTGCCTTACGTCCTTATCGCGTACCCCTAAATGACCAACTTGAAATACAAACACAAATCGAACACATGCTTGAACACGGTATAATTACAACCTCAGTATCTCCCTATGCCAGTCCTATTACGCTTGTCACCAAACGTGACAAATCAAAACGCTTTTGTGTTGACTATCGCAGGATTAATGAAATCATTGCACCAGACGTCCATCCTCTCCCCTTGATAGAGAATATACTCGACAAACTCTCACGCGCCAAATATTTCTCCTCAGCCGACATATCTTCTGCCTACTGGCAGGTCGAAATAGATCCCAGTTCCCGTCACCTTTTAGCTTTCGTGACATTAGACGGGCAATACGAATTTTGTAGGCTTCCTTTTGGGATGCGCAACTCACCACAGATTTTTGAACGTGCAATAAACCAAATATTCCAAAAATATAAGTTAAACTTCATAGCCCACTATTTCGATGATTTTATTATCTTTTCGGATACCTTAGAAGAGCATATTCAACACGTAGAAAAATTCCTGGAGATCTGCCAACAGGAAAATATTAAACTAAACTATAAAAAATGTGAATTTTTGAAGACATCAATAGAATTTCTAGGATACACTGTTAAGAACGGAACTTACACACCGCAGACCCGTAACCTCGATATTATTAACGCTATCAAACCTCCCTTCAACCAAAAAACATTACAGTCCTTTTTAGGAGCCGTCAACGTATATAACAAGTTTATACCAAATTATGCCCGTCTCAGAACCCCACTCAACAATTTACTTAAAAAGGACACTAAATGGCAATGGGACGACAAATGTCAACAGGCATTCACGACTCTCAAGGAGAGCTTAACACGTAAGCCCGTATTACATCTGTATCAGGATGGCTTACCCTGCCGCTTGTACTGTGACGCCTCCACCCAGGGAATCGCAGGAATTCTCAAACAAGTACATCCGGATGGAAAAACTCATCCCACACAGTATTACAGTAGAGCACTACGTCCTCACGAACGCAACTATACCATTTCAGAGTTAGAATGCTTAGCGATCGTAGAAAGCATCGAAAAATTCCGCATCTATCTATCCGGTACCAAATTCACTGTCTACTCCGACCACCAAGCCCTACAATGGCTTAAAACTATTAAAAACCCGTCAGGACGACTTTTTAGGTGGAGTTTAAGACTATCCACTTACGACTATGAAATACAGTACCTCAAGGGAACCCAGCAACACGAGGCCGATTTGCTTTCTCGCAATCCATTTTGTGGATTTATCAGTGCCCGTACTATTAAGAAACACCAACCGAATATCACAGATACCAGTATCGCTGTAGACGTCAACGGTCTACACACCATACGGCGTAAAGGTGTAAATCGAATAATAATACCCGAAGCTCTTCAACACTCGCTTATGAACCAGGTTCACAGCGAATACAACCATCCCGGTATCTCCCAAATGACTCGCCTAATCTCTACTCAGTATTACTGGAAAGGTATGGCCAAGTCCATACAAAAATTTGTAAATTCCTGTCATACCTGCCAAATCATCAAAAGACCCAAAGGTAAACCTTATGGCACCTTAGGACAAATTCCCCCACCACAACAGCCATTCGATTTAATATCAATAGATACAATAGCCGGATTTTCGAAATACGGACACTCCAAGACGTATCTCCATGTTATAGTGGATCACTTGACCAGATACGCTTGGGCATTCCCATCGAAATCTACAAGTACCTTAACGTACATCCAAACCCTAAAAAAGGTACTACAACAAGGGTCTCCAAAACGTCTACTTTCGGATAGAGCGCCCGCATTCACCTCCGAAAAATTCCGCAAATTTCTGCTATCTCGCGGGATACAACCACTGCTTACCACCAGTAACAATCCGCAAGCTAACGGATTGATAGAACGATTGAACGCCACCATCACTGGAAAACTAAGGTTACTTTATCTCGAAAACCCGAAGACATCTTGGACCAAACTAATTAAACAAGTTGTCCAAATCTATAACCAATCCCCGCACACCGTCACAGGTTTCCCACCGATCTTCTTGATGTTTAATAGCATCCCACCAGAACTAAAAAATCATTACAACCCGTTCCCCGACGTACAGAAGGCTAGGCAACTCGCCTCCAGCAGAACACAGCTTAAGCATGAAAGGGACAAACAAAGATATGATAAAGGTCATCAAGCCCCGCATTTCGAGATTGGTGACCTAGTCCTCGTAAAAAATTATAAACATCCCGATACGGGAAAATTGGCACCATACTTCACAGGTCCGTTTACAATTATAGAAATAATATCCCCAAACGTAGTCCGAATTAACAGACCCAATCGACCCCTAAATAAAGAAGATGATACAGTTCATGTGAACAAACTTAAATACTATACAGAAGATATCTTATTCCTCGCGCCCCAGCCTCTAATTCCAACACCTCGCGTAACACCTGATGTCCACTTGATAGAATTCGGCCATTTATGTCCCACAATATTTGACGCGCAGAAATCCCGTCTTATACCCCCGACTTGCTCAGCGCCTTTTCTGCACCTTAATGCAGAGATCTTCCAATAAGTTGGAAGAAGCAAGCAGCCCCACAAAGGGCCTCGGACCCAAATAAATATGCCCGCCACCGCCGGAATCGCATTAAAAATAGCTTCGCTCCCCTCTCTTCCGCTGTACACGAGCAAACAAACAGCCGACATCTTGTTACGGCCCGTCACCAGGTCTAGATTCTCTCGCCCTCAATTAACTTGTCAACTTAACATCGACACTTAGATCCAAGGACAACATTTTACTTACAAAAATCACACACACCCACATAAGTTTAAAAAAAAAAAAACGACAACATTAGGACTCGATGAGTTTCACAGTTGGAAACAATGTGATCCACGAGTCACGTCAAACATAAAACAAATTCGATAAGTTAGAAAAACTTAGGCCAACAAGACCAAAGATATCAATCGAGGACAATTTAAAGCTCTCTCTACCCATCCTAAAAAAAAAAAAAAACAGGAACATTACGTTTGGCCTACAACTTTCCATTCTTTCACGATATATAATTTCTATATATAATCTTACTTGCTCTTCTTTCTCGATGAACATTTTTTAAAAAATTTTTCATTTTAATATCCTTTATATAATCATTATATAGCTCTTATAATTGTTTTTTTTTACGTCAACCAATTAGTTTAGATTATTGTCTTTTTTTTTTATTTTTCTTTACCAAAACTTATTTACTTTTGCTTTATGACTCTATTTTATAATCAACTTTATATTTTATCTTTCATATCATATCTAATAATCTCAAGTTTATATTTCATGTTTATATCACTAATTTGCATTTATCATTTTATATTTTCTCTCACTTTATAAATTAGATGTTATTTACATTGTTTCATCTTCCGCTACCATGTCAATGCTATCGAGTATATTACTGCTCATTTTTAATTTTCATTTAATATTTTCACTTTCTATTACCCCTTATATACTGCTGTAGTGTGTTAATCTTTGTATCATATCATCACTATTTTTACTTTTTTTTTAAAGATTACTTTGCATTTAACTTCGCAATTCTATTTTCGATTTTTCAAATCCTTTAACGCTATATGCAAAGCCTTAATTTCGCAATTTCATATCTCAATGATATATTCTTTTATAATCAAACTAAAAATCATGATCTAAAAACAGGGCAATCTTCAATAACCTCTTAAACAACCACTTTAAAGGTTACTTCTTAAGAATTACTAACATTCCTTTTCCGCAGGAACTTTTAACTCCTTCGCAGGCTAGACTTGACCTCCTTTGATTTCGTAATTAACAATCTTGACACACCGTCCCCCAGATTTACCTTATCCCAACTTCTGGCTTGGATACGTGCAAATTGTATTTTTTTTTATTATTCCAGGGCACTCTCATGCCACACGCTGGCACATTTTTTTTTTATTTTACTCTTTTTCTCGCTAAGCCCCTGACGACTCTAATTAAAACTTTGATTTCTGGTCACTGATCTTCGCCCTCTTTATCCTGCATGCGTACGTCTTAACGACTAATTACTAAAACCCATAACAATCCCCTTATCTTACTTTTCGATTGTGGTACTGTAACTTTATTAGGTCCTTAAATTTACATGTGAAACATGGCCTAGGTTTTCCGCGCCGTGCACATTAAATGGTTTGGGACTTGAGTCAAAGTGACATTGCCTCAACCAAGTAATAACTAACCCCTCAACCCTTTCTAACGCCCATCACGAAGAGATCATGATTTTCCCATCCAATCGTTTTTTATTTTTACCTATCATCATTATATGCTCTCTATTAAATATTTTATTCATATTTTTATTTTTACTTGTATGTTTAATATTAGTTGTTTATGCTTTATTATCTCTTATGGATATACCGAAATCAACCCCATGTTATATACCAACTCACTTTAATTAATTTCTAAAAAAATTACTTCCTTAATCACAGTCTTCCTATTCCGCTCTCTTAAATCCCTCCATATGAACCCTCTCACATCCGGGGCCATCTGTGATGATTTAAGACCATGGAATTGTTGTAAATAGTCTAGATATCTACTACCACATGTTCCACCCCATGACTGTATATAACTTCTTATGTACTGCACATAGAAAGCCTCAACTAACATCAATCTGTACCGCGTAAGAATCTAATAAAGTATTGCAACTGCACAGATAGAAGGAATGGAGACTAACAGGAGAAAATTAAGGTTAAAACTAATCAGGCTTAGGACAGAAGTCGAAGCAAGGCCTAGCAAAAGAGGCTTGAAACCAGCCCAACTATAAATAATTTACAAGTCAATACTTCCTGACAGGACCGGGCGTATCTGATATCGCGGAAACCATAAAAGTCGAGTAACGCCCCGTATTTCCGGGCCAAGACCGGATATTTCTTCCGTCAAAGAGATAAGCCAGGCCCAATCAGAAGACAATACCTAAGTAGGTCAACCAATAGCCCACTACCACGTGAAAAAGTCCCACCAATTAGGAAAGAATCACCTAAATAGGTCAGCCAATTAGAAAGAAGCAAGGTCGTGGTGTTAAATCGAGGACCTAGAATTGTTAGTATTCGCTTGGATCCCAACGGTAACACTTGCTCTAAAATCTCTCTCTCCTCATCCCATTCCTTCTTGACGTCAGACGCTTTTAGTGGAATCTCTGTTTGTTTATTTCACCTTTGGCCCAGCTGTGTCGCCTTCCACCACGACTGCACGGTAGAGTTGACATCGAGGTTCGTCTAGCATCAGGTAACACTGGTCCCAGAGGTCCCAAGATATCACATATATCTATTAACACAAAGGAATAGAGCGCCATCTATACATATAAAATAAAAGGACTTTAAAAGCACGAATGTTTCTTTTATACATAATACAAACTTCTACTGCCCTTACTGCGATGAAAAAATATATTGGGAGGGCTTGGCTCATCAGTGGTGAACCCTCCTAATATATTTTTTCATCGCAGTAAGGGCAGTATAAGTTTGTATTATGTATAAAAGAAACATTCGTGCTTTTGATTCCTTTCATTTTATATATATCTATATTTGAGTTCACCTGCGTAGCATATATCGTTTGTGAATTGAAATAATTGAATCTACACAAGCTACGAAAAAAATGCATCACCTCGAAATACCTATGTGAATTTTATGAAAATAAGTGATACAGATTTATCAACATTTGGTGTCCTTTGGCACGTATACAGCTACACATGGTTATGCATACTTTGATATAGTTTTTTTGTGTCTTCTTGTGGGATACTAGACCAAGGCATTTCAATTTTTTGGCGAAACTGTTGAAAATTACTTGGCTGTGAAAATTGCCAAATTTTCCTTTCCATCCAGGGAACATGACTTTAATGAAGACTAAAGGGATCCTACTTTCATATCTGTTGCCACTCTACATCATGATGCCAGAGGTTCTTCCTATATGCATTTCCACAATTACAGTCTAGGGATCTTTCTTGGGGCTTACGTCTAACATGTATCCTGCCGTCAGGAATCCCCGAACTCAATCTGCTTTCTTCGTAAAAAAATAACAATGCCATTCGGGAGCCTAAAGACTTCCTTTTTCACATCAGCCAACCTGTCGATTCCGTGTTTGGTAGAGAGTGGAATTCTTAATAAATAACGGCTACTACGGAGTTCTGCTTCGATAAGACGGTTAATAATGGTGTTCAGTGATGGTCCAGAATTATTTTGCACATGTTAACTTTTTGAATCATTGGTAGAGTTGTTGTACTGTCTGCTACAACTATCCTATTTCTCTCTGTTATCATTCTAAGACGACCTGAGCCAACTTTTTAAAAAATATTTTTTTCCTCTGACCACTAAGATCAAATGCTTACACACACACACACACAAAGCCTTTATTAAGACATTAGTCTTATACAGATTCTCCGTACAAGGTGCAACAACAGGAAAAGAGCAGCACAGGAAACCAGTATTTCCGCAACTATATACAATTATTAGTAATAACACGATGGCCCCTCGGTGTTTCCTCATCATTCTGAGGTGTAAGAACAATAGCTTTCAAGTTCTCTTTTCTCCCTCTTTACACCTACTGCCTTGTAAAAATTATATAGGGCCTGAGCAACTAGTCTGCTTGTTTGGGCACTGGTTAGCATCATTTGGATTGACCTAAGTTGGCTGGTGTCTACCATTGAAAATAATGTCCTTCTCTCCTCACTAATATCTTGGCATTCATGATCAAATGCTTACAACAGTATTTGATTGAAACCTACTTTCATAACAATTTGTTCAGTTGAAATCCTCTACCTTCTCTGAGATTATGATTAGGTCTCCTGTAAAATTAGAAATTTGTTTGTATAGGGGTCTTTTTTAGCTTTGACGTTATATAGATTGAAGATTATCTTAAAAATTGAAAAACAACAAGATAATTATAATTAATATATTAACTAGAAATCTATTTAATTACCATTGCATGAATAAACAAGGCTATTTTATACACTTATATAATAGTTACGGCCCCAGAAAATGTACCATTTATATGCTTTAATGTTTTTATTAAGTATGTAAATTTTCTTAATATTTGCTGAGGTATTTGAAGGTGAAGCAATTTCATCCTGATCATGGAATATTTCAATATTTAAGAAAGTTAATTTACACAACGTGAATTTAATTTATAACATCAAAGGTTTGAATGAAGAGATATCAGGTAGCGGCTGACTGTTAAACACGGCGTTTTCTGACCTTAGTTGTGATCGAATGCCTAAATAATTGTTGTTAGCTAGCAGATTCTTCTGCTAAATATTTATACTTATGCACTTTGAAGTACAATGTGTTTTTCTTCCAATGGTTTGAGTTCTGTCGCTTCACTGAACCCTAGCTAATATAAATAGTGTGTGGCAGTGTGCACTGTCAGCGAGGCACAGCGCAAGTGTACCTCCGTCACCCAAATGGATTGTTTCTTACAGTGTTACAAAGATGGATATCGCAGAGGAGGCTTCTGCAAGCAAACAAGATGTGTCTGCCGTAACTGATGAGGTCATTGAATAAATGGGTTGTATCCGAGAGCCTTTAGTTATCATTATTCACAAAAATAAACACATTTATGTGGTGATGATTCATGTAAGGTCCGATTATTCTGTCCGAACAAATTCCACCCCAAAAGGTTAAGCCAGGGGAATTAACTTCCTTCTTTATTTTTATCTTTGAATTTTCTGAAGCCCAATGAACACAATTATGTCGATTGACATGGCCATTCTATTTAAAAAAAAATAGCCTCATCAGTCCACATTATTCGATTAGACACATTTTCATCATTTTGGATCATTTCAAGTATTTTTCCACAAATCCCATCCTTCTTTCCCAATTATCTTCATGAAGCGCATCAATTAATTTAGGAATATAGGGGTTATAACCAAGACCTTTTAACATTCTTTGGATTGAGGTTCTGGGTATATTTAGCTCTTGAGACAACCTCCTTATTGATATTTGAGGACTAGCTTCTAAAGCTGCTTTAAGTAGGTTTTATATTAGTTTCACAGGTAGCAGAGTGTGGTCTTCCTTACATATGGAGATCTGCTCGACTACCGATAGTTTCACATTTTTTATTTATTCTTGTTGCGGTTGATTTAGAAGAGTAGAAGACTCGAATGCTTTGACCATTGACCTCATAAAGTTATGAAACTACTATGGTGATAATCGAGTTTGATAATTTTAATTATTTCTTTAATATCGAGGTGTAGACATTTTCTGAATTAAACTTGGATGGAACCTGAATACACACATATGTTAATCATACAAATATTATAAATAATTTATTAATTGAAACATTTTAAAATTGTATCGGGAGTTATGGGCCACCCTGTATTTTCTATATTTTTTCATTGTAGTATATGGATAGAAGTTTTTTTGTTTTATGTGTGAAAGAAACATTTGTGATTCAATGCATTCATTTCCTATATATGGATGGCGCGTTATTGTGTTATATTAATTTATGCCTAACTGGCCTTGTCTTTATTGTTTGCTGGAAAACATTTCTCGATGCAAATATTTATATGTAATTCTACTGCCCTGAAAGAGTATGTCCATAGTTTACTTGAAAAAAAATTATAAGATTTTACCCTTCAGTGTAGCCTATATAATCAGAATCGTACGATAGAGTATTAAAACTTTTAGAATCGTTCTGATAGATTTAATTGGCGGTTCACCACTGATGAACTAAGCCCTCCCAATATTTTTTTTTATTGCAGTATGGATAGTAAAAGTTTGTTTTATGTGTAAAAGAAACGTTCGTGTTTCAATGGTTTCATTTCCTCTATATATGTCGCGTTAATGCTTTATATTAAGGTCCAAAAATGTTAAATATGAAAAGTTTCTTCAAAATTGATTTCATATTTTAAGAGTTTACCACGAAACAGATAAATGTTCATTTAAATAGAAAAAAAATATATTAGTAATATTAATTTATACTCTTGTTTTGAAAAATAGAGAAATATAGTGATACAAATATAGAGGTTAAGGAAAAATTAATATCTCGTTTTTATTTATATAGCTATATTAATTATATGTGAAAAAAAATAATATAAAAAAATAAAGTGAATATCCTGACCAGGAGCACATGTGCTTTTTAGATGTCAGAGCTTAATCTAGTGGAACAGAAATCAACTAAGCATTGATTTAGCCTGTTTCCTGATATTTGGCCAACCCATTTTCTTGATAAATCGAGAAAAGTCATCCACGAACTTGTTTCGCACTGTTGGAGCTCGTTTGTGTGGAGAAGGCTGTACCACTGCGACCAAAGATATTTTAATGCCTTCTTTATTTTTAATATATATACCTTATGTTTACACCTTTCTTAGTATCATCCACATGTGAATGTGAAATATAGGTTATATTGATGATTCATTATGTAATATATTGAACTATATATTTAATCATATCTGTAATAAAATCCAATTATTTTTTATTCAAAGCGTTTATTTAACTTGGTTCCATGTCTGTCTGTCCACAAATCTTGTAATTGATCTTTTGGATACTTCTAGAGCACGTAGAAATATGAAATTCTGTACACTTGTTAGAATCTGAAGACAATAAAGGTTGACGCATTTTCAGACTTCTAGGTGGTCAGAGTAGCCGGCGATGAACCAATTTCCATATTTGTTTTAAATCTTATGCATGGCACGAAGTCTAGTCGAAAACTATAGTGCGTTGCGTATTTATTTTTTTAAACGTTTGTTCAAGATCCCAAACGAATTAGGAATTCGCATATTCAGGTTTCGATTTAAAGCCTTGGAATTACAAACAAAAATCTGTCAAATTCAATTAATAAAAAAATTGTTTTAATTTAAATATTCTTATTTCGATATTATCGTTAATTATATATATGTCGTAGCTGTCGTGGTCGTATGGGAGGGCGCAACCGTTGTGCATGTAAGCGTCAAAAAAGAACTTGTTCGACACTCGTGAGCGCGCGCGCGCACGCGGCGGTGGCGTAGCCTTCGCCCGCGCGCGCTGGCTCCCACGTTTATTTTGTACAGATTTAAAGATGGAATAATTTGTATTTACATTTTAACATTTTAATTATGGCGAAAATAAATTATACAATTTGGGCATTATGACAGATGGAACCTGTGTGGGATAAATACCATGGTAGTTTTAAAATGATTTTAAAATTATTTAGTTGAGATTGAGAGGTAATTTTATAAATTGAATTCTGATACTATGGTACAAAATTAAAATATTGTGTGATATTATACTAAAACATATACAAGTATAGGTGAAAACAACATTAAATATAATATATAATACATAAGATAGTAAAGTTTTAAATGTGTTAAATGTAGCAGGGTACGAATCTGTGTGATGTGGCTACGACTGTGTATCTGCTTGTGGGAGTGTTCTGTGGGTGAGAGGATCTCCTGAGCTGGAGTGCTGGTGGATTGGTGATGGACTGAGCATCCTCCTCTGTGCCGTACTATCCATAAAAACGTAAGAAAAGGGATGTTAAAAAGGTGCTCAGGGATGAAAAGGAATGAATGTTTGATAAGGTAGGGTAGGTTGAGGAATGAAGACTTGGTCGCGGCGAACAATTCGGTAGGATGACCCAAATTGGGCCATTGGAGTCCTCGGGTGGGTTTCTCGTTTGGGATGTAGAGAAAAGGGGACGGTTGTCATGTCAATGAAGTAGCGCAAGGAGAATATCTTTTGATGTTGGTATGTGAACATAATGGTTTATTGCAAATGGTCAGAGGGCAACGTACTGAATTCTGTGACGTACATCCTGAACGGATTGTTTCAAGAAGGGTCTGTAACTATCAGTATTCCTGCTGACACCTTAAAAGGAAATGAATTTGGGAAAAACTACCACGTCGGGGTGGTTAAAGGGCAACGCAGGTGGTGTTATTCTAATTCGAAATAGATTTCCGCCATTCTATATAGGAATTCTCTGATGACAGAATCTTATGGGGGGTCATCAATCTTAATGTCATGGTCACCATCCTTTTCTGAGTTTTTAATGAAGTCCTTGAAGGTGTTCCAAAGGACCATCGAAAGCTTTTCAAGACAATGAATCAAGATTGATTGAATTTGTCTTAATCGGGACAACGGTAATAAATAAATCAGAAAATGTATAATCGTCATGGATTGGTTTGGGTTAATATACGCCATTGTGAGGAGGGATAGAAAAAAGGGAATTGTTTAATTCTATTGAAATATTTAACTATGGGCAACGGTAATAACGTATTTTTGCTTATAACGGACCTATTTTCTAATTTCGAATTGTTACAGTTAATAAGGAGAGCACTTAATTGAGGGCTAACTTGCAAAGTATGTTTACGTGTTGGTGAGGATGGTAGCATTATCTTCGTTGTAGGGGAAGGTTCTAATTGGATATCAATCTTTGGGATGATATCAGGAGTAGAAATGTATCTGGCTGTTAATTTTGGTTCGGCATTATTTAAGAAAATATCGGGGTTCTTGTGATTAAATGGGTTACTTAATGTAGATGCAAAATTCTTATAACCATCTTGAAATATTTCAGAGGGATAATGATGGTAAAAAAAATATGATTTTGGCGCACAATTGTTGTTCGTTGAGTGAGGTGTGAAGATGTACTTAGTGTCTTCGGAATTGTGTTTCAATTTGTTTGCGTGGATAATTTACGTGTCTAAATTTTGAGCTTGATTAGGTCTATTGATTCTAACTGTATAGGGAGATATCACCTCAATTATTTCATATGGTCCACTGAAGTAAGTCACTAATTTGCCCGTATTGGGGCGTTAGTAAATTATTGGAAAGGACTAGATTGCCTACCTCAAAGTCGGGGGTTCTGTGATTTTTATCAAATCTGATCTTATCTAGCTTATGACGTTCTTTAGTTCTTTGTAACGCTAGGTGTCTAGATTCAGTGACCGATAGATAAGGATCTAAATGTTCTGAGAGTTCTTTCGGCAGGGAGCCATTCATGAGGTATGATGGGGGAAATCCCGTTACGGAATGAGGGGTATCGTTATATGCTTTAACTACTTTTCGGAGTAAAGCATAGTCCTACTAGCTCTAGGATGTTGAAGATGGAGGAGCCTAAGGTTTCCGGTCAGGGTTGCGTTCAAACGTTCCGGTAAACCGTTTGCTTGTGGATGGTTGCTGGTAGTGAGCATTGGTTGGATATCATGGGAGATTAGGAATCTCCTAAACCTCGGTGAGGTAAAGGCAGAGGCTCTATCTGTAAGGAGACGTCTCGGACAACCACTTTGTAGCACCCTTTTTATTACTTGAATATATGTGGTCGTACTGGTGGAACGTGATGGAAAGGTCCATGCGAATCGAGTCACGTGGTCTACTACTACATGCAGGTATTTTTTTCACTCCCATATCTAGCAAATCCGGCTATAGTGTCCATAGAGACCAGATCGAATGGCAGTGAGGATTCTGGAAATTCGCCTAACTCTCCTACTTCGGTCCTTTTGGGGTTTTGCTCATTTGACAGATGTTACAATTCTTAACGAAGGCACGAATGTCTATTGACATTCCGCTCTAAAGGTATTGGGCGGAGATGATCCTAGTCAATTGGGAAATTCCTGGCTGGTTGAATTTTTGGTAGGCTTCTCCAAGTATGGTGGGTCGTAAGGATGGCGGAACAACTATTTTGGTCACACAACGTCTGGTGACGGTAGTCAGGCCTGAGGTTTGGTGAACATACTTGGAATTATCCCGAAGTTCACTTTGGTGCATTTTTAATTGCGTGGCGTCAAGAAGGCCACAAAACGGATTTCGGGATAACAGGTCAGCCTCTAGTTGTTTGGTGCCTTTGATGAACTTCACCTGATAGTCGTAGACTGACAATCTCAAACTCCTTTGATGTTTTTCAGCCACTGTAAGGCTCAAGGATCGGTGGAAATAGTAAAACAATTTCCCGCCGGATACCTTGAAACGATCTACTGTTTCAATTGTGGCCAGATACTCTAATTCGGTGATGGTATAATTGCGCTCGTATTTGCGCAGAGTGCGGCTATAATATCGAACTGGATATGGGTTTCCATCTGTATATGGAGATGTTTCAGTACTTCTCCTATCCCTTGCAGAGATGCATTAGAGTACACATGACAGGGCAAATCTGATTTATAAAGATGAGACCTGATAAAAGTAGTTGTTTGAGTTTGTCAAAAGCCTTTTGACAGTCTGACGTCCATTCCCATTTAACGTTCTTTTTCAAAAGTTGATTTAGAGGATTTCTAATGCGCGCATAATCTGGAATGAATTTGTGGTAAACATTAATGGCGCCTAGGAATGATTGCAAGGTTTCTACGTTAGTAGGGGGTTTTATGGCATTAATATTACATCTATATTCCTAATATGTGGAGTGCAGGTACCTAAACTGATCTTATATCCCAGGTAGTCAATAGATGTCCTGAAAAACCGATATTTAATAAGATTTAATTTAATATTTTTTTAATTTACAAAAGTAAAAAAATTCCTGTCTTAAGTGTTCCTCTAAACTGTTAGAATGGATTATGAAGTCATCAAAATAATGATTAGCAAATGTTAATTTGTGTTTCTGTATCAATTGATTTAACTGCCTTTCGAATATTTGGGGACTTAATTTGAGACCAAATGGAAGTCTTTTAAAATGGTATTGCCCCAAGTGGGTTACAAATGAAAGTAGAGGCCTAGATTCGGGATGGATCGGAATTTGCCAGAAGGCGGAGGTTATATATATGGTGGAAAAGTATTTGAAATTAGGTAATTGATCTTGACTGTTTCTATTAGTTGTATGGGATAATTATCTACACACATTAATTCGTTAAGTTTTCTAAAATCTACACAAAAACGTTTCGAGCCATCTTATTTTCTAGCAAGTGTTACGGAAGCGCCATATGGGCTATTCGATGGTTCTATTATTTCATTTTCTAACATTTTCTCTATTTGATATTTTATTTCAGGGTAATCTCTATATGGTATTCTATATGGTCTTAGTGTTATGATCTTATCACTGTTAGGCATAATTTTAACCGGGTCGATATTTAAAGCAGTTACTGAAAACTTAGCGATAGGAAACAAACCAATAGTTTCTCTAATAAGATGTTTACATTCATTTATTAGATGAGGATGTGCAACTATATAATTTTCTACATTCGTGGTACTATTAAGGTTGTTATCAGGAGAAGATGGAGTAGTGTGGGGCATGGTATGTTGATTAGGGTCGTGTTGAATTGTGAAGTTTTTTTTAATGATGGCGTAAAATAATCTTTAAAACAATATTGTGACTGTGCTAACATGATATTATCCTGAAATATTCTTTAAAAAATTCAATAGTTAATCGGAATATCCCTAATAAATTTAGAGAAAAAATGCCAAATTGGTAGATCATTATCTATTATATAAAATAACAAGTGGTTCTTAATGGATCCTACAGTAACTAAAAAGAGGCAAATCCCACAGGCTGGATATTATGGGACAAAGTCATAATAGTAACATTATTATTTAAAGGTGACATTATAGTTCCTGATGTTTTGAATTGTCTTAAACAAATAATATTAATGTTAGCGCCAGTATCTATTAGAAATGAACATAAATGGTTGTCTGGTAGCAACTTTAGAGTCAGGGTATTTACGCCGTTAATGGCGTGTGAGTTGTACTTCTGGTTCTTTAAATATAAATTAATATTGAAATCCCAAGAGTTTATAGCCATTATAAAGCACTAATATTTGAATTAGTTTTACTTAATATACAAGGTGCGTTCATTAATTTCCAGGACTGGTTAAAAAATAAAATAAATAAAAAAGCTAAAGAAAATATTTTTTATGCAGAGTTGAATATTGGACATTCGACCACATCTGACTGAAGGCACGAGTCTCGTGGCACACGCGCCGATCTAAAAATAGAACAAAACAACTTCCTTGTAAGGTTCGCATTTCTAATTTTAAAATGGCCATTTTAGAAAAACAGAGAATCTGCATTAAGTTTTGTTTTAAATTGAAAAAAGAAGTGCTACTGAGACGTATGGATTGATTAAAGAAGCTTTTGGCGATGCAGCTTTATCTCATTCAAGAACTTTTGAATGGTGTTCACGCTTCCTAAAAGGTCGGGAAAAGGTAAACGATGATCAGCATGCTGGGCGTCCAAGATCATTACGTTGCGAGGAAAACAAGCCCAAAATAAAGGAATTAATTAAATCTAACAGAATAATTTCTATTAAAGACTTATCTTCAGAGACTGGACTATCTGTAGGACTGTGTCATCAAATAGTAACAAAATTTTTGGCCATGATCTGGACGTCTTCAAAATTTGTTCCCCAGATTCTAACAGAGGAACAAAAGGAGGTTATAATGGATGTCTGCAAAAACTTGGTTGAAATGACTCGGACCGATCCAGAATGGATGCAAAAAATCATTACCGGAGATGAGACATGGGTGTATCAGTATGACCCGGAAACCAAACGTCAATCCAGCCAATGGATTGAAAGAGGGGAACCGAAACCCAAAAAGGCAAGATTTACAAAATCCAAAGTCAAGACATTGCTTGTTACATTTTTTTTTATATTAATGGTTTGGTTCACCATGAATTTATTCCTTTCGGACGTACAATTAATCAAGAAGTTTATTTGGGGATAATGAGGCGCTTAAGGGAGGCAGTGCGCCTTAAAAGACCTGAAAGATGGCAAAACAATGACTGGATACTTCACGTCGATAATGCGCGGCCGCACACAGCCCATGTTGTTTTGCAGTTCTTGGCCAAGCATTCAACCATACAGATCCCTCATCCACCCTATTCCCCCAATGACTTTTTCCTCTATCCTAAATAGAAAATGAAGTTAAAAGGAAGGAAATTTGATAACGTTGATATGATACAAGCTGAATCGAAGGCAACCTTGAGGAACCTCTCAGAAAGTGATTTTATCTCCTGCATCGACAATTGGAAAAAAAGATGGAACAGGTGTATTGAGGCAGGAGGGGCATATTTTTAAAAATATTAAATTAGTTTTTTTATTTGTTTTATTTTTCAAAGATACAGAGCAGTCCTGGAAATTAATAAACGCACCTTGTATTAGCCCTGAAAAACCCAAGGTCATCAGGCGTGGAGCAGACTTCCTGCCAAAACCTAAGCTCATCTCCGTCGCAATGGGGGCGCTGCTTGCGAGTTAAATCTATAAATCTGCAAATAACTCAAATCTGCAAAGATATTCAAGAAATTATTTTTCAAAAACCTTTCCGGGGATATACCTAAAAATATCCCAAAATTTCACGGCTATTGGATGTATGGTTTTTGAATCTATAGAATACAAACATACAGACAGACATTCAATTATATATATATATTGTTGCACCAGGTTGCGGCTTGGCAGACTCTTCAGCCATGATTCTCTCCTGTGCTGGGTCTTGCATCTTACCAGAGCGTGTTTCAACCATCCTACAAATTTATATAAGGGAATAATGAGATAAGTCTACTTTAAGTAACCTCCAGTATGATTTATTTATTTTCTCACATCAAAGAGAGCAGTGAAGTCACACGTGTACCTAAATACAAATGATGATAATCTAATCTGTTTTAAATAAATATCATAGAATATTTTATATAAAAATAAATAAATATATAATTTAAATTTCAAATATATTAAAAATAATACAAGAAATACGCCATTAATCATGATGTAACACTTCCCCCTCTCCAGAGGTCGTCACGTCCTCGTGATTGACCTCATCAATTCTTTCAAAATAGGGTTTGATTCTTGAGACATGGACAATCAATGGGTCTTGGCCAGGATTATCTTTTGGTTCAATTAAGTAATTTACGTTGGACAGCTTCTTTAATATTCTATATGGGCCAAAATATTTTCTCAGTAGTTTCTCACACTTTCCTATTTTCCTAATTGGTGTCCAAACTGCTACTAATTCTCCTGGTTCGTAGCTTCTTTCCATGTGTTTCTTGTCATAGTTCTTTTTCATTCTTTCTTGAGTCTTTATTGTGTTGTTAATAACTAATTTTCTTGTTCTGTTTATTTTGTCTAAGTGATGTTTTATGTATTCATCATAATCATCCTTGTCAATGTCCACCGAGATATTCCTGTCGTCCAAAAGAGACGTGGGTTCTCTTCCAAACATCAGGAAAAAGGGAGAATATCCTGTGGTTTCCTGAATTGTAGTATTGTAAGCGTGAGTGATGAATGGGAGTATTTCGTCCCAATTCTTCTGATCAGTGTTCACATACATACTGAGCATATTGATCAATGTTCTATTTAACCGCTCTGTCAATCCATTAGTCTGGGGATGATAGCTCGTTGTGAAGCAATGTTTAATCTTGCACGTTTTCATCACCTCTTTCATTAAATTACTGGTAAATTGAGAGCCTCTGTCACTAATAAGATATTGTGGGGCTCCGTGCCGGAGAAAAATATCCTCTACTAGAAATTTTGAAACTTCTTTCACTGTTGCTTCCGAGACTGCTTTTGTTTCTGCATATCTAGTGTAGTAGTCCGTCAGCACGATTATCCATTTTTTCCTGTTTTTCGTAGATGGCAATGGACCAACAAAGTCAATTCCAATTCTTTCGAAAGGAAAGTTGGCTGGGGGAATGGGCTGTAGTAGTCCAGAAGGTAATTGGTTTGAGCCTTTTCTACTTTGGCAAAGGTGACACGTCTTAACGAACTCTGAGACATCCTTTAGCATGGGTGGCCAAAAGTATTTACTCTTTATTCGGTACATGGTTCTGGCGACACCCAGATGGCCATTCGACATATGATTGTGATATTCTTTCATAATTTCTCTCTTTTTCTTCTCTGGAACCACAAGCAACCACGCCCTGCCTTCAGGGTTCGGGTTTTTCTTAAAGAGGCATCCATCTTCTACTTTAAAGTTTTGCGCAATTGATCGCCTGCTTCCATTAAGGTTTTTCTTAACACTTTCGATAAACTTATCCTCTTCGTCTGTTATTTGATTTAAAAATAGCCTTTCAAAATCCTCATCCCAATCACTTTCTGGTAAGGGTCCCCTAGATAAGCCATCGGCGTCCAGATGCTTCTTTTATGATTTATGTATTATATCGAAGTCATATTCTTGAATTTTCAATGCCCATCTTGCCAATCGACCTGTTGGATCCTTCAAGTTTTTGAGCCAGCATAAGGCGTGGTGGTCTGTTACTATTTTAAAGTGTCTTCCATAAAGGTAGGGTCGTAATTTTGACATTGACCAGACAACGGCCAGACAATCTTTTTCAGTGGTTGAATAATTTTGCTCCGCTTTACTTAGGGTACGACTCAAATATGAGATCACCTTCTCTTCACCACCGATGTCTTGGACAAGTGTTGCACCTATGCCGATGTTGGACGCATCAGTATGAACATAAGTAGGTGCATTTGGATTGAAGTGACCTAAAATTGGTGGACTTAATAGTGCTGTTTTTAGGGTTTGAAACGCTTCCTCTTGTCTTTCTGTCCAGGTAAATGATACACTTTTTTTTATAAGGTTGGTCAAAGGGTCAGCAATTTTTGAGAAGTCTTTGATAAATTTTCTATAATATGAACACATTCCCAAAAAGGATTGTACTTCTTTGACCTTTTTGGGCCGAGGGAAATTTCTGACAGCTTTGATGTTATGTTCGGCGGGTTTTATACCATGTTTGCTCGTTATATAGCCGAGAATCTCCAATTCTTCAAAAGCAAATCGGCATTTTTTGTCGTTTAACCTTAAATTAGATTCACGAAAACATCTAAAAACAGCTTCAAGTCTTTTGAGGTGCGTTGGAAAATCCGGGCTATATATGATAACATCATCCAGATAACACAAACAAATTTGCCATCTCAGATTTCCAAGCATATTCTCCATATTTCTCTCAAAGGTAGCAGGCGCGTTACAAAGTCCAAAAGGCATCACGTTGAATTCATATAATCCATGTGCTGTAGTGAAAGCTGTTTTCTCTTTGTCTCTTTCTTCGACTTCAACTTGCCAATATCCAGATCTGAGGTCTATTGCTGAGAAGTGTGTAGATCCTTGTAGAGTATCCATAACTTTGTCTATTCTAGGGATCGGATAGACATCTTTTACTGTCACATTATTCAGTTTTCTGTAGTCCACACAAAATCTGTATTTACCATCTCGCTTCTTGACCAATATTACTGGAAAAGACCAGGGGCTAGAAGATGGCCTAATTATGCCTTCTGTAAGCATCTGGTCAATTTGCTCTTTTATAATATCTCGTTCTTTAGCACTTACCCGGTAAGGCTTGTGTTTAATTGGCTTCGCGTCTTCTGTGTCTATCCGATGTTTTGCCAAATTGGTTCTCCCTAATCTCGACGAAAAAAGATCTCCATACCTTTCTAAAACTTGTTTTAACTCCTTCTGTTCCTTTGGTGAAAGATTTTCGTTTATTTGGAATCTAGGTTCTTTGTTCTCTTCTACCTCTCTTTCTCGACTCACATTTATTTTCGCTGGACTACTTCCAAAAGCCAATGTTTGGTTTTTCATTATTTTTAACGGTCGAGGATACGGATTAGTTATCCAGATGTGTGTTTCCCTATTTATAACATTGATCAAGCTTCTTGCTAGACGAAGTCCATTTGTTTGAAACATTTTGCTGCTCTCCTCGATAATATATTCTCCATCCTCTGTTTCTACCAATGCCTTGATCAATTTCATGGAACATTCCGGTACAATGGAATCCTTGGCACTCTTTATTTTCAACATTTCAAAATCGATTTCGTCATGATTATTCGTCAAATCGTATTTGATAGTTTCTTGCTTACAATCTATTTTTGCGTTCATTTTCTTAAGGAAATCTCTCCCAAGAATTAATGTCCGTAAATGCGTTTTCAATATCACAAAGTTGTGTGATAATGTTTCGTCATCAATTTTTATATTTAAAAATATACTTCCTACCATGTCCAATTTTTTTCCATCGGGTCCTGCACAAATTTTTGCGAGTTTACTTATACCATGGCGTGTATCGAGGGCCGTTCTGAGGTCGACCACTGAGAGGTCAGCACCTGTATCAACCAAAGCTTCAAAAGTCCCTATCTTGTCCACGTTAATTTTTAATTTGTATTTAGGGTCCAACTTCTTGATTCCGTTTATGGTCGACTTGCTTTGATTGACAGATTCAGGCGCGACGCTTAGTTTAAATCTTCCAACACGGAATATCTATTCCGGGTAGGAATATTTGTCTGTGTGTTATGACATACATCGGCATAAAGCCGAGGTCCTGATTTCTCTGATATTTCATTCATTTGGCATTTCTCTTCGACCTTCTCTTGGGTATCTGCTGGATCCTCTTCTAAGATTCTTATAAACTTGACCCTACAATAACGGGCCACGTGCCCTGGCCTGTTACATTTAAAGCAGATTGGTCTTCCATCTTCCGTCCTATTTTTGCTCACTTCTTGGCTTTTATTGTAGGTGTTTCTCTGAAGGTTTGGTTTTGGCACAAAGTTAGGATTATAAGGACGTCTAGGGGTAGAGGGCTGGGGAAAGTTGTTTCGATACTGTCTGGGAGTAGGAGGGGAGTCGTTCTTGTAATTATTGGAAACAGGGGCTTGGGGCCTGGAAGTGGTCTGGTAGTTTCGTGCGGCAGTCGGCGGCACGTACCTCGATTGTTGTTGGGGTCTAGAATAGCGTGGACCGTTATATAGGTTTCTGGATTTCTCCACACGTTCCCGATACTTCTTTTCAAAAGAATCCATTTTCTTGCACACGACAAGAAGGTCATCGGTCGTTTTAGGAGGGTTCAGGTAGAGCGCGAATGAGTACTCTTTTTTCAGTCCTCCAATAACATGTTCAATTTTTGTTTCTTCTTCCATTGCGGGGTCAACCTTGTTGCACAACACTAGAATGTCTTCCGCGAACCTGATTGCTGGTTCATTCCAGTGTTGCATTCTGTTGAGCTTCATTCTAAGTTCTTCTTTACTCGCGTCCAAAGAAAAATCCTGAATGAGGCGGATTTTAATATTTTCCCAGCTCGTGAAACTAGCTTTGTGTAAATTCAACCAGGTTTTCGCGCTTCCCGTCATGTTCATGGCGGCATAACGAGAGATAATGTAGTCTGCCCAATGGTACAGGAAGCCAATTTCTTCAAGAGATTCAATCCATGGGCGAGGGTCTTCCGTTCCATCATACTTGGGGATGTCGATGTTGGGATTCAGGACAACTGGGTCGGAACTAGCATCTCTACCAATTGTTGCACCAGGTTGCGGCTTGGCAGACTCTTCAGCCATGATTCTCTCCTGTGCTGGGTCTTGCATCTTACCAGAGCGTGTTTCAACCATCCTACAAATTTATATAAGGGAATAATGAGATAAGTCTACTTTAAGTAACCTCCAGTATGATTTATTTATTTTCTCACATCAAAGAGAGCAGTGAAGTCACACGTGTACCTAAATACAAATGATGATAATCTAATCTGTTTTAAATAAATATCATAGAATATTTTATATAAAAATAAATAAATATATAATTTAAATTTCAAATATATTAAAAATAATATAAGAAATACGCCATTAATCATGATGTAACAATATATATATATATATAGATTATGTTTCCATTCCACATGTAAATTTTAAATTTTGAACGCTCTCTCAGTCCAATTACTATTTCAAGTTTACAAATATTCAGACATGTTGATGGTCAGGAAAACTGTTGGAAGTAACGACTTGAAATCTTCAGTGATTATTCAATACTTCAAAGAAGGAATAAATCGAAACGTTCAGGTTCTTATCTGAAATCTTTTTGGAATTAGAATAAAAAATATGTTATAAATGAAATATATACCTATCTATCTGTTATAATCAAGTAATTTATATCTAATATCATAATGCACACATTTATCTCTATACATATAAAAGTCAATTTCTGTCTGTCTATCTGTTTCGCGATAAACTCAAAAACTACTGAACCAATTGGTACCAAATTTTGCATGTCGCTTTTTATAAACCTGAGGAATATTTTCGGCTGCATTTTGATTAGCATTTTTGGCTATTTCTTTTTTTCATTTGAAGAACTTTTTTTTACGCGGACTAATCCGGAATGGAATGAATACCTAAATATGGCCATTTTTTTAAAGCATCGGTGGTTCAGTGGTAAAATGCTCGCCTGCCACGCGGGCGGCCAGGGTTCGATTCCCGGCCGATGCACTTTTTTAAAACAATTTTTAAAACTCGTTTATATTATATCTTCTATATATATAAAGATGAATGTTTGTATGTTTGTTTGTTTGTTTGTTGGTTTGTATGTCCGGTATACAAATTCGCAGTAGTTCACTAATTCAAACCAAAATTTCCATACATAGGTAAAAAAATACGGGGAAGACGATAGGCTATTTAAAATATATATATATAAATCAATTATTAAAACTATATATTATTAGTCAGAAAATGATGATGACGATATTGCTGTATCATGTAAAATTATCAGATACAAAATTATATCGGGAAAAATTCCAAAAAGCAGAGACCACGGGTGAAACCAGCTCATTATTTTGTACGCAGGAACAAAATTCTAACAGAAAAACATTCATTCGAGCAGAAAACAAAAGCCAGATCATCTTTCTATAAAAATATCGCTTCTCAGACACAAAGTTTGGAGCGGGACGTTTCACAAGAGTGACATCCACGCCGCCAATTTATAATTGTAACGAATAGTATTTAAATAAAAACATTTAATCGGGTAAAACCCGGGCGTTGCCCGGGTCATTCGGCTAGTATTAAATATACCTATATATAGGGGGTGGTCAAAACATGTATAAATATTAGATAATAAAAAGGCATATATTCGAATTAATAAAATATTTATTTTGCCAATATTTCGGTTGGCTGAACGCCAAACCTCTATCAAGGCATTACAATTTTGTATACACAAACTCAGCGCCACTAAAACACTATGTGGCGCTGAGTTTGTGTATACAAAAATGTAATGCCTTGATAGAGGTTTGGCGTTCAGCCAACCGAAATATTGACAAAATGAATATTTTATTAATTCCAATATATGCCTTTTTATTATCTAATTAATTAAATATGGATTGCTCTATTTTCAAAACAAATATATAAATATATAAACTACTGGCCACCGTAAATGTAACACCCTGAAAGAAGCATGCAAATGGCATTAAATTTACAACATGCATTAGCGGAGGTGAGATATGCAAATTATAATAATTTCATCGCAGACTCACATCACGAGCGCCTGTGGCTCCACTTCAAAGCACTATTTAAGGATTGGAGATTTCGACGATTTCAAGTTCGGCAATTGTGTTTTTCTTGTGTGTTTTTTAACGATCAATTATGCCTCGTAGAAAACAGCGATCATCTTTTGATCAAGTATGCGAGTTCGACAGAGGAAGGATAGTGGCCTACTGAGATTGTGGATTATCTTTCAGGGAATTCGGTAGTCGTGTTGGACGAAACCAAACAACTGTAATGCGGATATGTGATCGTTGGATGCAGGAAGGTACGACGGACGACGTATTCGATCGTATCCACCTCATTGCACCACTTCACGTGCTGACAGGCAAATTGTGCGCATGACAGTGACAGATCGTTCAGTCACATCATGACCATAGCACAGTTATTCAGTCTGTAATGCATCATACAGTGTCTGCTTGTACCATTCGACGCTGTTTACAGCAGAGTGGTCTGTCCGCAAGACGTCAAATGCTTCGTCTACCCCTGACGCAGATTCACAGACGTCTCCGCTGCCAATGGTGCGATGAAAAAAGGATATGGACGGCAGAATGGAATGAAATTGTCTTTATAGACGAGTCACGCTTCTGTCTGCAACACCCATCGTGGGATGGTCAGATTCGAGTCTGAAGACACCCCGGAAAGAGAATGCTGAACAGCTGCGTTATGCACCGCCACACTGGTCCTGCACCGGATATTATGGTATAGGGCGGTATTGGATATCACTCTTGCACTCCTCTAGTACTCATTGCCGGTACTTTAAACAGCCAACGCTACATCTCCGAGGTGTTGGAGCCAGTTGTCCTTCCTTACCTTCAGGGCCTGTCCACAGTCATATTTCAACAGGATAATACGTGACCTCACGTGGTACGCATTGTCCAAAGGTTCTTCTTCAATCACCAGATTGTATTGCTTCCTTGGCCGGGTCGTTCTCCGGATCTTTCGCCGATAGAAAACATGTGGTCCATGCTTGCTCAACGATTGACCCGGATTACATCTCCAGCTGCCACACCAGATCAATTTTGGCAACGTGTGGAAGCTGCTTGGTCTGCTTTCCCCCAAGAAAACATCCAAAGTCTCTTTGAATCGATGCCGAGGCTTGTGGCAGCGGTCTTTTCCTTTTCTTCTTTCTCATCTCCACTCAATCATATTAGGGTATCAAGATTGTAGAGCTTGTTAATAGTGTCTGCTGGGGATGAGTGAAGCTCATCATTGGATAAGACAATCCAGTCAAAATGACAACTGTCATGATTGGGTGAAGTAGAATGCCTCTGCCTTCATCATTAAGATTGGGAGCACTACTCAGTGGCAGGCCGACTTAGCTCCAAAAAAATTGCCGCCTCTGACCTGAGGAACAGACGCCATGTTAAGCCGCTCCTAACATGGAGTGCAAACGCTGCTCATTCTGTATCCTTGGATCAGGAGCCCTTACAGGGTACTATCAGCCGGGTCAGCTGAGCCCAGGTTTTTTAGTGAGCTTGTTACTGCTCCCCCTCCTTCTTTTTAATCCGAGCTTGGGACCGGCAAAGGTGGAGTTGTGTGTGTGTGAGCGGCAAGTGGCAGCGGTGATCTAAAACAATGGCGGCTACTCTGCCTACTGATTCTGGCAGGAACCACATTTCGCAGAAGTCTATAAATTTAATCATTTGATACTTCGTCAACTTGTTATCTATAAAATAAATTTTGTTGTGATATCTCTTTTCTTTCTTTGTGTAGCAATTTGGGTGGCCAGCAGTGTATATGGCTAAAACCTTAACTAGAAGGGATTAGAAATACCTATCGTTTTAAACCCATCCGTAGAACGAATTAATGATCTAGTTCTTAATATACATCTAGAGACTATATCTGGTATTTTATAGGCACTTTCATTACTGATAAAAACGAAAGTTTGTAATATTTCTGACTTCTTGGTGGCCGTCGTGGCATCGAATAGAATAGATAATGTAAGTTCTATTCTGTTGAATCTGTTTCTGAGTGGCCAGCATTTTTATAAAAATGTGTCGGGAGTAAAATAATATCCATGCTTCCTTCCAATTTTTGTGATAGATTTTTGATATTATACCAGACCACCTAGAAGTATAAATTTGGCATACTTGTTTAAAACATATTAAAAATCAAAAATAATAAATATACAATTTTTTTCTGACTGTGGTGGCCAGCTATAAATAAAAATACAACAACAACAATAGCCTTTTTTAGGCACACGTGCCATACAGGATTCTCCCTGTAGAACAAAATAAATAACAAATTAGCATCGTAGTTATATGCTATAAATAAAAATAGAATTTTATATTCCTTTTAAAATGAATAAAATATGCACAGCAGTTTCTGTAGCGTAATGAGCGTCTGGTATCATGAACGATGTACCTCCTCGTTAACAATTCGCCTAATTATTAATTACAGATCTTCCCTGTCACCATAATCATTGAGGTACATCACAATTAGATAGTGTTCGTACCTAGTCACTCATTTGCGGCGGAGAATTTCAAAACAGCGGCACACAGTGATGAATTACTCGGTACTATACACATGCCTTGGAGGGAGGGCCTGATAAATCTGCTTCGTTATCCCCTTCATAAAGTGGGATATTTTATCCCCTTTTGTTCATATATTTGAGAAATAACCTTTTTGCAGAGATTAAGCAGATCCTGAATGTAGAACTCGACGCTCTTACCCCACAATTGTGCCGGTGCCTTGAGAATTTTCAGCTTGCAGCCTCAGATTTTTTCCAAATACATTTTTCAGATCAGTGGTGAAGTCCTCCCGTGTATGCATGCTCTCTCATCATTATCACACCATAGAAGAGCTGTTCCAGCGTGGTGGAAATAAGCTTTAGCAAGCTGAAGGGGGTAATCCCAATTATTATTCTTTGCTAAATGTTCCTATCCCTTAATCTAGTTGAAGGGATCTTCACCAGCCTTAGCAGAAAACATGGTAGGGTTCATTGGTATGTGTTGAGCGAACAAATTACCTTAATGTGTCGCTGATTATATTTTTGAATTTATTGTTATTTATCTTTCAGTTATTCCGTTTCTGTTTTTCTTTTTTGTATATTTCTACGGGATATCTGTGTGGGACGTCCAGATTTTCCACCAGATGGAGCATGGGAAGCAGAATAAATGACTAAAGTGCTGTAGTCGATAGAAAGAAATACCTGAATATTAAGTGAAGATTTCTCACAAATTAAATTAATTAGTTTAATTTTCAACTAAAATTAAAATATTCTGAAATAAATTGATTTAAAAACACAAATGCCGCTATTGAGTAATATCATAATACGATTATCTAGTGCTAAATGATAAATGAATATTATCAAAAGGTAATATCGAATATAAAAATTAAATTAAAAATGTTTTATTTGTTTGATTGACCCGCAATTATTTACAGGACATTTGACTTTTCTGTCTCATCTTTGCAAAGATAAAAAGAAAAATCACTGAGATTGTCTTGACATCCAAAAATGTTCAATTTAGCTTGAAAACAGAATAATATGCATTATGAAATTAGTAGTTTTAGTGCATTCGATTATGAATATTATATCAATTTTAAAAATCTCAAAAAAACCCTTGAAGAAAGTTTATTCTTGACAAAATATATTTTCATAAGACACTAGTGAAATCGTGTGTTAATATATATTTGAAAAAAGAAATACATATTTTATAGATTTCATTTATATTGCGGTCCCTAGGTTTAATATGCTTTAAGGATATATTCGAAAAGATAAGTAAATAAAAATACTGAATCTAAGTTACAAGTGATGAAAGATTTGTTGGCATGTTCAAGAAATCCATATTTTAAGGGTGGCTAAATTTAGTTATACAGCTCTTTGTGTTCATTTATCAAGGCAGCTGAAAGTGACACAAGAAGATTCTCCATCATCCAAAATTTAATCGTAAAAAATATCCGAGATAATTTATAATTGCTGTGAAAGACAGGCAGGTGTTGGTGAAATGTCTGGTGTTTTTAAGGACGATATATATAAACTGGATTAGGAACTTCCCCAAGCAAATCATTCCAGCAATACCTTCCACCAAGATGAACATCAAGACTTTCTTTGTCTTGTTCCTCGTACTTTGTATGGGTGAGTATTTTTACAATGCTACTTCTTATTTTATTTTAATTTTATATTATTAATAATCACAAGCGAAAATTTGCTTCTTTCGAATATAAATCTTTAAAAAGCCTTTTACAGTATATTTGCGGTCAACTAAATGGCTATATTTGAAGCCTGATAATTCATTATCTATTAAGGGTATTGTTTCAAAATTTTACTACAAATAACGTTTAAATATTCAGTTCAAATATTCATGCACACACACAAAATAAAGATATAATATACAAAATATATAATATGTGACTATCCAGTTCACTTATTTATGTAAAAAGAAGGGGGGTCGGTGGGAGGTTAGTTAAACCGTTTGGTTTTCGACCACTACGACCTGGGTTCGATTCCCACATTGGACACTTTTTTCTGTTTTTTAAAAGAAAGCTCCAATGGCCCCCGATTTTTGCAAAAATCCAATCCAACCAGCGAGTGCAAGTAACCAACTGAGCTCTGGCACATTTGTAAGTGCAAAGTCGAACTGCTTTCACATGTGTAGACATGTGGTGCGCTCACATTAAAAATGCAGTAGCTAACTACCCACCATGATTATCATGGCCTGTACCATGTGTACTAGGGATAAGCAAAAAAAAAAAAATGTAAGAAGAAACGTCGTGTTCTATTTTTCGAGTAGACAATGAATAAAGATATAGTTAAATTTATAATCAACAATAAATTAAAATAATTTTATAAAAACAGACAATGTGTATAAATATAATTTACAGATTTGATTGGAGATAAAATAATTTTTTAGAGAGATAGAGAGTATGTCAGAGTATATAGATTTTGCAAAGATTCAGTTTAAAAATATAGTTATTTTTAAAGATGAACTTAGGGCCATAGTATGATGAAAATATAATCAAAATATATTGTCACGTGGAAAATTAGGGAAGATTATCCTAATGTCAGCCACCGTCCCGTTTTCCTTATTTACAGATCAGGGGGGGGGGGGGGGGGGGGGGGAATGATCCAGGGATGATTGACAGGTGTCCCATCTGGATGGAGTTACTTGACAATATAAATGCAGATTACTACAATCGCTAAATTCAATAATTAGATTAAAAAATTGTTATAATTACTAAATTATTATATTTCGCCTTTCCTCTAAATCTGCATACACATTTATTTTATAAATTCGCTTTTTATAAATTCTGTTTAAATTACAATAACCCCAAGATTTGAATGGTATTTGTGCAGCCTGTACAGTAATCGATGCCCAAATTTGCCATCCAAGGGCCGTCCTCCTCTGTTTCTTAATTTGCCGCAGAATCAACCAGCGTCCCATCTGTTTGTGGAACAGGTGCTTCTGTCGCAGATGAACATGGTTACCTTTAAATAAATAGTTTGCATCTATTTGTTTATTTTTTTTCAATATACATTTACACACTCATAAGCAATTATTGAATTCTCTGAACGAAAGTACAATTAGTTATTGAACTGGTGGTTATTTGAAGAAAAACATCACTTGATTATATGCAGCTGAGAGTTGTTCATGGATTATCCCTTTTAGAGAATAATTATGGACAAATTGAGGTTTTCATTTATTACAGAATTTTGACATGATACCTTTCTTGATAAATCAAGACTAACCAACTAGGTTATTGTATCAGGTTTTTGCTCTCTGTATTTTATTTTTAAAAATGCCTTCCGGAAGCATTAATCGTTGAGCTACAGCCAACAACCTTAGATACTTAGTTATATACAAAGTTAGTTTTATTGAGTTACAAGGAAATGGTATTTGGCCACAATATTCTGAAATAAATTAATGCATATAAGAGTGCAATTAGTTAATTATTTTTTTCCCACAGAAGGCGCAAGCCATTAGTAATATTATTTTGCACGATCGCGAATTGTCTATTTCTTAGTTTAAATTGTTTTAAAGAATGATATTAACAAATATAATTATATATTTTGTTTGGTATTATATACAAGGTATGTTCCATAAGTTCTCGGACTTGGTCCATAAAAAAAGGTAAGATATATATTTTTTAATTATTAAAACTTTTCAAAGTAATCCCCCCTTGCTTCAACGCACCAGCGCCATCGTTTTTCCCAATTGTCGAAACAGTTTTTATAGGCCTCTTTTGAAATGCTCTTCAATGCCAACAGCGATTTTTCAATTATGACATCCCTGGTGTAAAAATGTCTTCCTTTTAGAACTGCCTTAAGTTTGGGGAACAGGAAAAAATCATTTGGTGCGATGTCTGGGGAATAGGGTGGTTGAGGTAGGATTTCTGTCCCGTGTTTTGCCAAAAAAAAACCCATTGTCATGGTGTAGGATCCAGTCACCATCAGTCCATTTTTCTGGCCTTTTTTTCGAATCGCTTACCTTAGAAGGCGAAGAATACCCAAAGACATTTCCTTAATAACTGTTTGGCTTGCAGGAAGATACTCGTGAAGAACAATGCCCTTGTTATCTAAAAAGCGACCAGCAACACCTTGTTTCTGGATTTCAATATCCTAGATTTTTTGGGTCTAGACTCACCCTGACCTCTCCACTCGGCAGATTGACGCTTGGTTTCAGGGTCATAGCCATAGACCCATGTCTCGTCGCCTGTGATTATCTTGTCTTTCCATTCCGGATCCTTTCTTGTCATTTCCAACATGTTTCCACAGGTTGCAAGCCGACACAGTTTTTGCTCATTAGTGAGAAATCTTGGGATGAATTATGCAGGAGTCTTTTTGATCTTAAAATTCCCGGTTACGATCCTTCCAATCGAACCACAAAAAAAATGGTTCGAGGATTATATTTTATCAAATCGGTGAATTTTTGCATATTTTCATCAGTCCTTTGAAATTTTGGGCGTCCTTGACGAGGATATCATCTTCAATGGAAATTCTGCCAGCTTTAAATCTAGAATACCATTCAAAAACAGTTGTTCTCTTTGGGGAACGCTTTATTAAGTATTTCAAAAGTTTCGGTTGCTGATATTTGAAGTTTCACACAAAATTCTATGCAAATCCTCTGCTTCAATTTTTGTTCCATCGTAAAATCGCCGCAGCGCTAGGTGTAACCTTTAAATAAATTAGAATGACCTTGGCGCGTGCGCACGTACCGCCTCAATATTAGTACCACCGTGTTTCCAGATTTATTTCTAATAAACAGTCAAATTTATTTACATTTTTCATTTATTAATTTTTTTTTATGGACCCAGTCCGGGAACTTATGGGACATACCTTGTATAACTAGCTGAGTGACCCGGGTAACGCCCCCGGTTTACCCGAAGGGCCCACAGGTGAGAAACTATAGGCATTGGAGCCTATGCCTAAAAAATATATTTGAAATGGAAAAATAAGAAAATTTTAACAAATCAGAAAATAAAATCGCAAACAACACATCTACACTACTTCAAGGACATGAGAGCACGTGCACTGTATCACCATATGTGTACCATTTGCGAAGACTCTGCTTAGGATTAAAACTTCTCAGAAGCATAACAATAGCACCAACCTAGGGTTTAACTGGTGTGGAGGCATTTTCCTCTGGGAGTAAGGCTATTGAGAAATTCAGTAGGAAGTTAATTTTCTCCTCCACATTTTAACATTCCAACTGTTAACACTGAGGAAACACTGACTCATGTTTGGTAAGCAATTTCAGGGAAGAAACTATAGACCAGGGGTGACGAACCTTTTTATATTAGAACGCCAATTTTCATTTTACCATTTTTGAGAAGGCCGCATCCATATATATAAATACATGTACGATTTAATTGAAGGGATTTATATAAAAAATTAAAATACATAATTTTCTTTGCAATTAAATAGTTTATTTTTTCAAAATGACATACAATTAATAAATTCCAAAAAAAATTACCTTTAATTTCACAATCCAGAAAATTTAATGGGATTTCTGTGGTTGGTCATTGGATAACAAAAATAAATATTTGGTTCTATTCACGTGGTACGTAATTTAAATTGATCTTCCAAATGAACATCACATTTTAAATTATGCAATGATTATTAAAATTTTAAATTAATTTACCCGTATTTTACTACAATACAATAGAAAACATTGTTCGATGTTTGTAATATGTATTATCTTACAACTCACCTTATTAAAAAAAATAAACAACCATTTAGTAAAGTTGATACAGTTACACACCGGCAATTACGTTGCCTCGACGTTACGTTTAGTTTTAGTACTAGTGTTGACCGCAAATAGGCGCTGCCGATATAGTGGTATAGTTATGTACTCCATTTTTAGCACGACACTTGAATTACTTTTAGAAATTTAAATACTTACATTTACTATATTGTTGCACCAAGTTGAAGCTTTGCAGGGTCATCGACCTTGGTTTCTTCCTTCTTGGTGTTATACACGTTTCCCGAGCGGGTTTCCATATTAAAAGTAAATAAATAAAATTAAATAAAAATAAATTACCTCTTAAAGTTATTGTGTTTATTTATTCTTGTCTTCCTCGTAGGTTGCTATCCGCAGTCTTCGACTAGGTCTTCTCTCCCTCCAATAAGCAATAAAGATATATGTACAATAAAATATTACAAACGGAATGATGATAATCTAAATAATCTGTTTTAATTAAATATCATAGAATATTTTATATAAAATAAATAAATATATAATTTAAATTTTAAATATATTAAAAACAATATTATAAATAATATAAGAAATACGCCATTAATCATGATGCAACAATATTATATATCCTTTCCTTATATATATCTATAAAAATGAAATCCAAAATCGATGTTTGTTATCGCGTTGCGCAAAATCTACAAAATCGATTATTATGAAATTTCGCATTTAGGTAGCTGAAGATTTCTTTTAACATATAGGCTATTAAAAAAACTAAAAGGTTAATGTGCTTTTTTAAAAAAGGTAAAACCAAATAGCGTTAGTTCCAGCCTTTTACCGCTTGGCGGCGCACTGGTAGCGACGATAAATGAATTTGATTGGTTAATAATTTTACACGTTGTTTGTTTTTAATTTGTAATTTTGTTTGTCTTGTAATTTTACACGATGAATCTTAGTTTGTTTGTCTTGTAATTTTACACGATGAATCTTAGTTTGTTTGTCTTGTAATTTTACACGATGAATCTTTGTTTGTTTGTCTTGTAATTTTACACGATGAATCTTAGTTTGTTTGTCTTGTAATTTTACACGATGAATCTTAGTTTGTTTGTCTTGTAATTTTACACGATGAATCTTAGTTTGTTTACCAGATAAATGTCTTTAAAAGGTAAGATTATTTTTATATATTTAAAATCTTTGGAGATAATATTAATCGATCGTTATCAAATTTATACGCCCCTGGAACCTGGGTTAATTAAAACTGTTGTGAAATTTCACACGTAGGTAGCTGAGGTTTTGGTTTGCATTTAGGCAAAAATTGCATTTTGAATAACTTTTTTTTCCTTTTTAGAAGGTAAGATTTTATTTAGTTATTTAGTAATTTTTTAAATTAAATTAATTGGAAATATTATTTATTTCGCAGCTTATTCATATCTTTTTGCTTCGTTTAATTTTAATTAGTGTAAATATAACGATCTACATTTTTAAAGATTTACTATTTGATTCTCATAAGGTATATTCATAGTTTAAGACAAATTGAGATTTATAACAGTATTCTATTTTTTCTTTCTAATATTTAGAGTAAGTATAAATTTTATTGAAGTTGTAAAAAGTATATTTATTGACAAAAGTATGTTTTTCTATATAACTTGCTACATATATTTTACCATACGTTTGTTCCATGTAATATGTTTATGCTCTAATAGCATTTATATTGTAAGCAGCAGCTATGCATTTTCAGTAACTGCTTTTTTTAAGGGTAGGCTCAATTTTTTTTTTTTTTTTGCTGTCATTTGTTTAGGTAGGGATTATATTTATCTGCTTCACAATATATAGCCGCTCATATATATCTATATGGTACAACAATATTTTCGAATAAATTTATTTAGATATGTAGATGCAAATATACTCATATTTAGAAAAAGAAATATTCAATCAGCAATCGATTGGTGCATAATTTTACATGATGTTTATTTTAGACTAAATTTATTCAAATCAAAATAGCTTTTTTTTTTCATGCTTTTAAAAGTAAAGATTATATTTTTAACGTTTCATAATACTTTTCAAATTAAAGTCTTTGGAAATAATATTGCTTTTTTCCCATCCTGCAGGTCAACATTACACTGCAACAGGCTATTATAACTCTGGCTTTTGGCATTGATATTTATGTATTGTGAAAGTACTGTTTGCTACCTTAAGCTCTGGAGAGATTATAATGTAGATCCATCATGTGGAAATCACATCATAGTAAAAAAGAACGCATGTAGCTGGTAGCAAATTTGTGCCCTGTGTTAAGCTAGCGTTCAAAATTTATTTAAAAAAAAAGATATTTCAATTGTTGGCCTTATTTTCACATGTTACTGACCCATAACGCTGATCCATATAGGGTTAATTAATAACTCATATGACATTTTACTTTTATTTAAGGTCTTGGCAATATATATATACCTTTTTAGGTAAAAAGAATGAGGTATATTTTGAAATATAGATAAGAATCACAAGGAAGCAAGACCAAATCCAAATAAATAAATTATGTGTGGTTTCAGTAACAGCATTGTTACCATCTTCAGACAAAAGTACTGAATACATTCAGTCATTTTGTCTTAATAAGGTAACAATGCTGTTACTGAAACATCACACATAATTCGTTTATTTTTATTTGGTCTTGCTTTTTTGGTATTTTTTAAATTGCCCTTGACTATTAGAAAATAATGCAAATTTCCTATTTATTTTATATACCATTTTAAAAAGTACATTTTTTTTGTAAAAATATCCAATTTTCCACACTTTTCTAAAACTGCCAACACTAACCTAATAAAAAAATTCATCCAAGTCCGGGTATTTCAGTATTGCAGATATATTACATTTATAAAAGTTGCTTAACTACTTAGAAAGGTAAGTGTCGAATTAGGTGCCCTTGAAAATGTTTAATCTGGCTCTTTCTTCTTGAACAGCCGAGAGTGAAGTGGAGAAAGTGAAATTTTCAGGTTGCTAGGACCATTTTCCTTAATTCACATTAACCATTAGATTTTTTAAATCGTTTTTTAGATACCAAAGCCCAGTTTGGTTACTTGCACTCACTGGAGGGGTTGGACCTTTTCAAGAATCAGGGGCCATTGGGGCAATTTTTTTTCAGAACAAAGTGGCCAAAGCTGGATTCGATGATCCCGGGTCGTGGTTCTTAAAAATCAACAGTTTAGACCACTCCTCCAAAACTGCACTCTATTCTTTAGATGTGTTTGTGAAATTGATCTTATATTTCAGATTCTTTTTACCAGCATTTTCAATTTTGATATTTGCAGTTTATCTCCATTGTGCTGAAAGAAAATTCATTGCAAAAAGTTTTAAAACAGTTGGGGGCTCTATTCATTCATGAGTAAACCCCACTCGAACAATACCCGGGCGAAGCCGAGTCTAGTCGGCTAGTATTATATATATAAATATTATATAATATATGACATTCGTATTAGATATTTTAAATAAAATAATGAAAGTAATTGAAAACTGCGAAACAAAAATTATAATTTGAATTTATGAAAAGGCCACAACTTGGGCAAGAAAAGGCCACATGCGGCCTTAAGGCCGCACGTTCGCCACCCCTGCTATAGACATTGGATTAAATAAATTATTAATTAAATTACATTAAATAAAATTCATTAGATATAAATAAATATTTTTATAGTGAAAAAAAAGGAAAAAAAAAAAAACAAATTAGAAAATAAAATTTCAAACAACACAACTATATTGCAGATAAGACAACATATAAAATGAATTAATTCATTTAAAGGACCTTATTAAAAAAATAAATTTCTAGTTTTATATCGACACATGATAATATTTTACCATGTTTTGATGTCCTGAACTATGGCCTATCATATAACAAACCGTAATTCGACACTATCGATTCTTCGACACTTCCGATAATTCGACAATTTTAAAAATAAAATTTACACAGTTGATTGTTGTTTAAATAAAATCTTACCGGTAAAAAGGTATTACAGAGGCGACGGCAGCCACTGAAAATGTACAAAATTTATATATAGAGAAATGGGAAAATTTAGTAATTAAAGAGAAGTCCAAAATGTCAATAATTGATAATAGTGTATTAAAAAATAACTAATACAAAAAAATCCTTTGAGTTGAGAAACTATAGACATTAGTAAAAAGTTTATATAAATAAATTTAAAATTTAAAAATATATAAGAGAATAAATCAGAAAAAAGAGGTTGTCAACTATATTGCAGAGGAGACTACTTATAAAAGTTATTAATCTAAAGGACTCATTAAAAATAAATTTATATTTTTATTCATACATGGGTTCAATTTATATATATTTTGTCCACAATTCGAAACGTGAAAAAGCCACATAGAGCTGTCCATGCGTATGTAGTAAGAACCCAAATATTATTTATAATCATACCAAAAGCCAACTTTAGTGAAAACCGATGCCCCTTAAGAATGAAGGAAAGGCTGATATCTGAAGGAGCAAAATATATTTTTGGCACCAATACAGTGTGTCCAACATTGGTCCTTGTCAGTATTTGTGCTTCAACTTTACTTGTATGCCATCCAAAGTTCACACACGTGAGAAAGCCACATAGAGCTGTATCACCATACGTGTACCATTGTAAAGACCCTGCTTAGGATTAAAATTTCTCAGAAGCATAACAATAGCACCAACCTAGAGTTTAACTTGTGTGGAGGCATTCTTCTGGGAGTGAGGCTATTGATAAATTCAGTAGGGAATTATTTTGCTCCTTCAAAATCTTACAATCCACACTGTTAACACTGACTCATTTTTGGTAAGCAATTTCAAGAAAGAAACTATAGGCACTGGTTGAAGAGTTTAAATAAATATATTTTGAGTGAAAAAAAACACAAAACAGCAAATAAAATTGCAAACATTATTACTATATCGCAGATAAGACAACATATAAAAGGAGTGAATTCATTTAAAGGACTTCATTAAAACTACAATTATATTTTTATATATCCAATATAACCTCGATAATTCGACCATGTTTTGTTGTCCTGACCTACAGCCTATCATATAATAAACTGTAATTCGACACTATCGATAATTCGACCATGTTTTGATGTCCTGACCTACAGCCTATCATATAACAAACTGTAATTCGACACTATCGATATTTCGACCATGTTTTGTTGTCCTTACCTACAGCCTATCATATAATAAACTTTAATTAGACACTATCGATAATTCGACCATGTTTTGATGTCCTGACCTACAGCCTATCATATAACAAACTGTAATTTGACACTATCGATATTTCTACCATGTTTTGTTGTCCTGACCTACAGCTTATCATATAACAAACTGTAATTCGACACTATCGATAATTCAACCATTTTAAATTTCAAAAATTGATTGTTGCTTAAATATAATTTCACTGCTTAAAAGGTATTACAGATACAACGGCTGCAATTGTAAATGTACAAAATGTATGTATAGAGCAGGGGAAAAATAAATAAAGATAACACCAAAATCAAATTAATTGATAATAAATAGAGTATTACAAAAATATATATATACAAAAAATGTCTTCTTCTTTCTTATCTTCACTCAACCATATTAGGGTGTCACGCTCCCCCTCCTCCTTTTTCATCCGGGCTTGGGACCGGCAAAGGCGGAGTTTTTTTCTTTCAGGTGAGAAACTATAGGCATTGGTGGAAAGTGTAAATATATATTTTGGAAATGAAAAAAAAAGATAAAATAAATCAGAATATAAATTTACAAACTATATTTCAGAGGAGACGATTTATAATAGGAATTCATTTAAATGACCGCATTAAAAACGACATTTTATATATACGTGGGTTCAACTTTACATGTATGCTATCCGTAGTTCGCACACTTGAAAAAGTCACATAAAGTCGTCTGTGCGTAAACACAGGCCCTTCTAGCAAAGGTCTCTCCTTGAGCCCTCTTTATAGTCATAGCAAAAGCCAACCTTAGTGAAACATAAAGCCTCTCTAGAATGAAGCGAAGGTTGGTATCCGAAGGGGACAAATATATTTCAGACACTATACAGTGTGTTAAACTTTGAGCACTGTCAGTATATGTGCTTCAAGGACATGAGAGCACAAGTCAGTGTTTGAACACTGATTCAGCTTGTCATATTTATTTAAATAAATCTATATTCCACATACGTAACATTTTAATTGATTAAACTATCATTCACACATGCATAGGGTGTTTAAATGATTATATTGTAACAATGTATTTATTATTTGCTATACTCTGTACACTTCCCTCTTTTGCTTATCTTTAGTTTGTCACTCATATTTTGTTCTTTCCTGAAATAAATATTTGTTTATCCCGAAGTTGGTCTTCCCTAATATTTCACGTGGCATTTTGGTGGAGATGCTGGGTAAGTTAGGGAATACAAACTGAAGATCGCCGAGAATAATTTGAAGCCATGGGTGCTGTGATCTAAATTTTTAGAGACTGGCTCCAGGATTCCACCGCCGTGTCAAAGCCAAGACTTTCCTCCACGATGACTATGCCCCAATAGACAATACGACGCAAAGCCGCTCTTCACGCCTCAAGAAAAAGGACGTAAAGGTACTAAAGACACAGTTCCAACACTCCGATGGAATCCTTGGCAGAAGCACATCAGATCCATGTCAGTAACTACAATAATTTCTAGCTGTGGGTCACAGCTCCCATACTTCTCCTGACGAAGACAAAATATTTTGTCGAAACGTTGAGAAAATAAAAAACTCCAACTGGCCGAAGTGTCTAATTTTTATATAAATAGTATTAACAGAGTATAATTTTTATGTTTATATTTTGCTATACTCTGTACACTTCCCTCTTTTTCTTATCTTTTGTTTGCCACCTATAGTTTGTTCTTGCATGAAATAAATTGTTGTCTCAATTTGGTCCGAAGTTGGTCTTTCCTAATTTTCCACGTGGCAATATGTTTAAAAAATATACAATTGAAAATAAACAATTTTGAAACAAAATTAATATCTATTTTATATCGTTTTCAAATAAGGTATAAAAACTGATGAGAGAATCGTCACATGTGTGTCTTTTGCCCATTGAGAATTAATATTGATGGAAAAACAAGGAAATAAGAATTAGAGCTCATACTTGTAATTTAATTCATACAAAATATAATAATTTGCAGGCTATCAATAATTCTAAAAATATACTCTTCATATTCACCAGAATATAATTTCAAAAATATTTTTTTTTTCAGGTAAATCTTTTTCAGGTCGGGGATACCTATATCTTAAAACTAATTTTTTTAAAATATATTTAAAGTCTCGAACTAAAAGAAAGTCAAATGAGAACAAATTGTTTCGAGAGTTGAGGAAGAGATAATTATCTGTTGTATATATATATTAATTCATTGTTACCACAGAGTGTTTGTAAGCTCACAGGTAAATAGGCGCTAACCGAAAAAAAAAGTTCCTGTGTTTTAATATTAGTTTCTCATTTTATATTTTGTTCTCTCTCTTGTAAATCAATAAATATAATGTTCGATTAAAATTCTTGGAATCAGTTTCATTAAAAATTCTAATTAAAGTCAACAATTGGTAGTAGAGCGTGGTTGTTTGATATAAAGCTCAAAAGCGAAAATATTTAATCTGAAGATTAAGCAAGAAGTTTATTCTGATCGGTAAACTGAAGCACTTATGAGAAGATTAAAGGTATTTATATAGATTAAGTTAAATTATATCTATATATTGTAATATTTATATAAATTAAAAATATATATTTGTATTTGAAATATATTGGTTTGTTTATTTTAATTCAAAAGGCGAAGATGGCTGAATATAATTTTTTATCTCAAACAAAAATTGACCATTAACCGGAACTAATTATCAAATTTGGGTGTTGAAAATCGGCGCAGTACTGAGAGGTATAAAATTATTTAAATGTGTAATTTCCGATCCAGAACCTGATATAGAAGACAAAAGTTCATGGAAGATTTGGAGTGAGAGAAATTATGAAGCAATTGCGATAATCATCACTACGTTGAGAAATGGACAAGCTGGAACGTTCATAGGAGGAACAAATGCGAAGAAAGTATAGGACTTACTGAGAAAAACATATATATATATATATACACAGGCAAATTGTTAGATAAAACTATTGATTTCGATGCACTAGCGCGCCATCTGTTATCAAATTATAAAACTATTCTAGACGCGTAATATTATTTTTAAAATAAAATAAAACAATTTATACTGCCCTTACTGCAATGGAAAAATTAAAGGGAGGGCCTGGCTCATCAGGGAGGGTTCACCACTGATGAGCCAGGCCCTCCCTTTAATTTTTCCATTGCAGTAAGGGCAGTAGAAATTGTTTTATTTTAAAAATAATATTACGCGTCTAGAATAGTTTTGTAATTTGAAAACTATTGATATAGGCTTAGAATTAAAGAACATTAGAATGAGAGGTAAAATGAAACTGTAGATGAATATATAACGAGGGCAAAAAAAATATTGCTGCTAGAATTTCATCATTAGGGCATCAATTTACCTTAAGAGAATTTTCATTTCATATTGTCAGAGGCATACATCCAAGGTATGAAATAATTGCTATTGTCTTAAGATCTAAGAGAAAGGCAACCGTACAGTTCAACAAACTCTAAGAGAAGAGGAGTCAAGAAGAAATATGAGATTAAATCAACCGGTTAAGAAAGGGCATGAACAAGTATACATAATTAAAGATAGAAAAGTTAAACAATTTCAGCCAAAAAAATGTTTTGTTTGTAAAAAAAAGGGACATCTAGCTAATGATTGCTGGTTTCGAGATAAACAGAAACAAGGGTATCAAAAGAAATAGACTCCTGATTATATAAATCACAAATACAGTAGAGAATATTCTAATAACCTAGTGGATTCTGTGAAAAGTGGATTTATTGAGCAAGCATCTGAAACATTTGTAAAAGAATTTGAAGATTCATCAGATGAGAGAAATGATAGAAATGAATACGTTTAGTAAGTTTAAGACATTTCCACGTACCCTTTTTACGAGAATGTTTCTCAGCTAATTTGGACCCATAATGAAATGCGAGAATTTAACTCTGCTTGTGAAATGCATACTGAATCCATTTAGGAGACATCAACGCAGATTGCCGTTGAAGAAAGTCAAAAATCTCATTCAGAAACTGAAGACTTGGATGAGTTGGGAGTCCCATATCTCTGGCTAGTTGTCTTGAAGAAAGCTCCTCAGGCCAGCAAGTACATCCAACCCTATGACTGTTCAAGACCTGCAGACGATGTCTCTAGGCCTGCAGACGATGCCTCTAAACCTGCAGACGATGCCTCTAAGCCTGCAGACGATACCTTTAGGTCTGCAGACGATGCCTCTAAACCTGCAGACGATGCCTCTAAGCCTGCAGACTATACCTCTAAGCCTGTAGACGATACCTCTAGGCCTGCAGACGATACCTCAAAGCCTGTAGACGATACCTCTAGGCCTGCAGACCATACCTCTAAGCCTTCAGACGATACCTCTAGGTCTTCAGATCTTCAACGAAATAAGAGACCTTCAAAAGAGTCTCATCACAGGAGTGATGAGAGGTCATGGAGGGGGAGTCTGTCGCATACCTCGACATATTTGCATAGTATTGTTTTGTTTTATATATTTTTACATGTTGTTTCTTATGAAAGGTTGATATATTTGCATGTCCGCGAGAAGCGCGATGTATATATATAGGTAAAGAGAATAATAAAGTTAGAGTTTCTATTGTTACATCATGATTAATGGCGTATTTCTTATATCATTTTTAATATATTTGAAATTTAAATTATATATTTATTTATTTTTATATTCTATGATATTGATTTAAAACAGATTATTTTTTAGATTATCATCATTTGTATTTAGGTACACGTGTGACTTCACTGCTCTCTTTGATGTGAGGAAATAAATAAATTATTCTGGAGGCCACTTAAAGTAGACTTATCTCATTATTCCCTTATATAAATTTGTAGGATGGTTGAAACACGCTCTGGTAAGATGCAAGACCCAGCACAGGAGAGAATCATGCCTGAAGAGTCTGCCAAGCCGCAACCTGGTGCAACAATTGGTAGAGATGCTAGTTCCGACCCAGTTGTCCTGAATCCCAACATCGACATCCCCAAGTTTGATGGAACGGAAGACCCTCGCCCATGGATTGAATCTCTTGAAGAAATTGGCTTCCTGTACCATTGGGCAGACTACATTATCTCTCGTTATGCTGCCATGAATATGATTGGTAGCGCCAAAACCTGGCTGAACCTACACAAGATAAGTTTCACCAGCTGGGAAAATTTCAAGAGCCGCCTAATTCAGGATTTTGCCTCAGACGCCAACAAAGAAGAAATGAAGATGAGGCTAAACAGAATGCAGCAGTGGAATGAACCTGCAATCAGGTTCGCAGAGGATATCCTTGTACTGTGCAACAAGGTCGACCCCCAAATGGAAGAAGAGACTAAAATAAACTGGGTTATTGGAGGGTTAAAGAAAGAATACTCTTTTGCCCTTCACCTAAACCCTCCTAAAAATACCAATGAAATTCTAGAAATTTGTAAAAATCTGGATTTGTTCGAAAATAATTACCAAGAACGTGCAGAAAAATCAAAAGCTCTTTATAATGGACCACGCTCTCCTCGTCCCCATCATCAAGAGCAATGGAAGAATGCTACGTCGTTCAGAAGACCATATCAGAACACCTCCAAGCCCCAGGCCCCCGCTCCGAGGTACTACCAGAACAAGCCTCTGCCCCAGGTATCTGCCCCTAGACGATCTTACACTCCCAATCCTGAGCCAAAACCGGTCTACCCAAGTAAAACATACAATAAGAATCCAAATTCAAATAGGAATAGGACAGAAGACGGGAGACCAATATGTTTCAAGTGTAACAAGCCAGGACACGTAGCGCGGTATTGCAGAGTCAGGTTTGTAAGAATTGTGGAAGAGGACCCCATAGTTACACAAGACAAGGTCGAAGAAGAAATCCGAATGGATAATGGAACTCAGAAGTCGAGACCTCTGCTCTACGCGGACGTAAGTAATAGCCCGTACTCGAGTATCCCTACAAGGAATAGATATGCCGCATTAGAAGATTTAAACTAAACATCGCGCCTGAGTCCGTCAATCAAAGCAAGTCGACCATAAATGGAATTAAAAAGTTGGACCCCAAATATAAAATGAACATTAACGTGGATAGAATCGGTATCTGCGAAGCTTTGATTGATACAGGCGCCGATCTTTCAGTGGTCGACCTTAATACAGCTCTAAACACAGGTCTTGAAATAATAAATCCTGATAAAATGTGCTCCGGACCCGATGGCAAAGAATTAGATATCGTAGGAAATATTATTTTAAATATAAAATTTGATGACAAAACAATCACACATCAATTTGTGATAATGAGAACACATTTGCGAATATTTATACTTGAACGTGATTTTCTTAAGAAAATGAACGCAAAAATTGATTGTCAGCGTGAAATAATCAAATATGACTTGACAGAAAATCGTGACGTAATCAAATATCAACAGAAGAAAATAAAAAGTGCAAAGGATGCCATTATACCAGAACTTTCTATTAAATTGATTAATGCATTTGTAGAAGCAGAGGATGGCGAATACATCATCGAGGAGAACCATAAAATGTTTCAAACAAATGGACTTCGACTAGCGAGAAGCTTAATAAATGTTGTGAATAAGGAAACATATATCTGGATAACAAACCCTTACCCTCGACCATTAAAAATATTAAAAAACCAAACATTGTGCTTTGGAAGCCAGCCAGCCGAAGTGAATCTTGTGGAAGAAAGTGAACAAAAAGAGCATGAAGAACCCCAATTTCAGATAAACGAAAATTTAGCATATAAGGAAAAGGAGCAATTGAAACAAGTTTTGGAAAGGTACGAGGATTTGTTTTCGTCGGGATTAGGAAGATCCAACTTAGCGAAACATCGGATCGATACAGAAGGCGCGAAACCGATCAAACACAAGCCGTATAGGGTGAGCGCGAAAGAGCGAGAAATCATAAAAGAACAAATTGATGAAATGCTCAGAGACGGCATAATTAGACCATCCTCGAGTCCATGGTCCTTCCCTGTAATCTTGGTCAAGAAGCGAGATGGTAAGTACAGATTTTGCGTTGACTACAGAAAATTGAATGATGTAACAGTGAAGGATGTTTACCCAATTCCCAGAATTGATGAAGTATTGGATACACTTCAAGGATCCAAATACTTTTCAGCAATTGACCTTAAATCAGGATATTGGCAAGTAGAGGTTGAGGAGAAAGATAAAGAAAAGACAGCCTTCACTACAGCACATGGCCTATATGAGTTCAACGTAATGCCCTTTGGTCTATGCAATGCCCCTGCTACATTTGAGAGGAACATGGAAAATATGCTTGGTAATCTTAGATGGCAAATTTGCTTATGTTATCTAGATGACGTAATCATTTATAGCTCGGATTTTTCAACACATCTCAAAAGAATAGAAGCTGTTTTAAAATGTTTTCGCGAGGCTAATTTAAAATTGAACAACAAAAAATGCCAATTTGCTTTCGAAGAACTGGAGATTCTTGGCCATATAACTAATCAACATGGTATAAAACCAGCGGAGCATAATATCAAGGCTATTAGAGATTTTCCTCGGCCCAAAAAGATAAAAGAAGTTCAATCATTTTTAGGAATGTGCTCATATTATAGAAAATTTATCAAAGGTTTTTCAAAAATTGCCGATCCATTAACCAGTCTTATAAAAAAGAATGTACCTATTACCTGGACAGAAAATCAAGAAAAAGCATTTCAAACCCTTAAAGTAGCATTGATAAATCCTCCAATCTTAGGGCACTTTGACCCGAATGCAATTACTTACATTCATACTGACGCATCTAACATCGGCCTGGGTGCAACATTAGTCTAAAAGTTCGGCGATAAAGAAAAAGTTATCTCATATTTAAGTCGAACACTGAGCAAACCTGAGCAAAATTATTCGACTACCGAAAAAGAATGTCTAGCTGTTGTGTGGTCAATGTCCAAGTTACGACCCTACCTATATGGAAGGCACTTCAAAATCGTAACTGATCATCACGCACTATGCTGGCTTAAGAATCTGAAAGATCCGACCGGCCGATTAGCACGATGGGCACTGAAGATTCAGGAATATAATTTCGAAATTATACACAAATCGGGTAAAAAACATCTGGACGCTGATGGTCTATCTAGAGGACCCTTACCTGAAAACGAATGGGACGAAGATTATGAAAGACTATTTCTGAATCAAATAATAGACGAAAAGGATGATTTTATTGAGAATATTAAGGAGAACCTTAGTGGAAACAAGCGTTCAATTACACAGAACTTCAAAGAAGAAAATGGGTGTCTCTACAAGAAAAATCCAAATCCTGAAGGTAGGGCATGGTTGCTGGTAGTGCCAAAGAAGAGAAGGAAGGAAGTCACGAGTGAATACCACAACCATATGCTGAATGGCCATCTGGGCGTAGCCAGAACCACTTACCGATTGAAGAATAAATACTATTAGCCTTCCATGTTGAAAGATGTTTCAGAATTTGTAAAGACGTGCCATCTTTGCCAAAGTCGGAAAGGTTCAAATCACTTGCCTTCTGGACTTCTACAACCTATTCCCCCAGCTAACTACCCTTTTGAAAGAATCGGAATTGACTTTGTTGGCCCCTTGCCACCAACGAAAAGAAGAAGGAAGTGGATAATTGTGTTGACTGATTATTATACCAAGTATGCTGAAACAAAGGCAGTATCAGAAGCAACCGTGAAAGAAGTCTCTACATTTTTAATCGAACATATTATTTTACGTCACGGGGCCCCAAAATTTCTTATTAGCGATAGAGGTTCACAATTCACTAGCAATTTGATGAAGGAGGTAATGAAAATGTGCAAAGTGAAACACTGCTTCACAACGAGCTACCACCCCCAGACTAACGGACTAACGGAACGGCTAAATAGAACTTTAATCAATATGATCAGCATGTATGTGAACACAGACCAAAAGAACTGGGATGAAATCCTCCCTTTTATCACCCACGCGTATAATACCACGATTCAAGAAACCACAGGCTACTCTCCATTTTTCCTGTTGTTTGGAAGGGAACCCATGTCCCTCTTAGACGACGAGAATATCCCAACGGACAGTAACATGGACGATTACGACGAATATATAGAAAACTACTTAGATAAAATAGCAAGGACGAGACAGGTAGTCATTAACAACACAGAGAAGACTCAGGAAAGAATGAAAAGAAACTATGACAAAAAACACAATGAGAAAATCTATGAACCAGGACATTTAGTGGCAGTTTGGACACCAGTCAGGAAAATCGGAAAATGTGAAAAACTATTGAGAAAATATTTTGGCCCATATCGAATATTAAAGAAGCTGTCTAACGTAAATTACTTAATTGAGCCGAAAGATAATCCTGGCCAAGACCCATTGATTGTCCATGTCTCAAGACTCAAACCCTATTTTGAGAGAATTGATGAGGTAACTCACGAGGACGTGACGACCTCTGGAGAGGGGGAAGTGTTACATCATGATTAATGGCGTATTTCTTATATCATTTTTAATATATTTGAAATTTAAATTATATATTTATTTATTTTTATTTTCTATGATATTTATTTAAAACAGATTATTTTTTAGATTATCATCATTTGTATTTAGGTACACGTGTGACTTCACTGCTCTCTTTGATGTGAGGAAATAAATAAATTATTCTGGAGGCTACTTAAAGTAGACTTATCTCATTATTCCCTTATATAAATTTGTAGGATGGTTGAAACACGCTCTGGTAAGATGCAAGACCCAGCACAGGAGAGAATCATTCCTGAAGAGTCTGCCAAGCCGCAACCTGGTGCAACACTATTGTCATAGATCTTCTCATATTCATTCTTACTCGTTCTTATAATATAGAACATTACAATATGTATATACAAGATGTTTAGCAACAACAACTTGTAATGTACTTTGTACAAACTGAGGATAAATAAATAAAACTCTGTAATAGATTAAGAGGTTGAGCTAAAGCAAAAGGTCTAAACGTCTAAAATCGAGATAGATGTAACAGTACCAAAACAACAAGGTCTAAAGATGGAAACTGCCACGGCACCAGTTTAGAATTTCACCAGACGATCCACGCCCCTGTCGCTTCTGCTGTAATGCAATACTTCTTTTCACGGGAAAGATATATAAGGCCCCCGTCATAACCTATAAATACAGTCACTTCACCATCTGCGCGACCCTCGTCGGTTCTACCCCAGGTCCACCTCATCCACCATGTAGACCAGTAAGAACTCATCCATCTCATTCTTTCGCTCCTAGCTCAACTTTTATCTGTTCACGGAACTTTCTTAGCGCAACTGTGTCTTCGTTTTTGTGTGGACATTCCCAAGCTTTCCGCTATCTTCTCATGATCGCCATTTTTTTAAAACAAATGTTTCAAACCAACCATTTAGATTTCTTCGAGAATCTCACAAATCTCACCAACGCCTTAATCACAACACACAACATACATTAAACATTTTACATGTTAATTGATATCACCAATTAAAAAAAACTTGGTTAAGTCTGATTTATAACGGAAAAGAGATATAATTATCTACATATCACCTTTTTGGATAAACTAAAATATTGTTCAATTTTACACTACTTAACATTTATCTAATCATTAATGACCTTTAATTATATTCAAATTTTTGTATAAAATCTTTAAATTTTTATTTTTTTACCTTTCAATTGTATAATCAAATTTTTAATCCAACATGATTTAAAAAAAAACCTAAATCAAATTTACTTTTATTTTTTATGATATTATTTTAGTATAAAATAAAAGGATTTAAAAGCGCGAATGTTTCTTTTATACATAAAACGAACTTCTACTGTCCTTACTGCGATGAAAAATATATTGGGAGGGCTTGGCTCATCAGTGGTGAACCCTCCCAGCGGTTTCGTCAATTTAATCCACCAGACCGCTTCTCAGAGCTCTAATACTGTATTGGATCATTCTGCTTTTATATGCTACACTGAAGGATGGAATCTTATAAATGGTTTTTAAGTAAACTATGGACATAAGCTTATAGGACAGTAGAATTACATTCAAATATTTGCTTCGAGCAATGCTCTTCAGCAAACTATAAAGACAAGGCCATTAGGAATAAATTAACACAAAGCAATAACGCGCCATCTATACATATAAAATAAAAGGATTTAAAAGCGCGAATGTTTCTTTTATACATAAAACGAACTTCTACTGTCCTTACTGCGATGAAAAATATATTGGGAGGGCTTGGCTCATCAGTGGTGAACCCTCCCAGCGGTTTCGCCAATTTAATCCACCAGACCGCTTCTCAGAGCTCTAATACTGTATTGGATCATTCTGCTTTTATATGCTACACTGAAGGATGGAATCTTATAAATGGTTTTTAAGTAAACTATGGACATAAGAGCTTATAGGACAGTAGAATTACATTCAAATATTTGATGCTCTTCAGCAAACTAGAAAGACAAGGCCATTAGGAATAAATTAACACAAAGCAATAACGCGCCATCTATACATATAAAATAAACGGATTTAAAAGCGCGAATGTTTCTTTTATACATAAAACGAACTTCTACTGTCCTTACTGCGATGAAAAATATATTGGGAGGGCTTGGCTCATCAGTGGTGAACCCTCCCAGCGGTTTCGCCAATTTAATCCACCAGACCGCTTCTCAGAGCTCTAATACTGTATTGGATCATTCTGCTTTTATATGCTACACTGAAGGATGGAATCTTATAAGTGGTTTTTAAGTAAACTATGGACATAAGCTTATAGGACAGTAGAATTACATTCAAATATTTGCTTCGAGCAATGCTCTTCAGTAAACTATAAATACAAGGCCATTAGGAATAAATTAACACAAAGCAATAACGCGCCATCTATACATATAAAAAAAAGGATTTAAAAGCGCGAATGTTTCTTTTATACATAAAACGAACTTCTACTGTCCTTACTGCGATGAAAAATATATTGGGAGGGCTTGGCTCATCAGTGGTGAACCCTCCCAGCGGTTTCGCCAATTTAATCCACCAGACCGCTTCTCAGAGCTCTAATACTGTATTGGATCATTCTGCTTTTATATGCTACACTGAAGGATGGAGCTCTGAGAAGCGGTCTGGTGGATTAAATTGGCGAAACCGCTCGGAGGGTTCACCACTGATGAGCCAAGCCCTCCCAATATATTTTTCATCGCAGTAAGGACAGTAGAAGTTCGTTTTATGTATAAAAGAAACATTCGCGCTTTTAAATCCTTTTATTTTATATGTATAGATGGCGCGTTATTGCTTTGTGTTAATTTATTCCTAATGGCCTTGTCTTTATAGTTTGCTGAAGAGCATTGCTCGAAGCAAATATTTGAATGTAATTCTACTGTCCTATAAGCTTATGTCCATAGTTTACTTAAAAGCCATTTATAAGATTCCATCTTTCAGTGTAGCATATAAAAGCAGAATGATCCAATACAGTATTAGAGCTCTGAGAAGCGGTCTGGTGGATTAAATTGGCGAAACCGCTGGGAGGGTTCACCACTGATGAGCCAAGCCCTCCCAATATATTTTTCATCGCAGTAAGGACAGTAGAAGTACGTTTTATGTATAAAAGAAACATTCGCGCTTTTAAATCCTTTTATTTTATATGTATAGATGACGCGTTATTGCTTTGTGTTAATTTATTCCTAATGGCCTTGTCTTTATAGTTTGCTGAAGAGCATTGCTCGAAGCAAATATTTGAATGTAATTCTACTGTCCTATAAGCTTATGTCCATAGTTTACTTAAAAACCATTTATAAGATTCCATCCTTCAGTGTAGCATATAAAAGCAGAATGATCCAATACAATATTAGAGCTCTGAGAAGCGGTCTGGTGGATTAAATTGGCGAAACCGCTGGGAGGGTTCACCACTGATGAGCCAAGCCCTCCCAATATATTTTTCATCGCAGTAAGGACAGTAGAAGTTCGTTTTATGTATAAAAGAAACATTCGCGCTTTTAAATCTTTTTATTTATATGTATAGATGGCGCGTTATTGCTTTGTGTTAATATATTATTTTAGTATTGCAAAACATTTAATTGTTTCAAAAATCATTTTTATTTTCTTAATTATTATATCTTTTATTTAGTACATGCTTGATTTTGTCCACTTATACTTTTTTTTACCCGCAATCATATTTCTATATTTTTATTCACTATATTTTATTTTTTAAAATACCTTTATTATATGACAATGTTTATCATCAACTATCGGGCAAACAACAATCTTTTTCATCAATCATATTCTTTAACCAATTCCCTATACTTTATCATCACTATCTTTTCAGCCATTGCTTCACTTCATTGTAGAAAAACGAGAGCACTGCTTGGCAATTTTTTTTATTTCGTAATTTTAACAAACTCTTTAAACACAGTTCCCCAGATTTAAAAATCCCAACTTCTGGCCTGAACACGCTTCAAGAGTTAATTTCAATCATCCGCAGAGCATAATCACCAACGCATGCACAAAGCGTTCACCTTTTTTAACTTTCAACTTTTTTCAGCTCCAGCGGACCACATTCAACCTTTGATTTCGAGTCAAGTCAGACCACCTATGTCGCTACAACAATTCTACTTATCGCATGGCTCTATTTCACTCCTTTTCCAATTATATTTATGAACAACTATTTCTTCAACCTTTTAACCCAATAACCCTAAAATTGTAACAAAGCACTGTAACCCTTATATAGAATCGCAAGTGAAACATTGCCTAGGAAGACGCTCAAGTCTATTACTTCGCTTTGCACCTGGATCTAAGTATTTGGTTTACATGTGCACTCCTAACAATTGCATATTCTTTAACCCTTAACCCTTTCTAACGCCCGCCAATCATACCTTAGAATTTTAAATTCTCTTTCACATAATCATATCATTATGTATTTAATTTACACCACGGTTTTATCTGAAAAAATTATCATTTTATATAACAATTTTATAACTTTTATAAAAAAATTACATATATTTTCTCACAATGAGTATCTTTTTTATTTAAAAAACGCTAGCTTTCAATTATTGTAAGCCCGTTGAAGAACGAATAACGCTTGAAAGCTAGCGTTTTTTAAATAAAAAAGATACTCATTGTGAGAATATAATTGTAATTTCAATACTTTTTCACAATTTTATCATGAATGGAAAATTATAACTTTTTAATATATATTGTGTGTGTGTGTGTGTGTGTGAACAAGCTTTATTTTTTATTATTTTCAGATATATCCAAACAAATAATCTTGTTATAGCCCTTTTTAACCCTCACAGTTTAAATTAATTAAAATAAATTTTAATTACTTACCTGTGTTAGAGAGGCTTTACCCGCTTAAACCGGATATACCCTTTCACTCCCGGGGCCCATCTATGGTAATTTAAACCAACAACCCCATCAATTCTGTCACCGTTTGCTTTTGTGAATGGAATAAATACCCAAATATGGCCATCTCTCATGACCATCGGTGGTTCATTGGTAGAATGCTCGCCTGCCACGCGGGCGGCCCGGGTTCGATTCCTAGCCGATGCATTTTTTTTACAATTTTTAAAACTCATTTATATTATTATTAATATATACAGTTATCAGCGTCATAATCAAGCAACAATTCTTGATCAATTCTGTCACCCTTTGCTTTGTGAATGGAATAAATACCCAAATATGGCCATTTCTCATAACCATCGGTGGTTCAGTGGTAGAATGCTCGCCTGCCACGCGGGCGGCCCGGGTTCGATTCCCGGCCGATGCATTTTTTTTTTACAATTTTTAAAACACATTTATATATTATACAAGAATGACATCCACGGCGCCAATTTATAATTGTAACGAATAGTATTTGAATAAAAGCATTTAATTGGGTAAAACCCGTTCGTTGCCCAGGTCATTAGGCTAGTATTGTATATAACTTATAACAAGATTTTTATGTTGTATAATTGACACATCTGTAAATGAATATACGCATGATTGACATATCATCATATGTAATGTACTTTTTAAAAACTGAGAATTAATAAATAAAACTCTGTAATAGATTAAGAGTTGAGGTAAAGCAAAAGGTCAAAACGTCTAAAATCGAGATAGATGTAGCAGTCCCAAAACAACAAGATCTAAAGATGGAAACTGCCACGGCACCAGTTTAGAAATTCACCAGACGATCCAGGCCCCTGTCGCATCTGCTGTAATGCAGTACTTCTTTTCACGGGAAAGATATATAAGGCCCCTGTCTTAACCTATAAATACAGTCACTTCACCATCTGCGCGTGCCCTCGTCAGTTGTACCCCAGGTCCACCTCATCCACCATGTAGACCAGTAAGAACTCTTCCATCTCCATCTTTCGCTCCTAGCTCAACTTTTATCTGTTCACAGAACTTTCTTAGCGCAACTGTGTCTTTGCCTTTGTGTGGACATTCCCAAGCTTTCCACTCTGCCTCGACCACGACTGCCTGTACTCTGTGAGAACTTTTAAAGGTCTTACAAGGTGCAGAGAGGTACTGGAAAACTCTCCGTCCTGACTGTTCCTCTCGGTTAACACAGTATAGCGAGAGTCAACAGGATCTCATCACATATATATTTTGAAAATAATTTATTTAATCCAATATATGCCTTTTATTATCTAACTTATATATATATATAAACCTATAAATTAGATAATAAAAAGGCAAATTTTAGAAAAATCTAAATTTGAAAAGGCATATATTGGATTGAATAAAATATTTTTTTGCCTATATTTCGGTTGGCCAAACGCCAACCTTTATCAAGCCATTACATTTTTGTATAAACAAACTCAGTGCCGCATAGTGTTATAATACGCATATATGTAACAAGTGCTAACTAGAAGCAGAACCAAAGAAAAGTAAATAAAAAAATAAGTAAATAGTCTACTATTTGCAGCAGCACAAAATTCATATTGTTACGTCGTACCCAGACGCTATTCGTGTACTTTGTCTATTCAGGATGCCACAAAGATACACATGTGAGTTCGAAGGGATTTCAGCTAAAGTTAACGCTTTATTGTATCTCACTTAACAGGAGGAATACAACAGTGGGACTTGCCCTCAACCTCCTCGTCAGAAGAATCCTTGGCGCCGTGGACGTCCTCTTGTGAAGCTTTCCGCTCCACACTATACACATGCAGCCTGGCCCATACCGCCTTGTAGGTCGTTCCGATCTCAGTCTCTCCTGGCACGCCCGGAGGCAAGTCGCCACGTCTTCTCCTTGCCGCAGATGTAACCAGACTCTGTCCTCCCCCACACAGAAATGCTGCTTTTAGCGCATGCTACATGGCTGCGGTGGCCGCTATAGTCCACCCCTCTTTCCCCAACTTTACTTTGGAATCTTGGTCTTGTCATCCATGTTACACTGCCCCCTTCCCAATCCTTTTCGTCCCGAAAAGGATTGATTTCACCAGCGGCGTTGATCGGCGGCCCTTTGATCTCCCTGACCTCTCTTGCCACATGAGGCTCGTCACCCTCCCAGAAGCGTAGCTGCAGATTAGCGCCAACCCTTGTTTGCAGAACCACATCCCATCTCGGGTTTACTTTACACTCTTAATCATTACCGACGCCATTGATTGGTCTGGCTGTCTAGCACAGGGCGGTGGCTCTCCACATGATGGCGGCCATATTTCACTGCCCACGATACTTTCATTAGATGTTTTGGTTTCTTCTTCAAAACACTCTGTAGCCGCAATGTACATTTCTAAATGGTTGTTATCTTTTGTATTGCGCTTTCTCCGCTTCCTTCAACGACGGGGCTGTAGACCACCGATTTTTAAGGTGGATTCGCCCACCTGATCCACGCTGTCCATATCGTGGCCTCCCATCATGCATTCGTTCATGTTAAACTCCCATAGGTGGTCGGGAACGTTCCTTTCTTCTTTCGGTGTCCCATTCTCTTGCACTAGAAGCTCTCCTTTTCCAAACCCCTCAAACCTGGGTCTCTTCGTGCCGACCCCGCACAGGGCTGCGAATTTCTTAAACCTTCTGGAAGTGTCGGACCCCGTGGTAGTCTCAACGTCGGTAGAACTTTTCCTAGGCAGTGGCTGTTTGATATGCACCTCGTCGGGCGAAGGAATAAAGATGATAGGTACACATTCTTGGCACATCTTTTCAGCTTATATTGCAGACCACGGCGCTGACACATTGCGCGCGACTTCCGCGTCACAGACATTGTCGTCGGACTTCCATAGAGCATCCAATGCTCTATCCCGTTCAGTCGAGACGCCGGCTCCAACTTCGGGGTGCTTCGACCATCTAGCCTTGTCGCACTTACACGGAGCACCCAGCTCCGTCCCGCCCAGTTGGATCGCCGCTGTAGTCCCTGACAGTCTGTCACTGTAGCAGAAGTCAGCCACGCCGTTGCACTGCAGCTCACCAAGATCGTTGTTGTTCTCATGGAGTATTTCAGAAAAAATCCCAGGGGTTGAATTTCCACACTGTATATCACCCGGAGGGCATACTCCTTCCGTCCGCTTGATTTGGTTCGAATCACTCGTGCCACAGCCGTTGCGGAGGCGATAATCTCGTCCTCCTCCGCTACACAACCAGTCTGGATAATTTCCTGCTGTCGACATTCTTCGGACTTCTGGATCACGGGAGAATCTTCTAGCGTATATTCTGTCAGTCCACTTACGACGTCTCCCGACGTGATGGTCTTTGTTTTGATGGTATTGCCAGGATCTTCATCACCTGGACTCGTCTTTTGTCCCCTCAGACTTTGAATACGCGGGCGTTGGTTGCTGTTATTTATTTTGAAAAGCCATCAGGATTTTATGGCGGTAGTACATTGAACTTAACTTCGCAAGACATGGGTGTGGCGGAAGGTTTGACATTCCGATTATGCTCGAGTCGGCTCAATCAAGATTCCAATGTATATTCCCTTCTTTAATCGATCTAACGTCTTCTCCGAACTCATCTACTTTCTGGTTTATCAGAGCGAGCAGTTTCTTGAAATTTTCAATATCAAGGTCGGTTAGTTTTCCATTTTTCTTTTTTATATCAGCGTAAAATAAAATCTTCAATTAAAATTAACTAAGCTGCAACCCCACATTTGACACCAAATGTTACTTCGTACCTAGACGCTATTCGTGTACTTTGTCTACTCAGGATGCCACAAAGATACACATCCCTTTGTAGGTCGATCCGATGTCAGTCTCTCCTGGTACCGCCTTGTAGGCAAGACGCCACATATTCTCCTTGCCGCGGATGTTACCAGACTCTGTCCTCCCTTACACAGGAATGCTGTTTTTAGCGCCTGCTAGATAGCAGCGGGGGCCGCTAGAGTCCACCCCTCTTTCCACAACTTTACTTTGGAATCTTGGTCTTGTCATCCATGTTACAATATATATAGCTAAAAGAATAGTACAAAGTGCTGACTAATGGAAGTAGCACCAATATGTACAGCGGAAATCGGTATATACGCGTATATAAAAAAAGTAACTTACTACGCGAGGTGTCAGGAGCTTCTTGTAGGCGTCGAGGAGGTAGGCTTCTGTTCTTCGAGAAGGCTTCAAATTAAACTGATAAGAACAGATATAAAACCTTCTATTGAACTATTCCAAAAAGATACAAGTTCAACATAGATCCTAAAAAAAAAAACAATATTATAAAAATCTACAAATTAAATATAGAATAATGAATGCAAATAGATTATGGTACAAAGGGTTCTTCTTCTGGTCCTCCGGATCTGGGCGGAAGGTCCTCTTGCGGGAAGTTCCAACTCTTTTTTCTTCGGGTTGGCATTTCCTCCAGACCCTGAGGGGTTTTACCGCCCCAACTCGGTATGGGTAGGCCTTTCCTTCAAACCCGGTGTGGGTATACCGCCACGACTCGGTGGTAGGTGAGGCCCATAGCCTCCATAGGGCCTTAGGAAAGAAGAGGAGTCCGCTGGAACCGGTCAGGACCACAGGGATGTCGCTTTGGAAATACACAGGGTGAGCACATAAAAGGAGGAGCATAAACCGGTTAGTACTGTTTTTGGCTGGGTATATGCTCCATGTAGATATCCCTGGACCACTTGATCGTTACCGCACATATGATAATCCGCATTACTGTGGAATATCGTGGAAAAATGTCAAGTGCCCGCAGGAGCTTCTCGTTCTTGTTGTCCCATCCACCGAGTAGCCCAACGAGGAAGGCGCCCAGGAAGACCTTCCACCCTTTCTCTCGCAGTTTGTTCGCAAGGGGAGTATACTTACTAATCTTTCTCTCCCTCGCATCTTTGAAGGCCACGAAGCGGTTCTCAAATGGTATCGCCACGTCTATGATGGTGATCCTTTTCTTCTCCTCCTCTGTCACCACTATATCCGGGCGAAGGTTTGAGGAAACCTCAGAGATTCTTTGATTAATTCTTGTGAGTCCCTGCAATCTCATGGTCTTTTTAAAACGTTCGACGATGTTGTGGTGCCTCTTGTTGACCGCAACGGAGTGTTGGCGGCAGTGTTTTATTTCATCCAATTGGCCGCAAACTCTGCAAAGATTGTCCTCAGAGCCAATATTTTTGGCTCAGTTCAGCGGAGTCACTTCCAGGTGTCTTCTTCTTTTCCCTCATAGATGGTGCGCTCTTTTGGGCCCGATGTTCTACTGTTGAGCAACCCTGGTGGTGTTTGGCGCTTCTGCAGGTCTTTGAAGCTTTGTAGGCAGACCGTGCAGGCAAAAATAGCATTGTTGATCTTGTGGAAAACATGGCGGTGCTTCACCAGATCGTTGTGTTTCTTGCAAACACCGCTGCGGGTTACTCCCGCCATCCCGTAACACTCGGGACATTTGAAGACTTCGGAAAGCGGGAAAGGCATCCTAAACGGGTCACTAAGAGCAGGGGCATGTATCTGTTGGTGGTTCACATTTGTTTGTGTACCTGGCGTGTGGTGTCGAAAGGGCTTACCACCAGGACATCGCGCGGCGTGTTTATGTCACGTGTCACAAATTGTGTATCAGCGGCCTGGTTGTTATTACCAGGAGGTACACAAACCTGGTCACTTAAAACAACAAGGTATGCAGAAAAATGCGCAATGAAATGGCCAAAATCGTCGATGTGAGTGGCAGAAAAAAGATCGCATGCCACGTGACCAAACAGTCAAGGGTGCGGTAACCTGGTCGATCGCCGGGCCGCGCGGTTCCTCGCTGGTCCCCGAGTCACGTTACCGCGCAGGCGCGATTACCGCTACGTTAAGCGCGAGACCTGGCGAAACGGAAATCTCATCAGCAGCGCTGTCCCGATTACAGGGCCCTGCGAAAGAGCTAGGCGACCCGTCGGTGCCCAAAATGTCCGACTTACCTTTTAAACCGCCTTGAGCCAGGTGCTCACCCAAATGTGAAGGTGGTTCCCACGTTTGGGAGTGAGCCGCCCTCTTAACCCATTGGGGGTTGCTTGTGGGCAGCTCGACGTCTTGGGGTTCCTCTGGGGCTTGGGGTATCACTGGGGCTTGCGGCTGGTCGATTCTTGAGGTTTTAGAGGTACCCAATACCAGACCAGTCTGCAGCGGAGGTGGAGTAAATTCCAAGGGGGTCCGGAGTGTCCAAAACCTGGGGTTAATCCATCAAAAGACTGTGAGATTGTATTCTTTAGAATATTAACAGCACGACAGATAAACTTTGAACTTAGCCAGAAAGTCTAAAAGCGGTATTCTATATATCGATACTAGCCGAATGACCCGGGCAACGCCCGTGTTTTACCCGATTGAATGTTTTGATTCAAATACTATTTGTTACAATTATAAATTGGCGCCTTAAATAAATGCATATGTTAGTTAATAACTATAGCCTATGTGCTTTATCCGTCTATGTACTGTTGGCTTCCGTAGGCGTCTCTTACAGGGAAAAAGAAAGAGAGGATTCCATTTGGTTATTAACTAATATATGCATTTATTTAAGGAGCGACCCGCTCCAACACAATAATTACATAAACGAAAAGGCGAGTGGGGGGGGGGGGGGGGGGGAGGGGGGAGGGCGAAGGTGGCGTGATCGTAGCCAACCAATAGGAGGGCGCCATTCCAAAAAAAAAAAAAAGCAAACGGTAACAGAGATGAAAACTGATGACTGATTGTTGATTAGGAGATGAGGAATGACGCCCGTAACTGTATATAGAATGACCTGGTTTCGTATGTATTCTGCTCGAGTGAATGTTTTGCTGTTAATCTTGTACGAGCCTACTAAAAATGATGGTCTGGCTTTCCCCATGGTTTGCTTTAGAAAATATTCTTGAGAGAAATTTTTTTCCGACAATCAAATATGATAGAGCAATATTGTCATTACTATTTTCGAACTAAACAAATATTTATACCATATACTTGGTTAATTTAACATTTTCTTTGTTAGAAATTCGACGAAAAACTCTTCCAGATTCATTTATTTTTTATCCTGGGTTAATATATCAGCCAAATTAATTACGTATTGAAGACGTGCATAGCCGACAAACACACACACACATATATGCATATTTTTTAAATAAAAAGGAATATATTGGATCAAAATATCATTTATTTTACCAATATTTCAGTTTGCTGAACGCCAACTTTATCAAGGTATTATAACATTTTAAATATGTCAACAACAAACTCAGCGCCACACAACGTCAATAGAAATAAGTTTTAAAATATTTCTGCTTATATTCAATGGGGAGAAAAAATGGAATATATCGAAGTTGTTCCTGACCAGATGCAAGTCCTCAATCCCATCCTTATCGTTTTATTCAAACTTACAGAAACCGCTAATTTTACTAAAATAATCTGCAGTATGAACCCTGAATTGAACGAAATGGAAAATGATATCCATGTTTTGTTTAGCATGAAATCGAATAAGCCCCACCACAACATAGTTCTTAGGGTTTCTCCAAAGGTTTACCGAATCCTTAAAAATATGAATAATAAATTATATACTGACTTTGAACGCTGTTTTGTGGAAGATAAGATTCTGGTAAAACAATGTCAGAAATGCCTTCAATTTAATCCCAACCATAAATTGGCCGATTGTACTAACGTCGAGATATGCAAATTATGCGGCGCGCAAGGAATTCATGACTGTTCAAAAATTTGCAATTGTTATAACTGTCTAAAACATCCTAAATTTAGAAACTCGCCGAATCATAGAGCTAATTCCTCGGACTGTCCTCTATACAAAATACAGATAGACAGAATTATCCAACGAACGAGATATGATCCAACCGACAATTAGGCAAATTTCGCAGCTAAGATTTTTGTTTATTTAGTTTGAATATCATGCAGGGAAAAGGAATTAAATGTTTACAACAAAATGTAAGAAAAAGTATCTTGGCACTGAATGAGCTTCAAGCTTCTATAAAAGACAACCCACCAGATATCATCCTAATACAGGAACCTTATCTGATTGATAGAGATGTAATTTTCGATTTGGAATCTCAAATAGTGCATTCAACGACAGATGAACAAATTTATACTGCAACGATCTTTATGAATAAGAGTTTAAAATTTAATAAAATCAATAAATTCACAAACTCCTTTTGTACAACCACTTCTTTAAATTCAGCAAAATCAAATACTATTATCGCAAACCTTTATATACATCCACATAGATTTAATGACACTCATAGAAAATTTATCCAAGAGCTTCTGGAGACCTACAATCAACAACCTATTATACTATGTGGTGACTTTAATTCTAGACACCCAGTCTGGTTTGATCCGACAACAAACTCCAATGGTTTCAAATTCCACTCCATCATAGATGAACATAACCTATTTATTCATAATCTTAAGATACCCACCTGCCGAAATTCTAGCTTTATAGATCTTACGATTTCAAACAAAAAATCAATAGGTTTGGTACAAAACTGGAAGACGACTATATTGACGCACATTTCAGATCACGTAGCAATAACCTTTGACATTTATCACAATTTTAACAGGCAAAGGACAGTTCAAAACTCAACATGGAAATTTATAGAAAAAGATGCTGATTGGAAAACATTTACCGAAAAAATAGCAATACAAGACGTAGATAATATTATCACCATGATAAACCACGCGTCAAACATCAAAGATATTGACAACATTGTAAAGACTCTCACACAAATAATTAAAGAGGCAGCTTATCTGTCACTAAATGTCAAGACAAGAAGCGGAAATCATAAAACAAATACATACTGGTGGGATGGGAAGCTGGAGAAAATGAAAAACGATTTCCACTATATTAGAAATTTGTATTACCGACATGGAAAGGTCCTTGAAAAGACCTATAAATCAATGAGAAATAAATATTTAAATAAAAGTAAAAAGGCAAAAAGAGCGAGTTGGAGAATTTTTATAGAAGAAAGTCATTCAAATAACTCATTTGGTAATGCTTATAGGATATTCAAGTCATTGAGATCGAAAAATAGAAATTTAGGATTACCACTAATAGATAATTTACCAGATCATTTAAAGACCGACAAAATAAAAAGTTTAATGAACGATCTATTTCAGGATGATATTGGAGGTTTGGATAAAGATGATCATATTTTGATTAGAAATTATACGCCTGAATATAAAAATAAAAGTAGTGTTTATATCGAATCTAAGGAAATAGAGGAAACAATTTTAAAAACAAATATTAAAAAAGCACCGGGCCCTGATTACATTAGTAACAATATGATTAGACAGGCTAAAATAAAAATAATCCCAATTCTGCATAAATTATTCAATAAATGTATAGAAATGGGATATTATCCGGATGAATGGAAAAAATCATTCTTAAAAATAATTCCAAAACCAGGCAAAACGAATTATGAAATAAATAAAAGTTATAGACCTATATCATTGACATCTAATCTATCTAAAACATTTGAGAATATAATAAAAAATAAATTAAGTAACTATTATTTAGAGAATAATTTAATGAGCTCAAGGCAGCATGGTTTTATGAAATCTAGATCAACAATTACTGGAATGGATAAAATTATAGAAACTATATTGAAACATAAACAAAAAGAATTGACTTCCTTGATAGCTATAGATATTGCGGGTGCATTCGACAATGCATGGTGGCCTGCTATTATAAATAGAATGGATAATGATGATGTTCCTTCAGATTTAATACGGATCATAAAATCTTATTTGAATAATGAAAGGGAGGTGAAATTTACATACGAATCAGAAACTTTTTATAAGAAACTAACTAAAGGATGTCCACAGGGTGGACCTTTATCTCCACTTCTATGGAATATTTTGCTAAATGATTTGTTGATAAATTTTGATTCAATGAATGCAGATATTATATGTTATGCAGACGACGTTACAATAATTTGCTGGAATAAGACTATTGAAGGACTAAAAACCGCAAGTGAATACACCTTAAATTATGTGATCCAATGGTGTAATAGAAATAAATTAACGATCAGTACAGAGAAGACTAATATGCTATACCTACATAACAGACAAAAAATACCTATTAAGGTTAATAACAATATAATAATGCCGGTCAAGCAAGTAAAAATTCTGGGAATGAAATTTTCTAATCACAAATGGAAAAACAAAGTTAACTTTACACCGCATGTTAATGATATTCTGTGTAAGGCAGGACGTATGAAAAATTTATTATGTTCACTAAGTGGCAATATGTGGGGTTTAGACACTGAAAAGAGGTTAACTTTATTCAAAACAATCATTAGGCCTGTACTTACATACGGTTCTGAAATTTGGTTCAAATATTTAAACAATCGTTGTAAACAAAAACTGAACTCCATGCAGTACCAGATCATTTTATGGGCAGTTAGAGCATACAAAACCACTTCATCAAACTGTGTGCATAGCTTGGCAAAAATTCCACTCCTAACAGATTATATAGAATCCAGAATAATCAAATTTGATCTAGCTCAAATGTCCATGGAAGATCTAATTACTTACGAACCCCATGCTCCAAGTATAGTCAAATCATTCTTACACGCAAAAATGAATGAAATTTTTGAGAACACTAATGAAATTTTCAGAAGCTTTTTCGTATTAGGAATTCCAAGATTTTTCCGTCCAAATTTTTATAATATCCAATTCATTACAGATCATGGCAATTTTGGGAAATTTTTGGCAACTATCGGCGCCGTGAAGGAACCAGGATGCTTCTGCGGAGGTGAAATTCAAGACGCGAGACATCTACTTCTGGAGTGCCCAATTTTCCAGGATTTTAGGGAAAATAGATTTGGTCGTATTGGACAGCTTGATGAATTTGTAGACAAAAAAGAAAAGTATAAAAATTTTGATCAATTTTGTAAATACATATACAACTTTCTCTTGAATTGGAAAAAAGAGAAGGAATCTTAGAAAAAAAAAAGAACTGCGATGCTTGCTCTGTGTGTTTTGCTTTGTTGTTTGTTTTTCTCTTTGGACAATTTTCTTTAGTTAATTTATGTAAAATAATGAATTGAACAGGATTGTATATAGCCGTATTGCTGTAATGCAGTGAAATGTATTGGCGCAAATATCCCTGAGTTTGGGATATCGCGTTTCATGATGTTAATAAAGTTAATTAATATGGACAAATTTTATTTTTACAAAATTAGAAACGCAATATTCGTGGCAAAAAATATTTGAAAAAAAATTGATGTTTTATTGTAATATATTTAGAATTTGGGGCACCCAAATTTAATATGTTTTAACGATTTATTCGAGGCTCTTTGTGAATTTATGTGGGAGGGGGGGGGGGGGGTTGAGGCTAATCTAATTTACAAATATGAACATTTGGTGCTATATGTTTGAGGATTCTAACATTTAAAGAGTGGCTAAATTTAGCTTCACAGATTGTCGTGTTCATTTATCAACGCAGCTGAAAGTGACACAAGAAGATTCTCCATCATCCAAAATTTAATCGTAAAAAATATCCGAGATAATTTATAATTGCTGTGAAAGACAGGCAGGTACTGAATTAATGTCTGGTGTTGTTTATGACGATATATATAAACTGGATTGTGAACTTCATCAAGAAACTCCTTCCAACAACACCTTCCACCAAGATGAACGTCAAAACTTTCATTGTCTTGTTTCTCGTACTTTGTATGGGTGAGTCTTCATATTATATCATTTCTTTGACATTTCATTTTCGTATTTTCTTAATATTCAATGGCGAAATAATCTTCCTTCGAATGAAATACCTAAAAGGGCCTGATATCACTTTCAACTGAATGGTTACATTATTGGAGCCTGTTAATACTGAATATACAACCAACTTTATAATATTCAGTTAATATATAAAAATATATGTGCAAACAACACATGCGTATAATGTGGGAAATATACAATATCTTCTCTGAATATCTAGTTCCTTTATCCATGTAAACAGATTGGTTGGGCTCTATCTTTTGAGTAGACAATGAGTAGAGATCTAGTTTACTTTTTTGATGAAAAATAAGTAAAGTTATCTAGTCAAACAGAAAATGTTAATAAAGATATAGTATACAGATTTAATTGAAGATAAAGTCATTTTAAGAACGTCAGATAATATAGAGATTTTGCAAAGAGGAGTTTGACTATATAGCTATGTGAATATGAAAATGCCCCCCCCCCCCCCCCCGAATAGGGATATTATAACAAAAAAATATGTAAAATTATATGACACATATATTAATTAATGTAGATTTCTACAATAGAAAATGTAATAAATATAGTGTTCATTCAAAATTGTTTTAAATATTAAAGAACTAGCGGATGTACCCGGCTTCGCCCGGGTTTTACCCGAGTAAAGGTTTGTCTATCGAAAATTTGTCAAAACAATTCTCTATAAACTTATAAAAAAAGGATATATTTTGATAATTTGAGACTCGTAAATTTGAATCTCTCAATAAAGTGAACATTTTTTCTCCGGGCTCTTGAAAAATACTCGATAAGTTGAATAAAATCAATATTAATTGGCTCCCTCGGTAACTGGAAGTTAAAGGAATAGTATCTTGCCTTGGAATTGTATCATTATTCTTGTCTCAAATAAATTGCCGTGTCATCCTTAATTTTGTCTTTCCTAATTTTCTACATTACAAAATCATCATTTTATCTATTCTCCCAATATATATGTTGTAGATAAATGATAAAACTAACTTTGACTTGTGCGCAATTGATAGGTAGAAAATCTTACTTTTGATAAATAATCTTTAAGATATTAAACTTAGTGATAATAAAACTTATAGATAAAAAAATTTGTTATCATCGTCGCAATGGGGGCGCTGCTTGCGCGTTAAATCTACAAATAACTCTAAGGATATTCAAGATATTCAAGAAAATATTTTTCAAAAACCTTCTCGGGGATATACCTAATAATATCCTAAAATTTCACGGCGATTGGATGTATGGTGTTTGAATCTATAGAGTACAAACATACAGACAGACAGACATTCAATTTTATATATATATAGATAATATATAACTTTTCGCACCTCAAGATGCTTATAATGTTACTTTATTTTTTGCCTTATATATTTTGTTTGAATTACGATAACCCTAAGATTTAAATGGTGTTTGTGTAGCATGTACAGTAATCGATGCCCAAATATGCAATCCAAGGGCCGTCCTCCTCTGTTTCTTAATTTGTCGCCGATTTAACCAGCGTCCCATCTGCTTGTGGAACAGGTGCATCTGTCGCAGATGAATGTGGTTATTCTAAAATAAAAAGCTTGCATCTAATCGTTATCTTCTTAAAGATACATTTACATACTCATAAGCATTTATTGAAGTCTCTGAACGAATGAAAAATGTGTAATTGTATTGCGAACAGGTAGTTATTTGAAGAAGAAAAAAACAGTTGAATATGATGAGCATGGTTACCTCGTTGTAGAGTGGTGGCGACTTAACTGCAGCTGACTCTTTACTATACTTCTCGTCTGCTACTGTGCTGTCTACTTCTGCTGTCCTCCTGTGTTCTTGGATGATAAAAACTCAGATTATATGCTGGAAGTGACTTCAGAGAGAGCGGACCTTTTGGTCCAATAAAGGACTGGCATGGCCGATATGTTTACATTCTCATCTAGTTACTTGTAGAATGTCATCCACCTAATTTACGAGCTTTATGAGGTGCCGTCCTTCCTCTTCTGGTCTTACTAACGCCATTTTTAAGTTACATAAGGTTTGGAGTTTCTATGTAAAAAATTCCTATGTACAAATTTGTATATACAACAAATAAAATATGACATGTTGTGGCATTATTCCATCATTGTACTTCGACATCACTCTGCAATAATCTGTCTGACTTATGAAGGATAGTGGGAGGTGGAGAGAGATTTGAATATTTAGATAAAAATCAGCAGCTTCTAAAATTGGAAGATTGAGATGTTTAGCCGAAATCAAATTTATTGAGCCGTGATTAAAAAAAAAACTTTGTACGGTCGAACTGTTTGTACTTGTTAAATTTTTATTTTAAACACCCAAATGTGGGAATAATGTATACTGGGAAAGAAAGCGTCTGAGTAATACACCTATTTTTGAAAGAAAGTTTTGTCTGAACATTAAAAATCTCGCGAGATTAGCTTTTCTAAGCTTAAAAAATAGCGTTTATCTATGGAATAGCGTTGATATTAATAAGAGATAATATGAAGAAATAAAAATGGTAGAAAGCTATAGGATAAAGAGGAAGAAAGGATTGTCTCTGCATTTTTGGAGTGCGTTTCAAAATATCGAAAATTTATCAATTAAATCTCTTTAATCATTTAGAAAGGAAACAAAAATAAAAAGGGAAAGTATATAGAGACTTAATAATTACATATTATATAAATTGATAATTTACATATAATATAGATATATATATAGAAATATAGAATGATTCCATTATTGTTTATGTATTTTTGTATTGTTTTCACGCGCTATTTGGCAAGTTTCTCACAACATATTACACATATTGAAATTTAAATTTATAATGTACACAAATAAAAACAATTTAAAACCTTAAAAATGTAGATATTACATAGTAAATGTTCTAAATTTGGTTGTCTTTTTAAAATTCCAAAATCTTTTTAAAAAGTCTGATGTTCAGATTTTCAATCTTAAGTGAGAATATAGACTCGTTTTCTAATGTTTCAAAAGTTTTGGCATATAGAGAATTAAGGATGTGATATACATTGGAGGCGTTTCACGAGAAAGGTTAGGTTTTTGAGGAAGAGAAAAATTTGAAAACAATCAGAAGGGAAGATACGCAGCCGTTGTCCAAAGAGGAAACAGGAGCGTAGTTTAATGGTTCAGTACTATTTCAAGACCGGGTAGGGCTGCTTTCTGGTAAATAAAATCTTTCTAAGCTCTATGAATCATATATATACTGGCTTCTATTATAAGATAATGGGAATATCTTTAGTGCGCAATTTATTTTATTTATTTTGATCAATAACACTGGTCAAAATCATTTTTGCCCAAAATAACCTGATGGTGTTTCTAGTGTAACCTTTCATGCTGAACTCAGAAATCTCATTAGAAATTTTCCATCACCCATTGTTTTTGCGTGACAGCCTTTTAGGATAAATACAGCAAATAAAATGCAAAAAATATTAAGTAAGCATTTTTGCATAAACCTTATTACATTACACTGGTTTATCAAAAATTATTTTTCTTTGTCCCAAAAGAAACAACATCTTATCTAAATATATATTTTTGTGCTGATTCCAAATAAACCATTATTATTTTTCTATCACGCAAGATTTCTGAGATACTCCTACTTTAAATTTGGGAATGTTTTCAATATATCCTTTCCTTATATATATCTATAAAAATGAAATGCGCAATCGATGTTTGTTATCGCTTCACGCAAAATCTACTGACTCAATCATTATGTAATTTCGCATGTAGGTAGCTGAAGATTCCGTTTAACATATAGGCTATTCAAAAAACTAAAAAAGTAAATGTGCTTTTTTTAAAAAATAAAAAACCAAAAAGCGTTAGTTCCAGTCTTTTACCGCTTGGGCGCAGCACTGGTCGCGACGATAAATGAATTTGATTGGTTAATAATTAACACGTGGTTTGTTTACACAATGAATGTTAGTTTGTTCACACGATGAATGTTTTTAAAAGGTAAGATTATCCAATCGCCGTGAAACTTTAGGAAGTTATTTACTATACTACTGGGAAGATTTCTGGTTTGAATTTGATTCGAAATAAATATTCTTTGCAATTTTATTTGAAAATTTTCTACTTTCACTCGCAAGCAGCGCCTCTAGCGGCGTCTGGTTAAATTATATTTATAAATTGTAACAATGCTTAAAATGTTTTCCAAGTATAATACATTTAATTTGAGAATTTGGTAATATAATATTCCAATGACGTAAAAAATACTTGGCATTTCAATATTAATATATATTTAAAGAAAAAATTGTAACGATTTTGTGTTAAATGTTAAAATGTAATGTTGAAATATATTTTTACATTGTTAATTTAATTTGCTGTTGTTTTATAAAAATGTAGATGCAACTTTAATTGTTGTTGTGAAAATATCTTTATTTACAGAGCTGCTAACCATAATAAATTATTTTTGAGCCCCTAATTGTTGTTGTTTATTATCGTTTGTTTATATAAAAAAAATTACATTGTATGTGATGATGATAACAAAAATGAAATTTTGAATTAATATATATAATTCATTGAAAAAAAAAAAGAAATAATCAATTATCAAATTCACAAAAGTGACAATATCTTATTTAAAATATAATAAATGTTTTTGAAATTTATGTGTTTCAAAAATATATTTAAACGCATATAACCATATTTATATTTATATACGTTTATAAATCAATATATAGGTGGATTGGATATTTTCTAGAATCGTTTTAACAAATGTTCGTTAGGCAAACTTTTACTCGGATAAAAACTGTGCGAAGCCGGGTACATTCACTAAATACAGTTATTTACAAATCTTCGTTTGTGGCAAGATACTATTCCTTCAACTTCAAATTACCGAGTGGACCAATTAATACTGATTTTTTTCAACTTATCAAGTATTTTTCAAGGGACCGGGAAAATATTACCGAGAAGGTAGACAAGTATAGATTCAGTAGGGATTGGATGTTTGCTAGAATCGTTTTAACAAATGTTTGTTAAGCAAACTTTTACCTGGGGCGAAGCCGGGAACATATATATATGTTTGTCGGCTATGCACGCCCTCAATATGTAACTAATCTCGCTGAAATTTGAACAGGACAGAGAGTTAAATCTGGAAGAGTTTTTTTGTCGCACTTTAACCAATAAAAATTATATTTAACCAAGTACTGAGCAACAATATTTTTTTAGTCAGAAATGATGATGACAATATTTCCGTATCATGCTTGATTGCATTAAAAATTCTTTTGGGGAATATTCACTAAAGCAGACCACAGGTAAAGCCAGATAATGATTAATAGTAGGCAGGAACAAAATTCTACCATTGAAACATTCACTCGAGCAGAAGACACACGAAGCCAGTTCATCTCTATATATAAAATATCGTTTCTCGGCCTTTTAGCTAAGATCATGTAGTATATCTCGAGATATTTTTATTTATGTATATCTTTTTAAAAATCGATTCAGTAGAGAGTGGATATGTTTGCTCGAAAAATAAATTTCATATATTATAAAAATATATGACATAACGAATTATATTATCATACTATTCTGTGTGTTCCCGAATATTATTATCAATAATATTTGTTAGGCCAACTCTCACTCGGATAAAACCCGGGCGAACCCGGGTACACATCCGCTAGTAGGCCTATATGAACGAAATATATTTATTTTATTGAAAAGTGATGGTATTTCAAATATTTATCTGGTACAAAATAATCTTCTGTAGATCGATTTACCTGTTAGGGTATATTTTTACTTGACTACGTTAAAAATAAAGACATCTTAGAGATTAACATACAGTAGCCTCTCCTATAACGCGAGTTTTTACAACGCGATAAAAAAAATTGCGACAAATTTATTAATACAACGCGAATTTTCATATAACGCGTTATAAAATAAAATGCGAAAATTTCCATAATGACAACTGTACAATACATTTAATTTTTATGCACACGCGTTTTTCATTTTTTTTTTTGTTTTTGAACGAAGTAGTGTTGTATACTTTGCCAATTTATTGCACACGTGTTTCTGTAAATGAATTTTTTTAAATAGTGTGTTAAATTGAGTTTTAAAGCTTGAAATAATATTTTAACGCATATAAGGTATTAAATTAGAATTTACATGTAAATATTTTGCAAATATAAAAAAAAATGAGATAAGCTGTATCATGTAAAAATGTATTGTATAAAATGATGTATATAGGAAAAATAATTATATACTAAAAAAAAACTAAATGTTATATTATTTTATATACATTTGCATATAAATAATATAACATTTAGTTTTGTTTTAGTATATTATTATTTTTCCTATATACCTTATTTTATACAATACATTTTAACATGATATTTGTCAATAACAATTTACCCTAACAACATTCGCGTTATACAAGTTTTATTTCGTACAACTCGAATTCCTATAGCGCGATTTCATACAACACGGAACACATTAATCGCGTTATAAGAGAGTTTACTGTATTTATTTTATAACAGAATGTAAAATTTATACATATTAACCTATTTTACATTAATAGAAATTCAAAACAAAATATAACATACCAAATAGCAGCAAACTCTCTCTAACTCTATAAAGCTACATCTCCAAAAACAAACGAGAGTTCTAAATATAGCAATTACAATGTTGCCGAATATAATTTGAAAAAAAAAAAAAACTATTCATAGAAATATATATTTAAATATATTTTTACAATCTGTACAGAAGCCGTTGGCCGGA